>CM042046.1:54679372-55279372 GCA_023525975.1 Smallanthus sonchifolius | reverse complement strand
TATTTGCTTCCGCTTTCACCTTCGCAATTTCAGATTTGATAATTCACATATTCTGATTAGAGGTTTGAAATGTACCAACGTAGCGTACTTAATATATTATTTGTTGTTTGTGAATTCCTTGTTATTATGCCATGATTGGTTGACATATGAACCGCTCTTTATTGGCCCGGTCAGTAATTGCCAACCGGTTCCTGTTATGTTCATCTTTGTATGCCAAGAATTAATGCTAGTAGTTCAAAGTTTGCTCTCACGTGGATTTTGCTTATGCTTTAGGTACTGCATTTGCTTCGAAAGTATTTGGGTGAATATGTCCATGGACTTTCGTCAGAGGCCCTCAGAATCAGCGTTTGGAAAGGTTTGTAAAAGATGTTTCTGTGACTCTATATCTTTATTCAAATTAATCTGATTTTCAGACTACTATTAAGTTCATGTTGTAAAGGCTCAGTGACTACTATAAATGGCCTGATATAACATTCAACACATTAATGTCTCTTTTCCGGACCCTACCAATAGCTTTTTGCTATGAGTGAGATTTTACTGGGTACGTTTGTTTGTTTATTAAGGCCTCTTTTAGTATGTGGTGGTAATAAGAATTTCACCATTATATTGACTTAAAAACAACCAAGGTCAATCGCATTCTTCTTGCATTGTGTCCTTATGGTGGAGTTCTAACATTTTGTTTGTGGTTTGACATACCCTTGGTAATTTATATGGTGGATGAATGAATTAATTTTTCACTACCTCTTGTGTTGTTTTTTTCTGTATTCGATTCTTTGCTTGTTGGTGTGGTATGTATGTTTCCATGGTTGATTGTTTGTGATCCTGTTCTAATAGCCAGTTATGTCTTCAGGTGATGTGGTACTCAAAGATTTGAAATTGAAGGCAGACGCACTCAATTCATTAAAACTTCCCGTTACCGTAAAAGCTGGCTTCGTTGGTACCATAACATTGCAGGTACTTCCTTACACCTTAGTGGCTGATATGGTTGTCTTGTCGACTCTGCTTTGTTTTGCTCTCACTTCGTTCTACTACTACTACTACTACCACTTCTACATTATTTTGTTGACGATTTTTGTGCTGTGCATGTGTTGCTCTGCATTGTACCTTTTGTTTGTTACAGTCTAATCAACATCTGTTCTGCTATCAAGAACCCTCCATTCTTTACGTTGGCAAAAAATCCTAGATAATATTGTCGACCGAGCCTCTCACCACTATTACTCCACTAAAAACATGTGAAATATTTTCGTTTCGTGGCTGTAGCTTTTGTGCTACCATTGAGCTCCATCTTTTCTAGTGAAGCAAGATCTCCCTACATTTTTTTTAATCGGGTACATATTCAGATCAGTTAAGGGTACCACTATTTGAGTAATAGCATGAACATGATAAATATTATGGAGTATGAAAGTGCAAGATTATTCTTATAACTTCTTCTCTGCCACTTTTGTGGAGATCATGCTTGGTTCTATGTCACTTGCATGAATTCTTCAACACCTAAAATTTAGATGGTAAAACCTCTATATATGATTTAATATATTAATAACCTCTCTCTATGCACAACTTATAAGCTATATGTAAAACCTAAAGAAGTCATAAAATCAGCCCATGTACAATAGTTGCTAAAGCTATAGCCTAGCGCTTCCTCCGAGTTGCTTGACGTCGCCTAAGAATGATATCCATATCCTACTTATCCGCTAAATAGTTTTTTCGGTAAATGTTAGTTTATGCTTTCTAATAATTTCTACATTTTCTATCAATGCTCTTTATCATCCTCATAGTTCACTTCTTCATTGGAAAGTTTTTTCTTGAGTTTTGAAGTGATGGTGAATGAGAAACCTTGATCATGTAAAGCTTGAAAACTATAACAAGATAAACTTGTTTTATAGGAGATAAGATAAATGGTTAGATTAGATGATCTTGTTTTTCTAGTATTTAATTGAATATTCATCACCCTTCTCTTGAGCGTGTAACTATCATCTTTCAATGTAGTTTCTTCCTCCTTTTGAGCATTAAGTTGTACTAGTTCCGTTTTAGGCGCATGTCTCGTCGCTTTTACATACATAAGGCGCATGTCAGCTTGCTTTTGCTCGCTTCAGTGGCGTTTTCTTAGGCGCAAGGCTCACGGCTATTTGCCAAATCAAAGAAGGAAATGAGATGAAGTTGAAATAGAACTGTAGTGAGATATAAGATAAAGAATTACCTGGAGATTGTGTGGAAGAACTGTCGAGGGAGGGTTTTTGTCGATGAGGAGGGGGTTGCCAAGGAGAAAAGCGACGATGATGGCTAAAATAACCCACCTATTTATTATACTATTTTATTTGTACTAAATTATAATTTTCACCCTTAAAGTTATAATTTTTGTTAAAATTTACCCTAAACTTTTTCTAATTTGTTTTCTTGTTTTATTTTCTTGAATCATAAGTTTATTTCTTGTAGATAAAGCCTGGTTAGTTGTACATTTGGTGTATCAACAGATTTTGTGCCTGTATTTATAACTTTTTAGGTTATACATAGATATTATTTGTATATTAATTCATATATATTTTTTATGTTTTATTTCTTTTTAGGTTATACCTATGAGAAATATATAAAAATAATAATATAAAATATGTTGCGCCTCGAGTATGAAAAGCGACGCGCTTTTGCGCTTTGGCTCGGGACCCTATCGCTTTTGTGTGCCTCACGCTTTTTAAAACCAAGGGTTTGATTAAAGAACTATGGTAATCATTATGACATGTATTAGAACGAATCGACTACTTGTGATCAGAGATCTACATTCTTCTTGGATATTATTAATGCCTACACTAACATACTATTTCTATTAAAAAAACGTTGTTTGAGATTGTTCATATGGATAAACAACGGGTGCTATTTCATAGACAGTCTTGTCCATTGTCTGCACATGTATTTAATACATGAGTTTATTTTCTTCATGACACAAGGCTAGGTCTTCTCAATCCGTATCCCAAGTTCCTCAAACTTTGAGGGTACTTCTACTAAAACCTAAAAATGTTTAAGTGGCAGTGGCATCTAGGGCATTTTATCGGAAGAAAGCCTAAATACATACACAATACACTGGGCGGCCGGCTTGAGTAGATATGCTTAAATATGACTTCTACTATACGTAACAATGTTGAGAGTCATCTAGATTTATGCAAGATTATAAATTGGGGCGCCCTTGCCCTCTTGCATAATTATTTGCATCCTTGGATATAGTTACTAGGGACTAGTAACATGTGTTTTTTTCTGCTATTGATGCGATGGTTTCTTTGTTTCTTACTAATTGCGTATCATCACTATTAGAGTTAATGATACAGTTTCTATTGCTTTGATATGAAAACAGGTTCCTTGGAAAGGTCTTGGCAAAGAGCCTGTGATAGTTCTTATAGACCGTGTGTTTGTTCTTGCTCATCCAGCTTCTGATGGAAGGTCACTTACGGTGAGAAGAAATATGTTACATTTTCAAGGTTTACTTCATTTAAAATTGATCTTGGTTGATTACGCAAGTATTTATTTCTTTATTTTGCAGGCTGAGGAGCGTGAAAAGATTTTCGAAGCGAAACTTCAACAAATTGAGGTCTTATATTGCCTTTCTCCTTTGATATTGCTTATATCCAAGTTGTTTCTAGTTACATTATGTGTGGATTAAGTTCATATACTTTTTTGTTGGGAACTCTCACCATTTTCTAATTGATTTTTGTTAGAATATGTTAGGGTTAGGCTTATTAGTTTAGCCCATTAGCATTAGAATCATGTATTATGTCGATAATCTCTCTTTTACCTTCACAATATTCTTGCTGAATATTCAACCGTCTTGCAGGAAGCCGAGTCAGCAACTCTTGATGCAATATCAAAATCAAAGCTTGGAAACGTATGTGTTTATGTCTTACACGTGTCAGTAACATAATATTCTATGTTGCCCAACAGTTAACTTCTTTACAGTAGTAGCTTGACTAATTTCTTTCCTACCCTTCTCTTATTTTCTTCATTTCTTTATAGAAATACTCAATAGCAAATACCAAAAATTCCTTCAGCATAAACTAAGTTTCTGAATGCTGGCAGTGCTTCCATGCTGTTTTCTGAGCATGCGATCTTTTATTGTTTACAGTCAGATGCTGGAAATTCATGGTTGGGTTCTTTGATTGGTACAATAATAGGAAATCTGAAGATCTCGATCGGAAATGTCCATATCAGATATGAGGATTCTGTTAGGTTAGTCGCATTCTGTCCCTAATTTAATGATATATTTTCTGTCCCATATTGCTGTTCCTGCTTTGCTTTAAAATTATTTACCTTCAGCTATCCTGGACATCCTTTTGCTGTTGGTATTACTCTGGAAAAGCTTGCTGCGTTTACAGTGGACGAGAAGGGGAATGAAACATTCGACACCAGTGGTGCTCTTGATAAATTGCGAAAGGTCAGCTCCTTCTGCCATCTTTCTGATTGCTGTTCTCATTAGAAGATAGTTGTAGTTTGGAGCTTGCTAGTTATTTGGTTGATGCATTTAATTAGCTTGGCTTTACTGGTTTTTTAAGGTTATGCTACCTTTATAGAGATCCTTCATACAAGATGATATTGGAAGTTCTGAACTTCGTTACTAGTCTTTTCTAACACTCGGGTATTGATATACTGTTTGTCACTTTTGTTGCTTTACCGGTTTCAGCTCTTTGGAAGCTTGTTTTGATGAGCTTAAAATGATGGCCAAGTAGGTGATGTATAAGCATAACCTCATTGTTGGACTTTTGTAGACATCTGAACTGTTTTATATTTGCAATATAAGCTTCCTACCTCTACTTCATTGGAGCTTATCTTCTAGCATCAATGAAGTTGTGGCTGAATTGTCAGTTGGATACATTTGCATTTGATAGTATCTATTAAATTCATTTGATTAGTTTGAATTTCTTATATGGCAATGCATTAATTGAGGGAAAGTGAACTACTAGTCAGAGCTACTGGCTTGAACAGTTCATGAATAAACTCTTGACAAGCTAAGAAGGGAAAGGTAATTGAATTGTATTGTGATATTAAATTGTTACTTACACCGAATGAGAACAAAGGGATTTATAGCAAATACAAGACCCAAGAAAAGGAAATAAATGGAAATCTTAGCTTGCAAATTAATTAGGTGGTTGGTGGATGGACACTTCAATTTTGGAGATGATGTTGCTCAATTGTTGACTGATCCCATACTCTTTTTAATAAAATCGTTCCCTTTTTCTAACATAAACTACCAATGATAGTCTTTTTATGCATCTCTAGTATGCTACTGCTTATCTCATTTTTGACCTCTTTGAAGTCTATTGAAGTTTCATTCCATGTATCTCTTTGTATAGTTTAGTGCTCTGATAAGGAAGTTATAACTAAAAGACATGATTTGTATTGCATGAGGATGAAATCTACATTCTACAGTGTATATGCATCTGATCATTGTGTTGTTGGATCTTTGCAATTTTGATGTTATTTATTTAATGTTGGAGACCATTATTGTAAAGTCGTTGCTTTTCATACGTTTTTCCTTGAAAGGTAAAAATATGCGGTTATTCCCACCTTTATAGGAACATCAAAGGAATTCGTAACTCAATTAAATTATTTGTCATGGTCATGTTATATGGCTTCTGCTTTTTTTATGCAGCCTTGCCCAAAATGTCAAGTTTATCTTATGATATCCCAACATTTTCTTTGTAGTCATTGCAACTTGAAAGGCTTGCTATGTATCATGATTCCAACCGACCTCCTTGGAACATGGATAAAAAATGGGAAGATCTCAGTCCTAAGGATTGGGTTGAGGTATGGTCCTTAATCTGTGCCATAATGGATTCATACATTTTAAGAAACGTGTTCTTACTTCCCCACTACCATAATATATTTCTTTCTTTATTAGATGGTAGTAATGGAAGTGCCTTTACTTTGGCATGTGGTAGATTTTTGAGACTTCACTTTTCATGAATGTTAGATATTTGAAGATGGAATAAATGAAGCCGCCAAGGGGCATGAAATTTCCGAATGGGCTCGAGGTCGTAGCTACCTGGTTTCACCAATCAATGGTGTTCTTAAGTATCACCGTCTGGGGAGTTCTGAGAGAACTAATCCAGAAACGCCTTTCGAGGAGGCCCATCTCATCCTTGGTGACGTTTCTTTGACACTCACGGAGGTGACAATCCAACTTCCTAATATAGTTGTGCACGCTCTTTTAATTTTTTTTTTGCCATGATTCATTCTTTCACACCTGTCCCTCCTAGATGAGATCTGTAAGTGCATTCACTTCCATGCTTTGGATTTTTCTTCTTTTCAAACAGCATTTGAAGAAGTGGGTGTACTTATGTCATTATTGTGGACTTGTAGTTGCATTCTGTCCTCTTTGGTTGTACCTGGACAAGTTCCCTGTTTCACCTCCCTCATTTAGAACTTGTAGGACAACAATTCTGTGACTGCATAAGTAGAATTTTCATTTGGCACGGTTCTGCCATCTAAACTTTGGCTTAACTAATATTCTCTATTGGCTGTGATACATCATTGCCCATTGCTAGTAATTTTCAATCTAAACATTTGGTTATGTTATTTCTTCCTGTCATTGATTCTATGAGGGTACTCATTTTCTATCCTCTCCCAATCCCCTTCTTGGTTTCTCTTCTTTGTGTTAATCAGAGGGAGTATTCTGTTTGATTGAATATGTAAAATTGCTTTACAGGCTCAGTATCATGACTGGATTCGGCTCCTTGAAGTCATATCAAGATATAAGTCATATGTTGAGGTGTCACATTTAAGGCCTGTGGTATCGGTTACTGAGGGTCCTAAACTGTGGTGGAGTTATGCTGCTCAAGCTGCATTGCAGCAGAAGAAAATGTGGTAATACATACATGTTTGAAGATTGGTAGATGATTTTTGACCTTTTACTTTGTACAGCCTTTGTTCCAAAATTATTGATACATCCTGAATTCCGTGGTCAAATGATATTTAGAGACCCATGTTCGACATTTGCTTTTCAGATAAGAAACATTCTTCGTTTGCTAAAGAACTTGCTACTCTTGTTTTCTGGTAATCCATTTTGGATCCAGAAGATGACTTGGTTGACCATGGAAGTCTAAATGCATCTCCAGTTTTGGAACATAAACTGATGAAAGCAGCTTAGATAGCCCCGCTGCTCATATTTTCTCTCTCTTCATTTTTGTAACTTATTTTGGTACAGACTAGTTCCGATAAGTCTATCAGTATCTGCTTGTTGGATTTCCCATGCTGATAATTTGTTTATGCTTGTTAATTCAGCTATAGGTTATCTTGGGCCCAAATTCAACACTTCAGCCGTCTTCGAAGGCAATATATCCAGCTGTATACTGATTCACTGCAAGAGTTGTCCGATTCTGATGACTCTGAAATTAGAAGTATCGAGAGAGATCTTGATCCAAAAGTAATTCTTCTATGGAGGTATATGTCTTAGTTGCTATGCTGTCAATGGCTTTAGTTTTGAGTTCCTTGCCATCTCACATGTTTACTCCATAAATGTGTATTTTAGTTGGTTTTGTAACCCAGGGATTAGTGAAGAACTAAACTGAGGGATTATGCGTACTTCTTTTATGGAACATTCTTTATATTTCCAAACTTTGTTTGTTACTAGATTTCTTTAGTTATATGTCAGATTGTTGTACCTTACCTTTTCATCATAGGCTCACATCCCAATATCTTTCTTTTGATTTCCCTGGGAACTTTGTTCCATGCCATGCGATGAAAGC
Source organism: Smallanthus sonchifolius (assembly GCA_023525975.1). Classification (NCBI taxonomy): domain Eukaryota; kingdom Viridiplantae; phylum Streptophyta; class Magnoliopsida; order Asterales; family Asteraceae; genus Smallanthus; species Smallanthus sonchifolius. Next base: position 55,271,648 of record CM042046.1, on the reverse strand, counting down.
TTAACTGCAGTTTACCGTAGTTTATTTTCGCGTCTCTGAACTAGGTTTTGCAGAAGTTAGTTCTCCTTTTAGATTGCATCAGCCATCATCTTCTATTTTAGACACAGGGAAGCTTCGTTATTGCTTGTAATGTGGCAGGACCTATATTTCATGGTTCGTAAGCTGCAAAGATTGCTGGAAGTCTGTGTTATGATGGAAAAGATCCATATGCACTAGTCATGTATGGAGATTTTTGGCTGTGGATAGTATTGTGTATAATGCTTGTTCATGCTCAAGAGACATTAAGTCTTTGACACCTCTTTGTTTTGTTTCGTGATTACTTACATGCGTTTTCTCTGACTGTGATCTTTTGGGTTGATTTTTGTTGTTGATCTTTCAGGTTCCTTGCACATGCAAAAGTTGAATCTGTAAAATCAAAGGAAGAAGCCGAGCAGAGGATGCTTAAAAAGAATAGTTGGTTCTCACTTGGATGGTTTGTTAATCTTTCTATCTTCAGAAACTGTTTTCTGACTCGGTTCCTTTAGTTTCTAATCTTTGCAATTGTTTTTCTTTTGTTTTTCGTTTTTCATGATCATCTTTCATTGTGTTTTGTTGTACTAACAAGTAACTTATTGATGCACCCTATCACTGTTTCCTTCAATTCAGGCGTTCTGATTCAACTGATACTTTAGAGCAAGATGCTCCCGAGGGATCTCAAACTGTTGCAGACCGATTGAGTAAAGAAGAATGGCATGCACTCAATAATTTATTGAGTTTCCAACCAGATGAGGATTCCGGATTACAACCCGGAAAAGATATGCAAAATATGACACATCGTATGGTGATTGTGTCCATTGGTCAAGCTGCTGCGAAGATTATCAATATAAATGAAACTGAAATTGTATGTGGCAGATTTGAACAACTTCAAGTCTCCGCAAAGTTTAAACATAGAAGCATTTATTGTGATCTGACCTTGAAGTTCTATGGATTGTCTGCACCTGAAGGTCCACTTTGTCAGGTTTGTTTTGGAATATTAACATTATCTTGTTTCTTTCTGGGCAACTTTAATTGTTATACTTGCGTTTAGTTTAAATTCACAAGTAGAGGTACTGTTGGTTGGTTTCTGATCCTTGCATTTACTGTAAATATTATATTTACATTTTCCCTTCTGCATATCACATACAGAGTTATTCGTTTCGTGTGAGGATGAATATACCCGTGTCACCTTTTTTTTATTCTTATGTGAAATGATCTTCCATTTGTAGAGCGTCTCCAGTCAGGATAAGGCTAATGCGTTGGGTGCTAGTTTTGTATATTCACCTATTGGAGAGAATCTAGATTGGAGGCTTTCGGCAACAATATCTCCTTGCCATGTCACGGTGATTTTTTTCTTAATATTACAAATAACTTATAATATGTATATGGTGAAAGAAAATTACACATCTCTACAATCTTCTCATGCTTTCTATTTCTTTTTCGATTCTTTGGGTAGTTGAAATCCTCTTTTGGAACTGATCCATAGGTCCTGATGGAAAGTTATAACCGCTTTCTGGAATTCATGAAGAGGAGCAATTCTGTCAGCCCTACAGTTGCATTTGAAACTGCAACTGCTTTACAGGTACGTTGGGATAATCTCTGATTATTTTAGCCGTATCTTCGAGAACCAGTATCTCACTTTTTGATGAAATGATTACAGGGTAAGATAGAAAGGGCCACACGTCGAGCACAAGAGCAATTTCAAACGGTGTTAGAGGAACAAAGCAGGTTCACTCATTTCATTTACTTTTATGAGGATTTAAATTGCTTCCCATGCTTGTTTATCTCATTTATTGTGTAATTGATCTGTCACATTAGTTTACATTAGTTGGGGTTTATTGTTCCATCTAGTAGTGGACCATCTTCTGAGATGTTTCATGTTAGCATGGCAAAGGAAAATAACATGAGCAGTGGGATTCGGGGAAGGAGTTCGTCTAGAACTCAGAAGAATGTGAATTGCTGGAGTTGTAATGAAGTTGGGCATGTTGAGAGTCAATGTCGAAGTAGAAAAAGGAAGTGAACAGTGTGGAAAAAGTGGTTGTTCGCTATGATGATGCACTGGTCTGCAGTGTAAAATCTGTCACTGACTCTTGCGTTATAGATTTTGGATCTTCGTTTCATGCCATACACAACGGGGAGATGATGGTGAACGGGCATGGGGGATATTAATCTGGCTAGTCCATTGGGTACTACTTGGAATTTGAAGGATGTTAGGGTGATTCTAGGTCTAAAGATGAAGCTTATTTATGTCGGTCAGTTGGATAAACATGGACCGGAAGTAAAGTTTGGCTGTGGTATGTGGAAAGAGTAATGGAAACCTGGTAATAGCTCATGGAAAGAAATGGGGGTCATTATATACGGTTGAGGTATCTGCTGAGGGAGTAATCGTCCCGGTTAAGCATGACAAAGTCGGGTTCGCTGAATCTAGTGCTAAGAGGGTTCACTTTGCAAACGTGAAGCCTGGAGCTACAGAGATGTCAACTAAATGTGTTTGGAGCTCTAAACCAGTCAGGGATTTGGTGACAGTGGGAGCATGGGATGTGTTCAAGATACAGTTACAAAGAGCCGTTGGGTTTTGAAGACAAAGGGTTCGACTGAAGGAAATTTCTCTCCTAGGAATAGTTTGCTGAAATTGGGGACTGCTAATGGTTCTTAGTGTATTTCTGAAACTGGTGGAACGTGTAAACCAGTTGAGACAGAGGACGAGTCAGTAATGACTACTGGGTTGGGTTTAGGGTTTAGGGTTTAGGAGGTCCTAATTAGCCTTAGGCCTGCTTATGTTTCTTGTTGCCTAAGTTTGCTAACCCTAATCGTGTTATTATATATAACCTTATGATGTAATTATAATCTTTGAGCACCTAATAAGAATAAACCCTAGTTGCAAAAGTGGACGTAGGTCACTTTGGCTGAACCACTATAAATCTCTCGTGCCCTTCATTTTCTGTCTATTGTGTGCTATGTTGTCAAAGGCGCAAAGCGCACTAAAGGCACATAGGCCTCGCCCGGAGCCTAGGCGCAAGGCGCAAAAAAAGCGCACGCCCGAGACAAGAAAGGCGCAATAATACAAAAATAAGAAATATATTTAGTAGGTGTATAAAACCAATATTACTTTCTAAATATATTCATAAAACTAATATAAAAGAAGTTCAAAACCTTTTTAAAATAACCAGTGAAAAGAAATTTTAACATATATATATATATATATAGTTGTTTACTAGCTGTAAAAATAAAAAATATATTGAAAGTAAATTATTTTGTTATGTGTGGTGTGGTGTCACTTTTTCTAGCAACCTTTTTTAGACCTGCAGGAGCAAGCATTTTTCAGACCTGCACATATGGATGTTAAGTTTTTAAACCTAGTTTGTTTTCATTTTTTCATCTTATTTTTTCTCTCTTCTTCAACCTTTCTACCTTCGGGTCATGCAACCACAACCAAAGAGTTGTCCAGATGGATCTGGAAAGAATTTCGCCAGCATCCTGCCGGAATGTCGCCGGAATATGCCCGGAACGTTACCGGAAAGTCATTTTTGGCCGGAATCTCACCGGAAATGCGCCTGGACTGCCACGAGGCGTTTTTCCGGCGCTGCGCCTCACCTGAGCGCCTAGGCGCGCGCCTAGTGGGCTTTTGACAACACATATTGTGTGTGTGTGTGTGTGTTTGTTTGCTTCCTCGGGACCGCCTATGATCTAACACCTAACAACTAAGCTGCAAACTAATTGATAGTCCAATGCTTCCTAGATGGAAGTTCCTTCCAAAGGATGGGATCCTGATGAAGGACCCAGAAGGATACAAACGTATGGTTGGAAAGCTTAACTACTTGACAACTACCATCTAGGTATTTTCTTTACTATTAATGTGATAGTGTCCTTAGTCCATGGTCAAACCATACATCAGAAACTAGGATGCTGCTCTTTTTATATCTGTAACCGTGACAATTGTGTGGATGCCTTTACAGTGGAGGGAGATGGACAGATGCTAGATGCATACCGGGCATGATGTCCCATTTCTCAATGGTCTATGAATGGGTATTGTGTGTTTGTTGAAGGGAACCTTGTGTTGTGAAAAAGTAAGGAATACCCATTGTATCTAGATCAAGCGCTAATTCAGAATATAGAGCTATGACAAATGTTATGTCAAAGATGATATGGGTTCGTTGTTCGTGTTGGTTCAGGCCCCATAAACACATACATGAACAATAACAAAGAAAAACTCACGAAGGAGACCTTGTGTTTTCTGCTTCTAAAAACCCACACTTTCATTCATTATAAAACTTACATTAAATAGACCCAACATGAACTTTTACCTAAAGAAAAGGAGCTAACCAACCTACCTATGTGTGGTGAACGTAAATGTGCCATATAAACAGGAAACAACCCATGACCCAACACCACTACTTTGACCCAATTAAATACATTAAAACATATAATAAACATGATAATTAAAACTAATTAACTGGCCCATACAGTAATTTTCTAACCCGTATCCAAGACCCGAAACCGGTTTAGAACCCGTCAAGATTAACCCTACATTCACCCCCTTAATCTTGACCCTAACCTGTCTGATCTTCAACACTTCACACGAAATCAAATCAGCCAGATTCGACTCTTAGTACCCGATCACACACAGCTAGCTTCTCAGGTTAATCAGTATTATTTCACCACTGATTCAGCCCCCCGGTTCCATTGTCGAATCCTACCGGTACATTGCTTCTCGATTACCACTTCATAACCCGTCGTTTTCAGCCTTTCGGACCTCTAACACGATCCGAAATGTTCCGCAGTTGGCTGTTGTACAAAACCTGTAACATCTAACATGACTCGTCTCGTTGGAACCATTCACCATCTTGACTCTTCCCGGACCCACGACTTCTTCCCTGGTCACGTCCAAAGCCACCCGATTTGAACTTCCACCTCCATAATGTTCACAACCCGTTTTATTTCTCATCTTCTTGTTTTGACAGACCCAATCCTATACCGATCAACCTGTTCCAAGAGATTCTTACACCAATCAAGAAAATAAGGTTACACCTTTTACCGTCGTTTATCACCCGCAACACGAACTAAACTCAAAGCCACCTACTTTGATTTCCTTCCGTTCGTCTTTTTCGCGCAACTGATTAATCTCCCTTTTTCACACGAACAATCTGATCAAGATTGGAGACTGCTTTCATGACTGACGAACGGAACAAAAACTTTGCTGCTGGGGTTAAACCTTCAATCACACATAAAAGAAACTCAGGCAGTATTAGTTTATTGATTTTAAACCCCTTCTCCGCCTCTAGAAACACAGCAACTTCGGCCACCGATGCCGTAGACTCCGCCGCATTCAAAGGCTTTTTCTTTCTTCTCTTCGATCGACAATACCCCACGATATCTTCTCAGCCCCGCAGGCAACAGAGGCTGCTACCCGCTTCTCGGGAGTCGACTCTCAAAACCAATGGTGCGAGCCCTAGGCTCTGATACCAAATGTTGGTTCAGGCCCCACAAACACACACAAGAACAATAGCAAAGAAAAACTCATGAAGGAGACCTTGTGTTTTCTGTTTCTAAAAACCCACACTTTCATTTAGGGATGAGATCGGTACCGTACCGGTACCGAATTTATGGAAAAATGGGTACAGGTACCGAATTGATCGGTACAGTATCGGTATTCGTTACAAAATATTCATCTTTTTTGGTACCCGTACCGTACCGGTACCGAAAATACCGATACCAAATTTATGTAAAAGTGGGTACCGATACCGGTACCGAATCTATCGGTATGGTACCGGTACTCAGTACCAAATGCTCATCCCTACTTTCATTCATTATAAAACTTACATTAAATAGACCCAACATGAACCTATACCTAAAGAAAAGGAGCTAACCAACCTACCTATGTGTGGTGAACGTAAATGTGCCATATGTTTACAGGAAACAACCCATGACTCAACACCACTACTTTGACCCAATTAAATACATTAAAACATATAATAAACATGATAATTAAAAATAATTAACTGGCCCATACGGTAATCTTCTAACCCGTATCCAAGACCCGAAACTCGTGAAATTGCTGACCCGCTGAACCGGTTTAAAACCCGTTAAGATTACCCCTACAGTTCGTCATCTTATGAAGGATCGTGTGGTGGGCACTTAATCTCATCATTCATCTATTTAACCGATTCATGTAAACACAAAATTCCAACTTGCTAATATTGTAACCAAACCACTTTGTAAAGCACATGTAGACTTTATTTTTAACAAGCTACACATGATCAACATCTATGATCCAACTTGAGGAGTGTTAATTATTGTAAGTAGTATTGTATTTTTATGGTTTATTTGTATATAGGTCTTGGGCTACACATAGGCTTTTTTAGGTTTTCTCGCCCGTATATATTGAGGGTTCTCCTCCATTGTTAATCATTCGATCATTACAATTCACTTTACACTATACGCAATGGTAAAGTTTGTAAAATTTATCTCTTGTATCATGCCCTCAATCTTGTAGATTTGCTCTTGATATTGATCTTGACGCACCAAAAATTAGTGTTCCTATAAGAACAAGCGCCTCGCCGGAGAATGATAGTCTTTTTCTTTTGGACTTCGGTAATTTTACATTGCGAACAGAGGTATGCTACTTAAGTTATTCTTTTGTAAATTTTCTGTTTCCTCAATGTTAACTGAAGATTAATGTATTTTTTGTTGCAGGAGGGCCAGCATGATAATCAAGAACAAAAATTGTATTCTCGTTTTTGTATTTCTGGAAGAGATATAGCCGCCTTCTTTACAGATGGAAATTCTGACATTCAGACATGTGACCTGGAATCTCCAGGTCATAGTAGTCAGCCTTCAGCATATCCTGTTACGGGTGGTGCTTGTCATTCATATTCTCTTGTTGATAGGTGTGGGATTGTTGTTATCGTGGATCAGGTACAAATATCTCAATTTCAGTTTACTGGTGCAGTATACATCACTGTTTTATTCCGATTTCTGTGTACTTTTTCAACTGAAGATTAAAGTACCTCATCCATCAACTCGTGTCTCTGTCCAAGTTCCTACACTTGGCATTCACCTTTCACCATCCAGATTCAGCCGGCTTATGGAACTTTTGAAGATACTGTCTGGTACTATTGAAAGTAGCACAAAGCTTGTAGAAGATTATCAAGCTGAACATGCCCCATGGAGCTCCCCTGATCTTGCAACTGATGTTCAAGTACTGGTTTGGAGGGTATGTGTTTTGTTTCTTCTTCAGAAATTGATGTGTTTGTTAAGCTTATGCATACAAATTTACATTTTGTTTCATCTTTAAATAATTTTAGGGGATTGGCTATTCAGTTGCTTCATGGCAGCCCTCGTATCTTGTCTTGTCTGGACTGTATCTTTATTTGCTGGAATCTCCTACATCACAGAACTATGAGCGGTGCTCTAGGTGCACATGTTTTCCTTCTATATTTTGAGTATTGCTACTGCTCTTATAAGGATATGACTTGTATTTTCTACAGTGACTTTTTTAGAAGAGGCTCTCTGGGTCTGTGAACTTATATTTTTCTAATCTGGATGCTGCAGCATGGCTGGTAAGCAAGTATATGAAGTACCTTCGAACAATGTTGGTGGTTCTTCTTGTATTGCTCTGTGTACCAGAGGCATGGACATCCAAAAGGTAAATGGTGTTTGTAGAAAGCTAAATAGCAATTGTGTAGGTTCAAGAAACTATCAATTATGTAATTTTGATCTTCGTGTGTGTGAAAACATGATGAATGGAGTGATAATCTTATTTATTTTTTGTATGCCACCTTTGGAAGGCTTTAGAGTCGTCTAGTACGTTGGTTGTAAAGTTCCAGAATGAGAAGGAGAAGGCTAGTTGGTTGAGAGGACTTGTGCAAGCAACCTACCGAGCTTCTGTATGATACTAAATCTTCAGTATTGTTGATCCACTTTAGTAGCATCTGGTTTTACTACAAGCTATTGTTTTTTATTGTACATGGTGTAGGCTACATCATCAGTTGATATACTTGGAAAGCAAGGTGATATTGTTGCAGAACTTTCTGAACCACATTCTACTAATATGAAGGTTGCTGACGTGATTGTTAATGGAACTTTGATGGAAACAAAGATATTTATAGATGGCAAGGTTAGATGTAGTTGTTTTTCATAATGTACCAAGTGTGTTCAATAGGTATTCTAGTACGATATGCCTCTTTCGTTCCTATTTCCTAATCTAATTTAAGTTGCATGAATGCGACACTGATGTACAAATATTGTTTAATCTTGCAGGTGGGAACTGAGGTGCACGATGACGTTGTGGAGGCTCAGGTTCTTGAGGTTCTTGCTGCCGGAGGGAAGGTTTGTATGACTCTTGTGTTTGTGTTCGAAATTATAATGAAGTTGTGTTAAATATAGTTATTGTATTATTATCTATTATGGTTTATTCGCCGACATCATCAACTTTCGCCAGTTTGTGGGGTGTGTTCTCCTGTTCTTTCTTCTCCCCTGATCGTAGATCCACCCTCGCAAGAAATGGAATTGAAAAGCTTTGTGGCTGTCGTGAGGTGTAAGTCGTCGGAAAACGGCCACACTTGTATGGTGGCGGCGATGACGTATAGGGTCACAAAAGCACATGGAGGAGCTGTGGTGGTGGCGTACCTGTGGTGTCGGCAACAACTTGGAGCCGGCGAAGTTAGTGTTTCATGAGTGCTGGGGTTTAGGGTTGGTTGGCGGCGACGCTGGATGTAACACCTGCCAAAATGTCGTCCCAACTTGGAGGCGGCGAACTTGTTAGACTATTGATGATATTTAGTATTTAGTATACTGCATGGTACCTAAGTGTAACACCAGACTCTATATATAGAGCCCCATGTATTGATATCTTAATAATAATAAACACAATCATTTACCAAATACAATTATATGCGTTGATTTGGTACTAGAGCAAATCAATCGCCAACCCTAACAGCCGTCAACTTGGCGCCAACCACATCTACCATCTCTGATTATCCCTGCTACTGCAGCTTTAGTATTTGATCATGGCGATGATTACTGTCTTTGCCTCTGCAGAAAAGGTAGCCCATAACTCACACAAATTCGGTTTCACCCTTTCACCCACAAACTACGGGTATTGGAAGGCAATGATCCAACCTTTCCTAATAACCAACAACCTATACGGTTACATCGATGGCACTATCCAGTGTCCTACACCAAAAGTCCCAGGCGCTGAAAACTCAACTGTTGATAACCCTAGTTATCGCAACTGGGTTTTCAACGATGCACATATACAAATGATAATCATATCAACTATCTCAGAAGCCTCTTTTCAGCATGTTCAAGGCACAACATCAAGAGATCTCTGGCTTGCCCTAGACGAGCCTATGCGCCCAATACCTCTTCTCTTGAATATATACTAAAAACTCAACTTTTAAATATTGAGATGAAAGGTGATGAATCTTCACTTGCATATCTCACTCGTGCACAAGAGTGTGCAACAGCTTTAACAAACATTGGAGAGCCAATGAAAGACAAGGATCTTGTTATTCTAGTCGTAGGGCGTCTCCGCGATGAATAAAGCGGGCTAAAATAAAACCTCCTTGCTCGCTCCCCGCCTGTTGCCTTTAATGAATTGCATAGCCTTCTTACTGATCATGATTTTATGGTCAATAAACATTCAACCTCAACACTGATTGCTGCTCCTCAAGCCTTTGTTGCTGCCACCGGAGAATCCCTTCTTCGACCAAATGTTATTCATCCATCTCAAATAGCCTCCCTACAACAGATTGCTTCACAACTTTCACAACTTGGTCTTCAAATAAACCCTGTCTCCTCACAGCCACAACCCCAAGCATTCTATGCAACCCGTCCATCTAATAATTTTAGGGGCAACACACGTGGCAATTACCGTGGGTATTCACGAGGGTACTCAAACAGGGGGAGTGAAGACCATCGTGGAAACAACAATGGAAACCGCTCACAGTTCTCATGGGCATCCAGGCAACTGTTTATGGTCATTGCAATCGGTGTGGCATCGGGCATATACCAGCTCAATGTCCGAATCAATCTAATGTTGCTCGTTCACAGTCACAGGAAAACTGTGCAAACTTTTCTGAAACCGGCTCCAATTATGCTACAACATGGTTTCTTGACACAGGGTATTAGACAATTAATGTTAGGTAATATGAAGGGTCTCATGTACTCTATATATTCTCTATGTATCAGAGCCGCCGCTCTACCCACCACCACCACAATCAACTGCGCTCTGTCTTCTCTTCTACTCCTTATCTTCCTCCGCCATTCACCACCACAACCCACCACCGCCGCCTCCACCTTTGGCGGAACCCTAATCGCCACAACAAACAGTCATCGCCTATGTCACAACACAACCGCCAACAACAAAAAAAAACCCCTAAATCTGAAGATACGCCGCTGCCACCACAGGTAGCCGTAGCCCTCCCCAACTCGATTGCCGCCGCTATACAACAGCGGCTCCGCCAAACAACGGCGGCGCACCCTTGTGCGTAAAATTTGACGACTTGCACCTCGCAAAAGCTAATATGCTTTCGGTTCCATGTTTGCGAGGGTTGCACTCATACTATGACCAATGTGTCACATGGGGGAGAAGAAGAGGGGAACAAACCCTCGACAAGGAAAAGAAGAAACGGTCTCCGACAACTGGAGATGTAGTGGCGTCAGGAAGATGAAGTAGTGGGGAACAAACCTAATTTTGTTTTGATCTTGGAGTTGCGATATGTGCCTACTACACACCTTTGGCAGGGCCTTTCTTTTGTTTGTGCGCCTGATAACAGCTTGGGCCGGTGGTTGGAGTCCTAAATAAAACTTTAATTCATAAAAAAAATGCTTAGTGTCGCAGCTGAAGCATGGTGGGAAGACAAAGACCAACTATCTTTTACATTTTATGTTTTCTATTTTCAACCTAAATTTGTCCCGAGCTTAGTTTGCGGGGGAATATTAGACAATTAATGTTAGGTAATATGAAGGGTCTCATGTACTCTATATATTCTCTATGTAATCACTTTTACATCAACACAATCAATCAATTACCAAGTTCAATTCAGGGGCTAATAGCCATGTCACACCTGACCTGTCAAGCTTAGACAATTCCGAAGCATACTATGGTCCCGACTCTCTTCAGGTTGGCAACGGTAAGGCCCTTCCAATTTTGCATATCGGTTCCTCTAAAATTTCCTCACCACATAAAACCTTCAATGTTTCAAACATTCTTCATGTTCCTACTATTAAAAATAATCTACTATCTGTCCAACAATTTTGTCTTGAAAATGACGTTTTCTTTGAATTTCACTCTTTCTTTTTTGTCGTGAAGGACGAGTCTACACGCACCATCCTACTCATGGGTCCAAGTGATCGTGGTCTCTATTCCATTCGTCTGCCACAATTCAAAGCCATTCCAAAGACTATCTTCTCAACCACTAGAACATCTTCCACTACTTGGCATCAAAGACTCGGCCATCCACCTCAACGTGTCTTTAATTCCATTGTTTCTACTTGTTCTTTACCTGTTTCAAATAAAACATTTCCTTCATTATGCAGTTCTTGTCAAATGGGAAAATCTTCCAAACTGTCTTTACATGATTCAAACTTTCATAGAAATAACATTTTGGATTTAATTTACTGTGATGTGTTGATCATCATTCACGTTATATGTGGTTTTATCCTTTAACTCACAAATCTGATGTATATTCAACCTTTAAAACCTTTGTCACAATGGTTGAACGCCAATTCAACACTAAACAAAAACGGTTCAAACTGACTGGGGAGGTGAGTTTCGCAATCTTACTCCCTTCTTCTCGTCCCTTGGCATAATCCATCGACGCTCCTGCCCACACACCAGTGAACAAAATGGGATAGTTGAGCGTCGACATCGACACGTTGTGGAGACAGGACTCACCTTTCTTTCTCACTCCCATGCTCCACAACGATTTTGGAATTTTGCCTTTGAAACGACAGTTTATCTGATTAAATATTTACCATATCATGTCTCTTCTCACAAATCGCTATTTGAAATCATCTTCAAAAGAAGGCCAGATTATACTTTTCTCCGTGTTTTCGGATGCCAATGTTTCCCTTACCTACGACCTTACAATCACCATAAAATGGACTTCAGATCCACACTGTGTGTCTTTCTCGGTTACAGTCCAATTCACCATGGATGTCGATGTTTGGATTTAACCACTGAAAGGGTCTACATTGCCCGTCACATCCGATTTAATGAAGGCGTGCTTCCTTTCCAACCTACCTCTAAACCAACCAACACATCCAATCACACCCCCTATGTATGCACCTTCCCTTCTCCTCTCCTCTCTCTTTTCCTATCTCTCCAATCTCACCTTCAACTCCTACATCTGTCACCAACTCTCCACCAAATAGCCCAACCAGCCCTCAAAACAGCCCACCCAGCTTTCCAAATAGCCCTAACAGCCCTCAAAACAGTCTGAACAGCCCTCAAAAAGATCCAAACAGCTCCCAAACCAGCCCAAACAGTCCCTAATCCACTATTCCCACACCACCACCACCGCCCCCTATTCCTCGTACCCGCCCTTCACACCTACGACCCAATCCTAAGTCAACTAACAGATACAATCCAGTCGCCTATCACACCACCACTTCTTCCTCGTCTGTTCTTGAACCAACCACATTTACCGTTGCTAACCGCTCCCCTGCGTGGTGCCAGGCTATGACTGAGGAATTTACTGTGCTTGTCAAGAATGGAACATGGTCTTTAGTACCTCCTGTTAAAAATGCTAATATTATTGACTGTAAGTGGGTGTACAAGTTAAAACGAGGCCAAAATGGCGAAATCACTCGTTATAAGGCAAGATTCGTGGCTAAAGGCTTCAAACAAGGAGCTGGAATTGACTTTCATGAGAGTTTTAGTCCGGTAGTAAAATCAACTACTATTCAAGTGATTCTTTCCCTTGCAATCACAAAGGTTGGTCTCTCAGGCAGTTAGACGTTCATAATGCCTTTCTTCACGGCGACTTGACTGAACCGTGTACGTCCATCAATGACAAGGCTTTGTTGATATCGATAAACCTACTCATGTGTGCAAGCTCCATAAATCTTTATATGACTTAAAACAAGCCCCAAGAGCATGGTTTCATCTCTTGTCCACGACACTGCAGCACTTTGGATTTTATGGATCCAAGGCTGATCCATCGCTATTCATCCTTAAAACTCAGGGCACACTTGTTTATGTTTTGGTCTATGTGGACGATATCATTGTCACCGGTGATAATGATGCAACGATTAACACCGTCATTTCTAAACCTAGCACCGCCTTTGCTGTTAAGGATCTTGGAAATCTAGCTTATTTTTTGGGTATTGAGATCGTGCCTCTTGGAAAGAACATTCTTCTCTCTCAAAGAAAGTACATCCTGGGATTATTACATAAAGCCGGCATGATCGATTGCAAACCGGTATCCTCTCCCATGAGTACTTCTCAACCATTGAGTCACAATGATAGTCCACTAATTGCTGATCCAGCTAAGTATCGGCAAAATGTTGGTGCACTTCAATATGAAACATTGTCATGACCGGACATAACCTTTGCTGTGAACAAAGTCTGTCAGTTCATGCATGTGCCAACTGAAAATCATTGGTCTGCCGTCAAAAGAATCTTACGTTACCTGCAAGGTACCTCAAAATTTGGCCTTTTCATCCGTCATGACTCAGGTTCTTCGCTTCAAGCCTTCACGGATGCATCTTGAAAAAATGGCATGTCGTCACCTCTTGAAGCCTACTCCGATGCTGACTGGGCCGGTGACCTAGATGACCGTCGGTCCATTGGGAGATATGCCATTTACTTAGGATCTAATCTAATATCATGGACCGCAAGAAAACAACGCACTGTTTCACGGTCATCTATTGAATCCGTGTATAAAGCTCTTGCTGACACTGTATTGAATTGACATGGCTTGAAGATCTTCTGAATGAACTCAGTATTTCTACCAAGATGGCTCCTACACTTTGGGGTGATAATTTGGGTGCCACGTATCTTTCCAAAAAATCCCGTTTTCTATGCCCGCACAAAACATGTTGAGGTGGACTTCCACCTTGTTCGAGAAAAGGTAGCATGTGGTAAAATGAATGTTCGATTCATATCCACAAACGATCAGGTTGCTAATATCTTCACAAAACCCCTATCTACACAAAGGTTTTTGTTTCTACTATCCAAGCTACATGTCGTGTCCCGCCCTTAGCTTGCGGGGGAATGTTAGACTACTGATGATATTTACTATTTAGTATATTGCATGGTACCTAAGTGTAACATTAGACTCTATATATAGAGCCCCATGTATTGATATCTTAATAATAATAAACACAATCATTTACCAAATACAATTATATGCGTTGATTGAACCAGATTGAACCTCAGCACTGCATATCATCCTCAAACAAATGAAAAGAGTGAGAGGACAATCCAAACCTTGGAGGACATGCTCCGAGCGTGTGATATAGACCTTGGAGGAAGTTGGGACGATTCTCCTACAATAATAGTTATCACATGAGTATTCAAGCTGCACCGTTTGAAGCCTTGTATGGCAGAAAGTGTAGAACTCCTGTGTGTTGGTCAGAAATAGGAGAGAATCAATTATCAGGACCCAAAATAGTCCAAGAAACCACCGATAAGATCCTACAAATAAGAGAGACTGAAAATGGCTCGTGACCATCAGAAAAAGTTACGCCAATAAGAGGCGGAGGCCGTTGAAATTTGATATAGGTGATAAGATGTTACATAAAGTATCGCCTTGGAAAGGTGTGGTACTGTTTGGAAAGAGAGGGAAGTTAAGCCCTAGGTTCGTTGGACCTTTTAAGATCATAAAACGAATCAGACCGGTTGCGTATCAGTTAGAATTACCAGAAGAAATGAACGGAGTACACGATGTATTCCATGTCTCCAATCTACGCAAGTGTTTGGCAGATGAAACTTTGGTAATGCCACAATAAGATGTAGTGGTAAATGAAAGGCTTAAGTTCGTTGAATAGCCATTGAAAATTGAGGGCAGGCATGAAAAGAAATTGAAACGAAAACGACTTGTTATAGTCGAAGTTAAATGGAATTCCAGGCGTGGACCCGAGTACACGTGGGAACTGGAATCAGAAATGAAAAAGAAATATCCTCACTTAGTCGAGTGATAAATCTCGAGGACAGGATTTCAAATAAGTCGGGGAGGATGTAACACCTGCTAAAGTTTCATCACAATGTTGCCAAAGAAAAATATATGAGGACTAGAAATGACGGAATCCAAAAGTTAGAAAGAAAAATAAGAAATTATGAATTTTAGAGG
The DNA here is from genome assembly GCA_023525975.1 of Smallanthus sonchifolius. Lineage (NCBI taxonomy): Eukaryota > Viridiplantae > Streptophyta > Magnoliopsida > Asterales > Asteraceae > Smallanthus > Smallanthus sonchifolius. The sequence goes on along the minus strand of CM042046.1, from coordinate 55,256,334 downwards.
GTGGCGGAACGACATCACTTTCGGTGACGGTCTGCTATGGAAGGGACTTGGCTGGCAGACCGCCAACATTCTGGCTAACGGTCCGCTACGCACCTCCCTAGGCACCCTCTACACACGACACGAGTCTTGGACTCATAGTGACGCTCGGTCGGTGGCAGACCACTATGGCAGGCACACACGGTCCGCTACGGACGTGTGGTGCGCATGCGCTGCCAGGCCACCACGTGTCGGAAATGCGTGCTTTTGGGACGGTAGCGGTCCGCTACGGGTCTTGATCCAACCTGTAAATAGAGAGCTCCACACTCTCATTTCCACACCTCAAACGAGTTTTCTTCTCCTCTGCTGATCCAGAGCTTCCAGTAGACGTTCCAAATCTCGAGCCGCTCCTCCGAGTTTGACTGGCTTTCACTTATCAACCGGACCCGAGCATTTAGAGCCGCAGATACCCGAGAAGCGCCTAGAAGTCGAGATAAGGAGCTAGAGCTTTAGGCTTCAACCCGTTAAGCTACTACGCACTAGGTTTACCATCTTCCACTACAAATCAAGGTGAATACGAGTCTGTCAAAGTTACGGTTTTATGTCGTGAGTGTGCTACAAATACTCTCACGTAACGATCAAACTATTTCCATTTACAAAATGGGGAAAACACGAAAATTAAATGCTTATGCATGCCACCTTGTGGGGTGCTACCTGCAATCGAATTTCATGCCCTAACTTCAATCGGAAGTTCCAATTCACTTTGCTACGGTGCTACCTGCAATCGCACACCCCTTGGCTCATTCACAAACCTGCAATCCAACTTCAAACGGAAGTTCCAATTCATGTTTCTATTTTCTAATATAAAATATTGACACTTTTTATGTTTTTGACTTTTGATTTGACTATTAATATTAATATTATATGTAACATCCGCCTCTCGTACCAACAATATTGTCCGCTTTGCCCCTAAGAGCTCACTGATTTGTTTTTTGTTGCCCGTGTGAAAACTTCCCAGGGGTCACCCATCCCAGGATTACTCCACCTGAGCACGCTTAACTGTGGAGTTCTCCTCTCATCCACTACGTTAAGCCCCAAAATGTGTTGTGGTATTTGAGGCGGGGCGTTCCTTATGAACCCAGCATCTCTCCCGTGGACAGATCATAACGATATGGGATTTGCCTAATGTGTTACAAACACCCCCCGGGACTCATCGTCCTCGAGGAGGTTTGCCCCACTATCGTAAACAGAACAGAACGGGAGTGGCTCTGATACCATTTGTAGCATCCGGCCTCTCGTACCAACAATATTGTCCGCTTTGCCCCTAAGAGCTCACAGATTTTTTTGGTTGCCCGGGTGAAAACTTCCCAGGGGTCACCCATCCCCGTTTTTCAACCTCCTGTTTTTCAAGTATATCAACGACAACATAGCTTGACATTCCTGAACCACCGATGGATTCATCGAGTGACTCTCTTGACAATGCCCTTCCTATTGTTGCTCAGAAAGGTAAGCGCACATGTACCTATCATGTTGCTTCATTTGTTACATATGTCAAGTTATCTGCAGCCTCTCGTTCTTTTGTTGCTAACCATCGATTCCATTCCCATTCCTAAGACGGTTGGTGAAGCTCTTGCTCACTCTGGATGGCGTAAGGCTATGATTGAGGAAATTGAATCCTTTGATCAAAATGATACGTACGAAATTAATAGATTTACCTGCCACCAAAAAGGCAATTGGGTGCAAATGGGTATTCACGGTGAAGGCTAATCCAGATGGTTCTCTTGCTCGGCTAAAGGCTCGTTTGGTCGCAAAAGTTTATGCTCAGACATATGGAATGGATTATCATGAGACATTTTCTCTTGTTGCCAAAATGTCATATGTGCGCCTATTTATCTCCTTGGCAACTACAAATAATTAGGCCTTTATCAACTTGATATACAAAATGCCTTCTTACATGGGGATCTTAAGGAAGAAGTGTATATTGAGCAACCACCTAGGTTTGTTGCTTAGGGGAGTCAGGCAAAGTATGCAAATTAAAAATATCTTTGTATGGTCTCAAGCAATCTTCGCGTGCTTGGTTTGAAAAATTCAGTACTCTTGTCACTGAATTCTGATAAGAAGAAGCTCGTATAATCATTCAGTGTCCTTTACTTCATCAGATTTGGGATGTATACTCCTCGTGGAAGTGATGAAGTTGACATTAAGAAATTGAAAGTTTTCCTTGGGATTCGGTTCAAACAAAAGATTTAAGACAACTGAAGTATTTCTTAGGAATTGAAGTTTCTCGTTGCAAGAAGGGGATATGTTTAAATCATCAGAAATATAGTTTGGATGGACTAAAACATTCTGGGATGATTGAAGCAAAGGGTTGTGATGCGCCAATGATACCGAACGGAAAGTTAAAAGCACATGAAGGCAACCTTGAAATTCAGGAAAAAAATATAGAAGAATCATTGGCAAGTTAAATTATCTGACTATCACTAGACTGGATATTGCTTTCCCGATAAGTGTGGTTAGTCAGCTCATGTCATCCCCTAGAACCTCACACTGGAAGCCGTTTTTCACATTCTTAGGTACCTAAACGGCACCTCAGGTCGTAGGAACTAGGATCCTATACCAAAACCATGGCCATCACATAGTAGAAGGGTTTACAAATGCTGATTATAATGGAGACCCAACTAACAAGCATTCCACTACTGGATATTGTGTTCTCGTGGGAGGTAGTCCGGTGTCTTGGAGGAGCAAGAAGCAAAGCGTTGTATCTCGGTCAAGTGCAGAATCATAATACAGGGCTATGGCACATACCACTTGTGAAGTAGTTTGGGTTCGAAATCTTCTTGATGAAATTGGTTTTAGACAAACTAAACCAATGAATCTATGGTGTGATAATGAGGCAAATATTCCTGTTGCAAGTAATCGTGCATTCCATGAAAGAACCAAACACATAGAAATTGATTGTCACTTCACTCGGGAAAAGCTTGAAGATGGAATAATCACTACACCCTTGCCTGGAAGCATAATCAACTATATTTGTAACAAGCTCGACATGATCAATATATATATGCACCGGATTGAGAGGGGGTGTTAGATAAGTTAAGTTATGTTAGATTACAAGTTGAGTTCCTTGTAGATTACAAGTTGGTAGCTTGCCAACTTGCCAAGTTGCTTATGTCTAGATAGTCTTAATTTGCTTTCTGTTAATAGCAAGTGTATTGTATATATTAGCAAGATATCATAATACAAGACATATCTAAAACGTTGTTTCTGAAACTTGTTGGGTATGCAACCTTCTCGGTGAAATTCATCATCATCCCTCCAAGGCCACACTTGTTTATTGTGACAATGTCAGTGCAGTGTACTTATCCACCAATCCAGTTCAACACCAGCGTAGTAAACACATTGAAATTGACATCCATTTTGTTCGTGAGAAGGTAGCTCGTGGTCAGGTCAGAGTTCTCCATATTCCCTCTCGCTTCCAAATCGTTGACATATTCACCAAGGGTCTACCACGGGTTTTGTTTGAAGATTTTCGGTCCAGTCTTAACATACAACCTCCTCCCGTTTCGACTGCGGGGGTGTATTAGCGAGATATTGTATAGAGATAGAGATTTATATATATCTTGTATTATGATAGAATTATTTGGTAGTAAATGTAAATATCTACCAAATATAGATTAGGGCCATTGTAATCTATAAATACCGATTGGTATTATGAATGAAGGGTGATCAGTTTACAATCCATTATCAGTATAGTTCAAGATTGAGAAATATAAGTTTGTTCTCCTCTGTTTATATTCATCTGAGTTATTATTACAATAGTTAACTGCTTTGTTTTTTACTGCACGGAGTGTTCAATTTTAAGTTTGATGCTAATAAATTGATTGATTACTTTATTGACCAATTTTGTTTATGATACTATTATATCAGTATTTTGTGCAAGTAGAGTGATTCATGTACTTGTAACTATATCTTGCAGGTGTATGCTGCATCTTGTGAAGGGGATCTAACAGTCAGAATGAATTTGCACTCGTTGAAAATCAAAGATGAACTACAAAGTTCGTCGACGGGTCCGCAGTATTTAGCTTGCTCCGTTTTGAAGAACTACCGATCTCTTGATCCCACAAGTATTATAAATCCTCAGATGGAAGAGGTATTAGCAGGTCCGGCTGAGGATGATGATACTTTCACAGATGCCTTGCCCGATTTCATATCATTGTCTGATTCTGTTGAAGCTTTGGTTCATGACAAAGATCATGGAAAAGCAAGAGGTAATTCTGGAGATATATTTTTTGAGGCAGAAGGCATTGATGAATCTGATTTTTTATCACTTACCTTCTTGAAACGGACTCCTCAATCTGCTGATTATGATGACACAGACGCTCAGGTAAATGATTTAAGGCACTTAAAATACTAATGAAAATAATACAAATTCCTCTCTCGAATGGTTCTCTTTATGTTGATGATATTACTTCCAGATGAGTATCTGCATGTCAAAACTTGATTTTTTCTGCCACCGCCCGACTATCGTTGCTTTAGTTAGTTTAGGCATTGATCTGGGCAATGCAAGTAGTAGTAGCGTTTCATCAATAAAGGAGGACAATGCAGCTTTAGGGCAGAAAGACAAGAGCAAAGAACACGGGGAAGCAAAAGTCAAGGGATTATTGGGGCATGGGAAAGTTCGAGTTGTATTTTCTTTGAACATGAGTGTTGACAGTGTCACCGTATTTTTTAACAAAGAGGATGGCTCTCAGCTTGCAATGCTTGTGCAAGAAAGTTTCGTCTTGGATCTTAAGGCGAGTCTTTTATATTTTACGGTCTATTGCTCCTACAGGGAGCCTATACTGCTTTTGTATAAAACTAATCATTGGTTAAGTTTCTAATTCGCCTACTAATGCTTGTTTTAGGTTCACCCTGGTTCTATATCTGTTGAAGGTACACTAGGGAACCTTAGGTTCTGTGATATTTCACTGGGTACTGATCATTGTTGGGGATGGCTTTGTGACATACGTAATCAGGGGGCTGATTCCCTTATCCAGGTACAGTCTTTTTATAGCTGATTTACAAGGTAGACTAGCGATTAGCAATTAATCGGCGATTAATCCCTATTTTTATAACAATGTATGAAAGTAAAACTTGTATATTGATTGTCAATAAAATATAAACTTATACAAGGATGTATAGACATGTATATGTATCCTAAACTAAATCCTACGGCTCATTAACGTACTGGGCTTAATTATATGCTTACAATCTAACAACGTGCACTATGAATTTACTGTTTTTTACCGTACCCTTACCTCTCTTCTCTCTCTATGTATTAGTTCACATTGAAGTCTTACAGTCCTGATGATGATGACTATGAAGGATATAATTATAGCTTAAGCGGCAAACTTTCAGCCGTTCGTATTGTTTTTCTCAACAGATTCATTCAAGAGGTTAGTTTGGACATATCCTGTTCATTTTCAGTTGGATGATTAAGCTCTCAGTACACTCTGTAGTCACTATGCATGATTCTTTTTGAAAGATCTTGATACTCATATGGCAATGATAGTTGTTGGACTCGGGAGTCATTCAAATTCCCTTATACATGACATCTTTTTAGGCTTTGTGGTATTCTTTGTTTTATTTTTATTTCAATAACAAAGTTCTTGCCACAGCTTTCTGCATATTTTGTGGCGCTGGCGGCTCCCAATACGGAAGAAGCAATGAAGTTTGTTGATAAAGTTGGAGGCTTTGAATGGTTGATTCAGAAGTACGAGATGGATGGATCTGCAGCAGTGAAGTTGGACCTATCGTTAGAGACTCCAATAATAGTAGTACCGCGGAATTCCTCAAGCAAAGAGTTAGTACTTCTTCCACCCGTTGTTTGTTCATTCAGATACACACTGTTTTATGGTGATATTGCTGATTTGAAATATTAGGGTTTATTTTAGGATAAATCAAATAACCATACGAATTTAAATAAATGTGACCAATTACAAGAGAAACTTAGATAATCAAATAACAAGACAAACCTAAAAATAAACAATACGAACTTAAATAAACGTGATAGGACTTGTTGGTGCAGATGTGGGCTGGGCGGGTGGTGGTGTGGGTTGGGCGGGTGGACAAGCTATGTAGATACGATCAGTCGTTGGATCAAGACAACGATAACCATGGTGTGAGGGACTGTACCCAGGAAAACACATGGTAAGGAGCGGAAAGCCATTTTGTGATTGTTGTAAGTGTCAAATGGTATAAAACTCAATGAATTATTACAATATCGTACAGCCAAATATATACACCAAGGTAGCTAACAATTAGGCCTTAATCTAAGGAAATAACTAAGGAAACAATTGAGTATGACAGCTGGAAAGAATATACAATAAATAAATACATAAATATGTCCACCGAAATATGTATAACATATATTCGGTTAATACGCCCCCTCAGTCACAGCAGCAGAAGATCGGAGGCAAAGACTGGACTTGAATCGGTTGAAGAGCTGTCGAGATAGGCCTTTAGTGAAGATATCAGCATATTGAAAATCCGCTGGAATGTGTAGAACACGAAGGGCACCGATGCGGACTTTCTCACGGACAAATTGTATGTCAATTTCAATGTGTTTAGTCCGTTGATGCTGAACAGGATTTCCCGATAGATACACAGCAGACACGTTGTCACAGAATATAATAGTGGCATTACGAACAGGAACATGTAACTCAAGAAGGAGGTTTCGTAGCCAGCTAGTTTCAGCGGCTGTGTTGGCGACACCTCTATATTCGGCTTCAGCACTAGAGCGGGATATTGTGGGTTGGCGTTTGGATGACCATGAAACTAGATTATCGCCCAAAAAAACGCAATATCCGGAGGTAGAACGCCTAGAGTCGGGGCACCCCCCAGTCGGCATCTGAATAAGCAGTGAGTTGCAAAGATTTGGAGGGGGTAAGAAGCAAGCCATGATCAAGAGTGCCTTTAAGATAACGTAAAATACGCTTCATGAACTGAAAATGGGGCTCCCTCGGGGCATGCATAAACAGACACACCTGCTGGACAGCATAGGCAATGTCTGGTCTGGTGAAGGTGAGGTACTGGAATGCACCTGCTAAGCTCCTGTATAATGTACCATCAAGAAGAGGAGCTCCTGCCGTGGCACTAAGTTTTGAATCAGTGTCGACAGGAGTGGAGCATGGCTTACAATTTTCCATGTTAGCCCGGGAGAGAATATCAGCCGCATAGGTCTGTTGAGAGAGAAACAACCCATCTTTTCGCTGTACTACCTGTATGCCTAGAAAATGGTGTAGATGGCCAAGATCTGTCATTGCAAACTCAGAAGACAAAGAAGAAATAATACCCTGTAATAACCTGTCATCAGAGGCAGTGAGTATAATGTCATCAACATAAAGCAATAAATAGGCCATGTGTGATCCCTTTTTGTAGACAAAGAGGGATGAATCACTGACGGTGGCGCGAAAGCCACATCGTAGAATAAAAGTGGCAAATCGTTGGTACCACGCCCGAGGGGCCTGTTTAAGGCCATACAATGATTTCTTGAGCCGACATACATGAGTAGGGAACTGTTTAGCCACAAAACCAGGTGGTTGGAACATGTAAACAGTCTCATCCAAGTTCCCGTGTAAAAACGCGTTTTTGACATCCAGCTGATGTATTGGCCAGTTTCTGGAGGTGGCAAGGCTAAGAACAGTTCGGATAGTAGTGGGTTTGACTACCGGACTAAAGGTTTCAAAACAGTCAATGCCAACCTGTTGAGATTTCCCGTTAACCACAAGACGAGCCTTATAACGCTGTAAAGTACCATTAGCGTGATATTTGTGACGAAAAAGCCACATACACCGAATGACATGTGCATCCGCAGGTCTGGGAACCAGCTCCCACGTGTTATTTTCCATTAATGCCTTGTATTCATCGGTCATAGCACTTTGCCAATTTGGGTCGGATAGGGCTAAGATGTGAGATTTGGGTAGAGGAGATATGGGTGTGGTAGTGGTGTGGAACGCAAGAGGTCCTCGTGCTTTAGAGATACCGGCTTTTGACCGTGTGGTCATGGGGTGGGAGGTGGGTGGAGGGTCGTTTGGGGCAGGTTGGACAGGGTGGGACGGGGCATGCTGGATAGCCGGAATGGCAGTATCAGCAGGGTTGATGGGCTGGTTGGGTGGGGCTGTTGTGGTGGGTGTTGTATGTGCTGGTGTTTTGGGACGGCGTTGGTATGTGAGGAGGGGTTCAGGGGCTGTAGTGGGGCTGTTTTGGTTAGTGTTTGTAGTGGAGGGCAGCGGGCTGGATGGTGGGGTTGACGGAGTGGGAGGGTCTGTTGTGGAATGGGATAGGGAAGGCGGGAAAGTGTAAGAGGAAGGTTCGGTAAATATAGTGGGTGAGGGGTCGGGGTCGAGGAAAGAGTAGTCATGGGTTGTAGATGGTTGAGAATATGGGAAAAGGGATTCATCGAAGATGACATGGCGAGAGAAAATTACCTTCCCGGTAGTGGGGTCGAGGCAGCGATATCCCCGGTAGTTGGCGGGATATCCAAGGAATATGCAACGCGTAGAGCGTGTGGCTAGTTTGTGCGGACGGGTAGCAGATTGGTTTGGATAGCAAGCACACCCGAATACACGGAGATGCTCATACGACGGGTTACGAAGGTAGAGGGCAGCAGTAGGGGTGCGGTTGTGTAGGAGTTTAGATGGTAGAATGTTGTGTAGATATGCGGATGTGTGTAGAGCTTCCACCCAAAATGTTGGTGGAAGAGAGGCATGAACAAGAAGGGAAAGCATGATTTCGTTGATCCGGCGGATCATACGTTCCGCCTTTCCGTTTTGTTGGGAGGTGTGTGGACATGAGAAACGGAATTGAATGCCATGAGAGGTAGCAAATTGTTTGAATTGATTATTGTCAAATTCGCCGCCATTGTCACATTGAAAATTTTTGATTTTGCAATTGAATTGGGTGTGAATGTACTTATGAAAATTTTGAAATTTTGTAACAGTTTCTGATTTGAACTTTAACGGAAAAACCCATGTGTAGTTAGTGAAATCGTCAATCAAGATCATATAATATTTGTAACCGGCGGTACTAAGCATAGGAGACGTCCACAAATCACAATGGATTATATCAAAAGGCATGAAAGTGCAAGAAGTAGTCATTTGAAAAGGTAAACGTTTATTTTTAGCCAACTGACAAGAATTGCAAATATGAGAACGACTAGTCTTATTACAAGAAATTAAATGCCTAGAAGATAAAAAGTCCACAACGGGAAGACCCGGATGGCCTAGTCGATCATGCCAACAATCAGAGGCGGATGAGACAAAGAAACTTGAAGCAGTAGGGTTGGAAGCAGTAGCGGGTGCTGTGAGAGGATATAGAGGACCGTCACTGTTGTGTCGGGTCATAATCATCCCATTCCGGAAATCCTTCACAGAGAAACCAAAAGGGTCAAATTCCACAGATACAAAATTATCAATACCAAGTCGTTTTACAGAGATTAGGTTTTTGATTATCTGAGGTGTGTAAAGGACATTATTTAGGCGAAGGTTATTGGGTAATGTGATGTTTCCAGACCCGAGAATTGGCAACTTGTGACCATTTCCAACAAATATGTGCTTAATGGAATTAACATTATGAGAGGTGGAACACATACCTGGGTCCGAAGAGAGGTGGTTGGTAGCTCCTGTATCCATGTACCATTGGCTATCCCCTGGGTCAAGTGTCATAGCCTGGAATGCTGCGCCTAACTTAGTTGGTTCAAGAGGATCTACTTCAGCAAGATTGGCCTGAGGCTGTGGGCGAGAACTGGAGGGTCCTGCTGATCGATTTCCTCCAGTGGATTGCTGATTTTGTTTGCTGTTAGGCCCGGACCACCAAGGGGCAGCCCATCCAGGTTGTGTGGGAAATGGGCACGGTGGTGGCATGGTCCACCAGGGGGCCCACATCTGCGACTGGGTTTGACCAGTAGGGGAAGCCCAAGGAGGCTGTTGATGATTGGACTGCTGTTGTGATGTGCCTGAAGGAGAAGCCCAAGAGGGCTGTGAACGTCCCTGTCTATTTCCCGTGTAGCGGCGTGAATTTCCTTGACCGCCCCCACGGTTGTTGCGGTTCTGATTATTGAACCGTGGGGTGGTCATGTGGGCCTGAGGAGGCTGAGAGGATTGAACGGCAGCAGCAACAACAGGTTCTGGTTCTCTGGCAGCTTGACGTTGTGCTTCAAGTTGAAGCATACTACAAGCCGTCTCCCAAGTTGGCATGGACTGGTTAAGATACGTACCGATGTTGTCAAATTCACGGGGAAGACCACGAACGAGTTGGAGGACAAGGCGGCTGTCACTGACGGGGCTGTCAACATCGGACAGTTGGTCTGCCAATTCTTTTAATTTTTTGGCAGTAGGCGTCCAAGGAGGGCATAGCCGTCAACTTGAGGTTGGTGAAGGAGTGCTCGAGAGCGGCTGCTCTGGAGCCTTTGTTGTTCAAGAACAAATTCTTGATGCGATTCCATGCATCCAAGGCTGTAGAGTCGGGTACGAGAACACGAACCAGGAGCTCATCAGACAGGGTTCCGTAGATCCACTGTAGTACGATGGCATCGATCTCGATCCAGGACTCATGGGTTGGGTCATCCTGTGCTGGGGGTTTGGTTCCATCAATGTGATCGAGGACTTTGTATCCCCGAGCATGAAGATGGAAGAGTTTGACCCATGACGAGTATGACACCTTTATACCGTCGAGAACACACACTTTCTTTTGAATATCAGTGACGGTGTAGACAGGGTGTAAGGGGACAGCAGCGGGTTTGGTGGGGTTGGTATTCCCTTCGACCATGATCGGAAAGAAAGGAGAAGAACAGAATCACAGGGGTGAGGATCGGAGACGGCGACGACTGTTGTCCGTGGACAAGATCAGTGGCGGCGGCTAGGTATAGAGCAATTGCTCTGATACCATGTCAAATGGTATAAAACTCAATGAATTATTACAATATCGTACAGCCAAATATATACACCAAGGTAGCTAACAATTAGGCCTTAATCTAAGGAAATAACTAAGGAAACAATTGAGTATGACAGCTGGAAAGAATATACAATAAATAAATACATAAATATGTCCACCGAAATATGTATAACATATATTCGGTTAATAGTAAGGACGTAGGTGTGGATAGCATTGGCACCCAAAAACACGCAAAAAGGAGAGGTCTGGTTTGAGCTTGAGTAGGTTTTCAAATGAGGAGGTTTTGGATGCAGCACGGAAGGACATTCGATTTATGAGATAAACTGCTGTGTCAAACGCATAGTGCCAGAATTTCGTGGGGACACCCTATTGAGCTAGAAGATTAAGACCTGTTTCCACAACATGACAGTGGCGTCTCTCAACAAATCCATTTTTCTCACTAGTGTGAGGGTATGAGAGACGGTAAATGATGCCAACAGAAGAAAAGAAAGGGGAGAGAGGTTGAAATTCGCCACCCCAATCTGTTTGGACAGATTTTAGCTTTGTTTGAAAATGGCGTTCAACCATGGCATGAAGATTTTTGAATGTGGCAGAAACATCAGATTTATGTTTTAACAGGAAAAACCACATATATTTAGTAAAATAATCAACACAAAGTAAATTATAGCTGTGACCATGAAAAGACTGGATAGGTGCTGGACCCCAAACATCACAAGAAATTAAATCCGAAACATTATTACTCTTAAAATTCGAAGATAACAAATGAAGTTTTGAGGATTTCCCCATGTGACAAGAATTACAAGAGGTACTCAAACTTTTATTTTGAATAGGAAGTGGATAAATAGATAACATGGACTTCAAAAGCTCCGGGCAAGAACAACTGAGAAAGCAACTTTGTGAGGAGGACGAAGAGACGGAAGACGGATGGAGTAGTGCCCGTTTTCACTTGGGGTAGTGCGCGTAAACGTATCCTTCACAGCAAAAAAAAGAAGAATGAAATTAAAAAACACACGTTATTGTCATGACAATTTTTGAACTGAAAGAAGATTTTTTTTTTTTTAAATTTCTGGAACATGTAATATCTCAGAAAGGGAAAAGGTTTTGTTTGGGGAATGAAACTTTGTGGAACCAATATGTAAAATAGGTAAACCTGTACCGTTGCCAACATGAAGTGTATCCTCACCATTATAGGGTTCTGAGTTATCAAGGCTATTGAGATCAGGTGCAACATGACTGTTAGAACCAGTGTCGGAAAGCCAAGTAGTTGAAGCTTGTGAGCAGCAATCAACATAATTTGCTGATGGTTGTCTTGAGCGGAGGGTGTTTGGGTCTCAGTTTGGACACTGAAATGGTATATGGCCAATCCTGCACCTGTTACAATTGCCAAAAACTGTATTTTGATTAGATGCCCAATTAAATTGACCTCGATTACCACCATTGTTGTGACCAACATTGTTGTTGTATCCAGAATTACGGTTGCTGTTATGATTGTTACCGTAACCGCGTCCACCACCGGTATTGTAACCACGACCACGAGAGCTATAGAAGGTCTGTGATTGCTGCGTTTGCGGCTGAATTTGAATGCCAAGCTGAGACATAAGATGTTGAAGGGTGTGAAGTGTCTCAGTGGGTAGGTGATTAACAGCAGTAGGAGTGGACGGCTTGCCAGTGGTGGTTGTGAACGCTTGTGCCGATACGGAGTCGGGTTTCTTCACCATATAATCATGGTCGGAGAGAAGCCCATGAAGTTCTGCAAAATCAGTGGGAAACTAGCAAGCAATCAAAGTGGATTTCAAGCTGTTGTATTCATCACGAAGGCCAGACATCACAAACATTACAAGATCTTTTTCGTTAGCAGGCTCACCAATATTTGCCAAAGCATCGGCATGTGCCCTTGTAAGATAGGCATAGGATGTTTCATCATCTTTCATATGTAGCTTGAGCAATTTGTCTTGAGGGTGTATTCCTAGGAAGACGTTTGAGGTGCAAAGGCGCGCTCTAAAGACAACCATAACTCACGAGAGGTGGTACCTTGGACATGTTGGAAGGCGCTTTCTGAGATGGTGGACAGGATTAATATGCGTATATGAGCATTATTAGTGACCCATATAGAGTAATTAGGGTTTGGTTGTGTAACTGGTGCAACATCCTTGTCAAAAGATGTCGTTGATTGTATAGTGGATGGTGAACAAAATAGTATCATCGATATAACCAAAAAGATTATTGGTTATAAAAAAAGGTTTGAATCATGGTTTTCCAATAACCATAGTTGGTTTAAGAGAGGGTAAAACCGAACTTGTGAGAGTTGTGATTTGTTTTCTCAGTTGTGGAGAAGGAAGCAAGCAACCCCATGAGAAAAAAAGGAGAAGGGTGGCGGTAGAAGGGTGGTGCGATTGAAGGGTGGCAGCGGGTTTAGGGTGGGTGGCGGCTAATTTAGGGTTAGGATTTCAGAGACGTGGTCTCTGATACCAAGTTAAGTAGGGGTGTTCAAAACCGGATATCCGAATTTTGGATATCCGAAAATTTCGGGTAGTTGATTTTACTATCCGAATCCTTATCCGAAATTTCGGATACGGATTCGGATAGTAAACCGGATATCCGAATTCTAAAAAAAAAGTAAGGATTATTGTTTTTCCTAAAGCAACAGTAAGATAATTATAAATATTATATGAACTTATAAAGAATTAATAAAGAATTCCAACCTCACTGCGTCAAACTAAAAATTATATGAATATATAAAGTTTCAATAAGTTGAAAAGGGAAAACTTAACCCATATGCAAACTTTTAGTTGAACCTCCAGATGGGCTTCATGAAGATCCAAAAGCAACACAAAATATCAAAATTTACCACAAAAATTACCCTAGCGACAGATAATTTGCAGAAGATGTCGGAGCCGATGGACGAGTTTGAACGCAGGCAGGAGGCGGCAGTAGGGACGAGAGAGTGTGGCTGGAGGAGGCAGCAGGAGAGACGGCGGTAGGTGGCAGGAGGGACGGCGGTAGGAGGGACGATGGAGCTTGGCTGCGTGCGTGGGGTAACAGAAGGATGATAGAACAACTGGGATTTAGGGTTTGTTTGTGTTATAGTTATATATATTTAAATATAATAAAAGTTTTAAAAAAATAAAATATTTCGGATTCGGATATCCGAAACTTTCCTAAATTGATATCCGAATCCGAAAATTCGGATATCCAAAATTTCGGATAATTCGAATTCGGAATTTCGGATAATTCGGGTTCGGTTTCGGATTCGGATATTTTTGAACACCCCTAATAAATAGAGAACATAATTACACTCTAATCCCTCTAATATAATAATATGTATTTATCTATCTAATACCCATGCACTTGTCTAGTTGCACAAATTCATTCACTTTTTATTTACTGTTCTCATCTAGAATAACGAAAATGGTGTAGATTTGTTGATAGTTCTTCCATGATGGATGCAGTTTCTTGCAACTTGATCTAGGGCATTTGTGTGTGACAAATGAAGTTAGTTGGCATGGACCTGTGGATGATCCCTCAGCTGTCCATCTTGACATTCTTCATGCACAGGTAATCTTCTTGTATATTTTTTATTGTGTGCCATTACTGGATGATAACATGAACTAAGGTGTTGAATACTATTGCAGATATTCGGAATTAACATGGCGGTTGGAGAAAATGGTGTTTTAGGGAAACCAGTGATACGAGAAGGCCGTGAAATTCACATTTTTGTGAGGCGCAGTTTAAGAGATATTTTCCGCAAAGTTCCAAATTTTGCATTGGAAATGAAGGTTGGGCTTTAAAATGCTTTCTTTTACTAGCTTCACTTGCTTCCATGCCCAATGAAATGCTTAAGAAAAACTTAATCTTTAGCCTAGCACATCAATGATATTTGCTTTCATCATTTTGCTTCTTGTTAAAGTGTATACACATCAATGTGAATGTCTATATACTTCAATTTCTATTTGAATGGTAAAGGTAGTTCAAGTTTGCAATTTGTGGGTGATATATGTTTCCCACAAGCATAATGATGGATGGTGCTTGTTGGCTGAGAAAATTCGATCCCAACATCATCAAACTACTTATTTCAAGTGGATGCTCCAAAGAAACTTGATGAAAGAGAAGAACTTTTTCTTAAATTTTTGTAAATATTATGTTTAACTTATCTTAATTGCAACATAATTAGCTCCATGATTTTTATGGTACTGTTTCCTATGTTATATGGATGTTATTTATATAAAGTTTTTGTATTTTTTGAATATATCTTCACTTTAGGAACTTTTTAAACTTACAATATGTTTTACTTATACCAATGTTTCTTTCCTCTTGGGACTTGTCTTTTGTAGGGTATGATCTTTCAGGAAAACTGAACTTACTGGCTTTATTTTGTATGTATATATTTCATTCAATGGTCAAGTGTCAAACTCATTATTAATCTGTGCTTGATAACAGATAGGCTCGTTGCACTCTGTGGTGTCTGACAAAGAATATAGTGCAATTACTAGCTGTTTGACCATGAACATGAGTGAAGAATCTAACCTCCCTCCTAATTTCCGTGATACCAAATCTGATTCGGATACAATACGGATGTTGACCGATAAGGTGCAAATGACAAGTCAAGTTTTCTTGTCACGTACCGTTAACATTGTGGCAGTTCAGCTTGATTATGCGTTGCTAGAGCTCTGCAATGGCATCCAAGAGGATTCACCTTTAGCACAAATTACTGTAAATAAAGAGAAACCCTTGTTTTCAGCTTATCATATTACCTTTTACATATTTCTATAGCTATGTCTGTATTTTTGAAGACGTTCATTTTTGTCTCAGCTGGAGGGCATGTGGGTTTCTTACCGAATGACTTCATTCTCTGAAATGGATCTTTATGTCACCATTCCTCGATTTTCTATTTTGGATGTACGTCGTGATACCCGACCTGAAATGCGACTAATGCTTGGGACAAGCACTGATGTTCTTAAACAAGCTTCTAGTAAAGGTGGACTTGTAAGAGCTGTCACCATGTCCAATGTGGATGCACCACACTCAACCATGTTATTGATGGATTTCAGATGTCGCTCATCATCCCAATTGCTTGTGGTTCGGATTCAGCTGCCTCGAGTTCTTGTTGTCCTAGATTTTCTTCTTGCAGTTGGTGAGTTTTTTGTGCCATCTTTGGGAGCAATAACCGGAAAGGAGGAGATGATGGATCCTAAAAATGATCCAATCAGTAAAACTGACACGATAGTCCTATCTGATGCACTCTACAATCAGACTGAAGATGAGGTTAACCTGTCACCAAACCGAAAGTTGGTAGTAGATGCAGCAGGAGTTGATGAATATACATATGATGGTTGCGGGAAAACTATAATTTTGAATGAAGATCTTGAGCAATCACAATCTTCAGAATTTCGACCCATTATTGTTATTGGAAGGGGTAAAAGACTTCGGTTCGTAAATGTGAAGATTAAGGTAATTGCAGTCTTGCAATCTGAATTAGTTATTTCTCTCATGATAATCTTTTAATGTCAGAATTAGAGACTTCAGTTTGTACATTCTAACAGGAAATAGATCTATACATGTACAAAGTTTTGGGCCAGAACTGACATTTCTCTCATGATAATCTTTTAATGTCAGAATGCTTTGCTCTTGACGGATTACACATACTTGAGCAACGATAGTAGTTTCTCAGTTTCCACTGAAGATGGTGTAGAAGTTCTGGTGCAGGACAACATTTATTCAACCAGCGAAAGAAAGAGTCAGGATAGAGTAGAAAAATTGTCATATTCCTCAAGTGCTCCTGACTCCAATCAAACTGATTCATCTAAACCAAGTTTAAGTTTTGAGGCCCAGGTAGGTTTTTATAATGGTTCCACTGTATATTCATCAAGTGCTTGATTTTTCAGACATGCACTTCCTCTATATATATTCCATTTGTGTTTTATGAGTCAATATGCGTTATATACTTTCATTGTTCTTTGGGCTCAAGTTTAATGCTTGTGGAGTGAGTATGAGTTTGTCTATGACTTGCAAACTTAATATTTTTTTCATTTTTCTACAACCACATTAAGACTTTTGTGTTTGTACCGCTCAATGAATAGATTTCTCTAATGGCTTGTATTATTTTCGATAGGGTTTAGACAATCATATGATCCAATGTTTCAGTGGTGGTCACATCTGAGTGCTAACTTACATAAAAATGTATATGCAACATAACATTGGCTATGTATACAATTTGCATTTGAGCTTTCACGTTTTCGAAGTTTTTTGTAAGCCAAGTCCATTGACTTCTTTGGTTGAATATATTCGTAGGTGTCAATCTCTCACATTAGAAATCCTAATGTAAGTCTTGCTTTCATAATTGCTTCAAGATAAGGGTTCTATGCTCTATGTTTGGTGTGTGATACGGGTGCATATAGAGGAGAGTGAAATCATATCCCTCTTACTACAAAAAGTAAAGAATATTTCCATAGTGGTAGAAAATCGGAGTGCGTGTTCTTACTTATTTAGCATCTTAGTTAACATCATAACTGTTCACTTTTCCAGGCATGTCCCGAGGAGGAGATTGTATATTGATTGTGCTATATGTATATAATATTATACATAGATGCCTTCTAGACTATGATAATTACATATGGTGAGAAGCGCGTGTGATGGTTGCTATTATGAGCAGCTAAGGTTTAGGAGGGCAAATTGTTTCCACCAGGGTTAGAAGTAGCCTGTGGTGGCTAGGGTTTCCAGCCGCTGTTGTGAGCATTGACGGATTTTACATGGCGGTTTGGGTTCAAATATGGTGGTTGCTAGGATTTTCAACGGCTATTGTGAGTGGCATGTGGTTGGGGCTAGGGTTTCCGGCAACTGTTGTTGGGGCTGTTGTGGTTGCAGATTGTAGGTGGTGGCTAGGGTTTATAAGTGATGGTCGCGCTGATTAGTTTTGGTGTAACGCGGCCTTAGGTGTGTTAGTTTAATTATGATTTAATCCTAAGTTTAGTATTAATTTGTAATTAGCATAGGTTTTGACGGTTACCACCACCGTCACCCCACCGAACCATTGTGTCGGTTCACCAAGGAAAGAGATTGTATATTGATTATCTGTATAATAGGGTTACATGGGGATTCCATACAGGGTTCCTCATTATAGAGTATACTATTACACATAAATACCTTCTAGACTATGAGAATTACATAATTAATATATACCATGTTTGTTGTATATAAAAGACACTTATCTTCTGGAACTTGAAGCAACGATGTCTTTTATTTAGGAAGCTTATTTCAGAGCTTTGTTGTGGACTTTGCTTATTTTGTACCTGCTTGATCTAAAACCTTTCGATACAAAAGTTTTTTTCTCTCCATGCCTTATGTCTGTTCATTTACTGATGTGTCAGGTGGTGTCTCCTGAGTTCACTTTTTACGATAGCAGCACATCATCCATTGATGGTTCCTTCCATGCTGAAAAGCTTCTTCGTGCAAGAATGGATTTGAGCTTCATGTAAGACATCCTTTTGCTGAACTCATCGTTTATGTAAAGAACAATCAAACCCGACCTAACTTTCTAGAGAGATGGCTGAACTCCAGATGAATTATATCATACCCTAAGAACTAATGTGGGCTAATTTACTATCCATGACCTGTCAATGTATCCTCGTATTTCTTCAAGAAAAGTGTTCTGAGGAATCTCTGATTCAATCACTAACACCATAATAGTTGGCTAACCTAATTTGTTATATGCCTTTCTTTCTTAATAGGTTTGCATCAAAAGAAAATGGTACATGGGTTCGAGCTCTTCTCAAAGATCTAACCGTGGAGGCTGGTTCTGGTCTTAGAATTCTTGATCCAGTGGATATCTCTGCGGGATATACTTCTGTAAAGGATAAAACTAATATATCTTTGATATCTTCTGATGTATATGTCCACTTATCTTTAAGTGCCATCTCCCTGATTCTTAATCTACAAAGTCAGGCAGTTGCAGCATTACGGTTTCAGAGTGCTGATCCATTGTCTCCTTGTACCAACTATGATCAAGTTTGGATGCCTCCAAAAGGTTTTCCCTTTACACTTCCTTTTTTGGGCTCTATTGGCAAGTCACCTATTTGTTGTTTCTTTGCATTGCTTTCTCCTTTGTACCATCTTTTCACAAGAATGTTCAATTGATTTCTTATGCAGCGAAGGGGCATCATAATGCAATTACATTCTGGAGACCTCGAGCTCCCCGAAATTACGTCATTTTGGGAGATTGTGTGACTTCCAGGTAGAAAATGTCTTAATCCTTAAGCAGATCTTCTTTGCAACTTTTTGGTTGTTGGGTTATTAGTTATATGGGGTGATTGATTGATAATTGATGGTTTCTTGATCATATTGATAGTTGATGTTTCTTGATAATTGGTGTGATTGGTTGTATAGTGCCACAAGTAGTTGATAGTTGTAACACAGTTTGACCTTACTTTGTTATTCAATATGGTTGATTTAGGCCCATTCCTCCTTCACAAGCTGTTATGGCTGTGAGTAATACATGTGGGCGTGTACGAAAGCCTCTTGGCTTTAAGCTTGTTGGCTTATTCTCTGATATACAGCAAACTAAAGTGGAGGATATACATTGTGATTGTTCTCTGTGGACACCTATTCCACCCCCAGGATACTTGGCTTTAGGGTGTGTTGCACATATTGGAAACCAACCACCACCAAATCATGTTGTCTACTGCATAAGAGATGACCTGGCAACATCCACAACATATTCAGCTTGCATGTTCAATGCTTCCTCAAACAACACTTACCCATCAGGATTTAGCATTTGGAGACTCGACAACCTTTTTGGATCATTTCATGCAAACCCTTCTGTTAGCTGTCCCCCACAGGACATATGCTATGACCTTAACCATCTTCTTCTTTTGAACTCAAGCTGGCATCGTCTCTCTGCAAGAGAATCCAGGACCGATGTAAATGTTGACCATGAGAATACAAACCAACAAAGAAGTGAGCAGGGTATAACAAGTTCATCATCAGGGTGGGATGCTCTCAGATCAATTTCAAAAGCTAGTTGTTACATGTCAAGTCCAAGTTTTGAGAGGATCTGGTGGGATAAGGGTGGTGATATCCGCAAACCAGTCTCTATTTGGCGACCTATACCACGACCTGGATTTAAAGTTTTAGGTGACTGCGTAACTGAAGGGTTAGAGCCCTCTCTCTGTCTCTCTCCCCCCCCCCCCACATATTTCATCACACCATCCTGATACTTTTTCAAAGTGTTACTTAATCATCTTACCCTTGCAGTTTGGAGCCACCTGCCTTGGGAATAATATTTAAGTCTAACGCTGACATCTCAGCGAACCCTGTTCAGTTTACTAAAGTTGCTCATATCATTATCAAGGGCCTGGATGAAGCCTTTTTCTGGTACCCAATTGCACCCCCAGGTTATGCTTCTATGGGTTGCATAGTTACTCGAGTAGATGAGATGCCAAAATTTAATTTAGTCTGCTGCCCGAGGATCGATCTTGTTAGCCAAGCTGATATTCCTGAGACGCCAATATCAAATTATTCAACAGCATCTCAATGCTGGACTATCTGGAAACTGGATAATCAGGTCAGCTTTTACAGTTGTTAAAAATTGGAGATAGTTAATATGGGTAAACAAATTATAATATGATGGTTTTGTGTGTATATTACTGAGAAAAGGATCTAGTATAACTTCAGCGCCTCATGCCATTTTCTTTGGCTAAATTTAGGCCTGCACTTTTCTTGCACGTTCTGATTTGAAGAAGCCTTCCAGTCGGCTGGCCTTTGCTATTGGCGATTCTGTGAAACCAAAGACACGAGAGAATATAATGGCGGATATAAAGTTGAAATGCATCTCTGTAACCATTTTAGAGAGTCTGTGTGGAATGGTATCCAACTTGCATATACTCTTGTTGACAAAAATAATTGTATATTTTTGTTCACTCACTTGCATACTTGTACCTTGGATTCTTTGCAGATGACACCGTTTTTTGATGTTACCATCACGAACATTAAGCTTGCAACTCATGGTGGAATAGACTCTATGAATGCTGTGGTGATGTCTTCAATTGCTGCATCAACATTTAACACACTTTTAGACTCGTGGGAACCACTGGTGGAGCCATTCGATGGAATATTAAAGTATTAACTTACCTACAATGTTTTGTCTTTTATTGTTTATTTATTTTGGTCTTTGACAAACTATTGCCTGCCTTTTCATCTTCTACCATTGTGCTTCTGAAGATTCGAAACATATGATACCAATGAGGAATCCCAATCGAAACTTGGAAAAAGAGCACGGATTACAGCTACAAGTATCCTTAATATAAATATCAGTGCTGCAAGTTTTGATACATTTGCGGAATCCATTGCTTCTTGGAGAAGACTGAGAGAACTTGAACAAAAGGCAATCAAGTCAGAGGAGGTCGATTGGAGGCACATATATTTTTTCAACAATTTCTTGCAGTTGAATTGCATAAATTAATTCTTTTGTTTTCCTTTCTATGAATACTTGGCAGGAAACTAGCAGCCATAGTGTGGGTGAAGATGGTTCAATTTTTTCTGCATTGGATGTCGAGGATTTCCAGACTGTGATCATAGAGAATAGACTTGGATGTGATATTTATTTGAAGAAGTATGAGCAAAATTCTAGTACAGTTAACCTTCTGCGGTACAATGACAGTACCTCCGTGTGGATCCCACCTTCAAGGTACTCAGATCGATTAAACTCGTTTGATGATTCAAGGGAAGGACGATGTTATATGGCCGTGCAGATACTTGAAGCCAAGGTTGTATTTACACCATTTCAAAATGATCATGAAATTCGTCCGAACATGGTTGCTAATATATGAATTTTGTTTTCTTTCCTTGACAACAGGATTTACCAATCATTGTTGATGGAAATAGTAATAACTTCTTCTGTGCACTCCGGCTTGTTGTTGAGAGTCAAGAGGCAAGTCAGCAGAGGCTGTTCCCTCAGAGTGCAAGGACCAAATGTGTGAAGCCCTTGATTTCCAAGAGTAAAGGTCTTGGCAGTGCCAGATGGAATGAACTTTTTATTTTTGAAGTTCCTCGGAAGGTATGTTCACATTTACAAGATCACTTGATTTATTTTTTGCAAATTCAAAGGCTATACAGACACACATTAACTAAACATAGCTAACACTTCAAATTCCCCTTGCAAAGCAGAGCCTTAGGAAGTTAGGCACATGCTGATAGCTACTTCAGTTAGAACTTTTGTGGTAACAACAGTTTACTATTTTAATATATTTAAGGGAGACATTGTTGCTAATGGAAATGTGGTTGTTACATCTTAATATGAACTTGGTAATTGTATATTATAAATAATAATGATGATTACAAGAGATATAAATAGGAAACTTAATTACACATAAGGCCCTCTAATATAAACTAATACAAATTTGTCTAATAATGAGGGATAGGGGCTGTCGGGTCTGGGTTGGATAGGGACATGGAGGATAGGTCCATGTGTTGTTCTGACGTGTGGCCCATGAAGGAGAGTTGGGCCATCGGCCAGAAAAGCTCTGTTGTTCCTTCTTGACCACGGAGTGTCCCCCGCGTCCCCGGTAGTTAGACCTACCTCGTCCCCGAGCACCACGGGCACAGGGTCCGGGCACGACGGGGCTCTCACCCTCTCCGGTGTTGGCTTAATTTTGGAATAGCAATCAAGGAAAGAAAAGCTGGCAGAAATTTACTCAAAATTGATTCAATGTTTTATTTTTGGTTTGATATTAATTTGCTTTATTTTAGGAGAATTATTTTTAGAAGTAATTTGTTTTGATTTAGCTTAGGGGTTAAGCTAGGTTTAGTCTATTTATATTGAGTCTTTGTTTAGTTTTAAAGATTCGAATTTTGTGTGTCTTTTTTATAAAGTCGAAACCCAAATTTTGGTTTCAATCTGTGTTTTTTCTTTTGTTCTTGCTGCTCCTGTGCCTTTAATTGGTATCAGAGCTAGCAAAAGGAGGAGTTAGCCGATTCAAAGGGAGGAGATTGAAGAACAACAGGGGCTGTTTGGTTCAATCGAGCATCAACAAAAGGCAGAAGAGAAGATTGGGGTGATCGTACTCTTCAAACTGTTTCAAAACTCACGAAAAGGAAAAATCGACCATATCCAGTTTCCAACCTGGTTGGGGCTTGTTAACAACAGAATAATCGACTGAGGAAAGGCTGGAAGGAAGGACACCATGGCCAATCAGAATACAAACACTAATCCAGTTGTGATTGCTCAAACCAAAGTGACAGCTGGGGTATCACAGCAGGTTCCGAAGCTGACTGGAACCAACTACACTACCTGGTCGATTGTGGTGGAGGCCATACTGGATGATCAGGGTGTGTGGGATGCTGTCCAGCCTACTGCCGGGGCGGCAGTAGATGAAAAAAGAAACAAAACAGCCCGGGCGTTCCTATTCCAGGCTGTTTCTGACGAGATCCTCCTGCAAATAGCAAAGTACAAGACTGCAAATGAGATTGGAAGCCCTACGTATGCGATACGTCGGGGCTGATCGTGTGCAAAAGGCAAGGCTCCAAACATTGAAGAGTGAACTCGAGAACCTGAGGATGAGGGACGATGAATCTATTGATCAATTTTCTTGAAAACTAAGCGGAATAGCATCCAAAGCAGTGAGCCTTGGAACTGTTTTTGACGATGCGACACTAGTGAGAAAACTTCTTGATGCCATACCAGAGAAGTTCTTCCACCTTGTTGCTGCAATGGAACAATATGCAGACCTTGATGCTATGACATTTGAAGATGTCGTAGGAAAACTCAAAGCTTTTGAGGAGCGTCTTTGTGGGAAGGAGATCAAGGGTCGAGAAAGAACAAGTGATGATCAAGAAAGACTGATGTTTGCTCGATCAGACGACCGAGGGAATGGTCGGGAACGGGGTCGAGGAGGTGGTCGAGCTAGGGGGAACCAAAACAACATAGTCAATGATCATCAGGAGCCACATCAAAACAAGGACAAATCACACATCATGTGTTTTAAATGTGAGAAATACGGACACTATGCAAATGAGTGTCCTAACCAGAAACACAAGGAAGAAAAAGCACTGCTGCCTCAGAGTGATGATGAACCAGCCTTGCTGTTAACCATGGGTAAACAAGAGGGGTTTCTTGGTAGGAAATTTGGGTCATTGAAAAGCTTTGCTGATGGGTCTGAAGGTGAACAAGGTACAGAAATGGATTTTGACATGTGGTCAGAAAACACGGGCTTGAATGGTATGGACGAGCATGATGAAGAACTTGAAAGAATTACCAAGTACTTGCAGGGACTGTTGGGAATTGAAGACCTGGCTTAATTTTGGAATAGCAATCAAGGAAAGAAAAGCTGGCAGAAATTTACTCAAAATTGATTCAATGTTTTATTTTTGGTTTGATATTAATTTGCTTTATTTTAGGAGAATTATTTTTAGAAGTAATTTGTTTTGATTTAGCTTAGGGGTTAAGCTAGGTTTAGTCTATTTATATTGAGTCTTTGTTTAGTTTTAAAGAGTCGAATTTTGTGAGTCTTTTTTATAAAGTCGAAACCCAAATTTTGGTTTCAATCTGTGTTTTTTCTTTTGTTCTTGCTGCTCCTGTGCCTTTATCCGGCGCCCCCTTCCAGGGGACTTGGGCCCGGTCCGCCGCTGAGGACGCTTCTCCAGACTACAATTCGAACGACAACGCCGTGGCACAACCTTGGCCACGAGGACTGTAGTAGGGCTGGTAATCGGGCTGACGTGGCAGGTTGTGCTGCTGACTGCCACTATAATTTGGTGGTTGTGTGTAAGGTCGTTCGGACTGGATAAGTGTTGTTGGATGCTTGATGAGACTTGCGGGTTTCTTCCTTGATGAGACGGGACCTGGCATCATAAAAATCAGGGAGGGGTTTTGAATGTTGGATCAGCATGGCTACTCCTTCATAATTTTCATTAAGACCTGCAATTAATTGTAAAACAAGTCTTTGATTTGTTACCGGTACTCCAACATTGGCAAGCTGATCTGCAAGCATGTTTAAGGGTTTGGCCGTAGGAGGAGATAGAGGTAACAAATTTGTGTTCGAGATAGACGGCTTGTGAGCTTTGATTGTCTGGAAAATATTTTCCAAAGCACCCCAGGCTTCAGAATGGTATGTAGCAAATGGCATTAAAGGACAATCACATCCAGAGGGTTAATTATATCTTTTTCTGCATGGGGGATTATTTCAACAGGAGGTATTATAGAGGGATCAATGTGGTATGTTACCTCGAAGGCCCTGTCGTGTATTTTGAATAACTCTGCCCATGAGTTATATTGGCCGATCTCCATTTCTAAAGTGAAGGGGATGAAGTTTTTTATGTTTGTTACAGAGATGGCAGGGTGTCCATAGCAGCAAGTGTGAAGGTAAAGGAGGAGAGGGTTGTGAGCAGTAGCACTCGATCAGAATGGAGCAGAGGATTAAGAGCAGTAGCAGTCGATCAGAATAGGATTAATGTCGACCAGAGAGGAGATCAACGGCTGCTTAGGGTTTTGGTATTAGGATCACTTTGATGAATGCTATATTTCCTTGTCTTCTCCATTACAATAAACTCGCCATATATAATACACTAGGTTAAAACCCATGTATTACATGGATTGAATAAAGATAACTTGTAAACCGGTAGATCCTATGAAGATTTGTATGTCGGATGTTATTGGTGCAATAATTATTTTTTAAAAATATTTTATAAAAAGAATGAAAAAAATGTTCAATTTATAAAAATAGTTTATGAACAGGCATATTTTTTGAAGTAAAAAAACGTTTTATAAAAATCATTATTATTTAATAGGAGAGACAGACAGGAAACAAAAAAATTTAAAGAAACTTGTGTAATTAATACCTAACTTCTTGTTTGTATGCTTTAGATTTCTTAATGAAAATAATTTTTGTATGATCCTAGGAAATATATTATTTGGTGTTTTTGTAGGGGTTAGCAAGATTGGAGGTTGAGGTGACTAATCTTGCAGCAAAAGCAGGAAAAGGTAATATAAAATTGATAAACTTATACTTTAACATTTCAATTGTCTTTGAGCTACATAACATATAGTTAATCTGCACTGTTATAATACATTATAGTTAGGCCCATTAGTTCAGCCAACTAGGTTCTTGGATTATGTGCACATTTAACATTGTATTATACAAATAATCTCAATAACATCTCTTTTATCTTCACAAGGTATCACACCTTTAGAAGTTTTTTTATCCCTATCGCCACCTTCCGTGTCATGTTGCATACAACCTCCATGTTCAAAACCAACCAAAACAAAACCACCTCGACCACCACTTTTTCTTCCAAATTCGGTGAGCTTTTGTTTCCAGAGAAAACCTTGTTGAGTGTCACCGCTGGCCACATCCGTCCGAACCCTAAAATAAATTTCTCCTTTTTTCGGAGTGTTCTTGGTTTAAAAAATTATGAGACGCTCCAAAAGCCTAGATGTGGGGTGTTAGGCGAGAGGTGAGAGCTTCATGTATGTGAAGCACCGGGTAATATATTATTAATTCTAGATAATAGTTACCACATTTTAATACTTTACTACGAAAAAGGTGGATAATAAAAATAATTACACATAATTAAATAATGTATAAAACATATTTTTAATTTGCAACTAAAAAAGCTCTGTGTACAACCAAATAAACTTTATGTACAACCAAATAAGCTTTGTACAATCAAATAAGCTAAAAAACAAATTTGAAAAATATTTAAAAAAATAGCAAATTAGAAAGAACAAAGAGCAAAAAAAAGTTTAAAAAAAAAATAATATATCATAAAGAACCCTAAAATTTCTCATTTTTTTTCTAATGTATTCAATTTATTTGCTTTATTAGTTCTATTTTATTTTATGTTTTCATTTTATTTAAGTAAATTATTTATCTATTATCTTATTTTGTTAGGTAATATCGTTCATTATTTAGAGTCATATTATTAGAAAATATTTTGATAAAAAAACTCAAACCAAAATATTAATAAAAATGTTTAGAATATAATTATTAGGGTGATAATCATTTTGTACATCTATATCTATACTATCTAATAAATAAAGGTTTTTTCATGGCACGTGTCGCCTCCATATTCATTCTCATTCATTTTTTCCCGTCTCTCTCTCTTATTAAATAAACTTCTATCTTTTAATAATAATATATTTAAAAAATACTAATTATAGTAATAAAACACATTTATTTTAAATTATCCCTTATTGTAAAAAACTTTGAAATATAATTATGTAACATTTTATAGTAAATGAAAGTCAAATTACATTAAATAGTAATTAACATATTTTCGAAACACAATTATATATTCATTTTTACATATTTTGAATTTTCTTTTTTATCCTTAGTATATGCAATACATTTTTTATCCTTAGGTTTTTTTGGGGTGGGGGTGGTGATTTTAGGCTTTTTGGGGTAGGGTTTAGGGTTTAGGGTTGGAGAGGGGGTTTAGGTTTTTGGGGGTGCGGGTGGAGGGGGGTTTAGGTTTTTCGGTCCGGATTAGATTTCGATGAGACGGTTCCAACGCCGCTGGAATGAGCTCAATCAGAGTTCGTTTGACCCACTTCTTAGCTTTTCTTAGCGAAAAACCACTTCTTAGCTTTTCTTAGCGAAAAACCACTTCTTAGTGGAACCTTCCCCTATTTTTTTAATAACTTTAAGTTATTAAATTATTTATTATTTTATCCGGTTCTTGAATCCGGTCCGACCAGTGAACCTCTGAGCCAGCTGGTTCACTCTCCGATCCGGGTTTGAAAAATTGCTTTTACTACTTTAAGAGTTTAATTTTCAATTATTTTGATGTATGCTTATGTTTCAAGTTAGCTCATTTTTTTTATCTCCGACCGGTCTGACCCGTGAACCTCTGAATCTTACCCGACCCGAATTTTTATGTCTGGTCCTATGAAATTGGAGCAGCTAAAAACAGTGAACCCCCTGGAAAATATTCATGGATCCGCCACTGCTGATATCAACTAGATTATATTATATCCTGTACCAACAATTAATACTAATGCAATGTGATACCTAATTTGAACTCAACGTGTATAGGTAACATGATCATGTGGTTCTAGTGTATGCATAAGCTGATCTTGGTTGTGTTTGGGATCAGGTGAAGTGGTCGGTGCTTCAGCAATCTCGGTTGGACATGGTGTGAATCCCTTAAGAAAGGTGGCCTCGGCTAGAATGTTGCAACAAGCAACTGGCGATCAGAAAAATGTTACACACCTTCTAATGAGGAGGGTTAGTAATTTTCATGATCTTTCATGTTCAATAAATGATACATTGTTTTTTTTATATTATCTTGTCATTGTATATTTTACTTGTTTTGATGATATATAATTTGTAATTCTTGATGTTATTACTTTAGGGTCAGCAAAAGGATGGTGACTTGCCCTTTCAAGGATGTCTTGTAGCTTCTACATCCTATTTTGAAATGAAAGCAGTTTCAAACTTCCAAAGTACATCGGAGCAGGAGAAAGATGCGGATAATGATGTGGGGTTTTGGGTGGGACTTGGGCCTGAAGGTGTGTGGGAGAGTTTTAGATCATTTCTTCCACTCTCAGTCATCGCAAAAAAGTTGGATGACGATTTCATCACCATGGAAGTAGTCATGAAAGATGGAAAGAAACATGCAATTCTGAAGG
Source organism: Smallanthus sonchifolius (assembly GCA_023525975.1). NCBI lineage: Eukaryota > Viridiplantae > Streptophyta > Magnoliopsida > Asterales > Asteraceae > Smallanthus > Smallanthus sonchifolius. The sequence continues at coordinate 55,227,809 of CM042046.1, read as the reverse complement.
GTCTTGGAACCATTGCTAATGATTCAAATGTTAAGCTGGATATAAATGTCTCTTCTATTTCTAAGATTCACGAGCCTTCTGAAGTAGTTGATAGTACTATTGTTGTGGAAGAGATCTTTGAGAATCAAAGGCATAGCTCAATTTTAGGTTGGGGTAATAAACTGCTCAGTTTCCGTGGCAATGGTCCAGGACGTTGGAGCAATAGAAATTTTTCATATTCAGCTAATGTAAGTCTTTCTTAAACAATAATATGTTTTTGTATGGATTTTAATATTCTGTGGCATAATAGGATTTCTATGAACCACCACTTCCACCTGGATGGACATGGACGTCAGCTTGGGTGATTGATAAATCTGATCCTGTTGATGTGGATGGATGGGCATATGGGCGTGACAATGAAACTATAAAATGGCCTCCAAATCCTCAAAATTCTTCAAAGTCGGCTCAAGACAATGTACGTCGTAGACGTTGGACCCGTACAAGGGAAATGACCGACCAAGACACACCAAACACTGGTTCTGATATCCATGTCTTAGATCCTGGCTGTTCTTTTGTATTACCGTGGCGATCTATGTCTAGGGATTCTGATAATTGTTTACAAATTCGCCCTTCTGCTCAACAAAATGAGAGGCTCTACACTTGGGGGTGTCCTGCTAGCTTAGTTTCCGCCCCTGTTGGGGCAAACGAGCAGGGGCAGCACTCCAAAGAATCTTCAGTGAAACAAGGAAAAAAGATGCTGAATTCTTCATTCAAGTTAAATCAGCTTGAAAAGAATGACACACTTTGGTGTTGTCCATCATCTGACGGCAGGCAGTTTTGGCTTAGCGTCGGTGCAGATGCATCAGTTCTTCAGACAGAGCTCAATTCCCCTGTTTATGATTGGAAGATATCGGTGAATGCTCCTTTGAAGTTGGAAAACAGACTTCCTTGTCCAGCACAGTTTACAATATGGGAGAAGTCGAACAATGGAAATACAACTGAGAGGCAGCAGGGCCTTTTATCATCACGTAGTGTTGTGCCCATATATTATGCAGATGTCCGTAATTCTCTATATATTTCACTGTCGCTAGAAGGTGGATGGATGATGGAAAAGGTATATCATTAAATCCAAGTTCCTTTTTACTTCTAATCAAGATGTTGTAATATGTTCTCTTCTTATAAAGCAGGAACCTATTCCTATCTTGGATATATCATCTAATAACCATGCTTCCTCATTTTGGGTGATCCATCAGCGTAAACGCAGGTTAGTATACATGTATTTATAATCTCTCGATTGTGTGTTTTTTCACATATTGAGATTACATCTACATCTCTCCCATCTAAGTAGAGGAAGATGAGATGATCTTAAGGTGAATCATTTCATTGTTGGGAACAATTGATAATCACACACACAAACACGATGGCTTTTTCTTTATTAATGAACTCAAACTTACAAAAACTCTCATAATCAAAACAAAGACTCAACACGAGTATTTATACTAAAACTAATTACTTGGAAACTAATCTATCCTACCTTAACTTTAGGAGCAAGTAAATAACAAACCAAAACAAATGTAAATCTCAAATCAGCGACCGACTCAAAACAAATGCGTAGGCCTGTATGTTGCTTCACTCCTTTGGCCCATTTAAGTTTTGGCCCATCAAGGATTAATCCATCAATCTCCCCCTTAATCCTTGTGTGTACCACCCAAGTTTTTTAATCCAAGTAAATTCCGCATCTCTTCAAATTTTACTCTTGATAATGCCTTTGTTAAAATATCCGCCTTTTGCAAGGTTCCTTCAACATGCTCAACTTCAATTTCACCCCTTTTAATGCACTCTCTTATGAAATGAAACCGAGTGTTAATGTGTTTACTCCTCCCATGGAACACGGGATTTTCATCAAAGCCATCGCCGCTGCGTTAGTCTACCAAGAGCTTTACCGGTTTTTCTTCTTGACCTGTTAATTCGCTTAACAACCCTCCCCTCTTCAGGCTGATTCTGATTTGGACTGGGTAGGGCTGCCCAATCGATCGCCTATCCACTGGAGGATTTTCCGTTTACATGGGATCAAACCTCATCTCTTGGTCTGCCCGTAAGCAAAGAACAGTTTCAAGATCCTCGATTGAGTCTGAATACAAGGCCCTTGCCGATACGGTAGCTGAATTAATCTGGTTGAAATCCCTTCTTCTTGAGCTCGGCATTCCGACACCATCCCCACACTTTGGTGTGACAATTTAGGAGCCACCTACCTCTAAGCAAACCCTGTGTTTCATGCTCGCACCAAACATGTTGAAGTGGACTTTCATTTTGTTCGTGAACAGGTGGCTCAGGGACAACTAAATGTCTAGTTAATATCTACCATTGACCAAATTGCTGATGTCTTTACAAAGCCTTTACAATCACAGAGGTTTCTATTTTTACAGTCCAAGTTGCTGGTCGTTCCCCGCCCTCAACTTGCTGGGGGATGTTAGACTATGTATGTTAGGCTATATATTTACATCTTGCTATATTAGAGGGTATCATCTTGTAATATCTTCCTCTTTATATTCAGCCTCTTCTAATCCGGCTTGGGTTGCTCTCGAAAATATTTTTCACTTGACAATCAAAGCTCTAGAGCTATCTATTTGGAACACCGGTTCATAACCACCAAGCTTGACAACCACGACATCTCCTACTGTCAAACTCACAAGATGTTAGCTGATCAATTAGCCAATGTCGGAGCCCCCGTCTCTACCCAAAGTTTGGTACTTCAATTAATTGTTGGCTTGAATGAAAGCTTTGAAAACGTGCCAAGATGATCCAACAGACCACCCCTGTACCAGAATTCTAGGAGGCCCGGTCAAAATTGATTCTAGAGGAAACCAGGAAAAGGCATCAAGCTGCCAACTCAGTCCAGACCCTTGCACCTTCGGTTCTTCATGTCACCACCAGCTCTTCATCCTATTCTAGGCATTCTGGCCAAAATTATACCTGAGGACGCGGACGCGGTGGTAGAGGTCGGGGACGCTCATACGGTAGTAGAAATCGGAGTTATCCAGGTTCACAAACATGTCAGTCACATAACCCAGGTTCTCGGCCCAATTCCTCATGGGCCGATCCAAACTCCTCATGGCCCACTACATCTCCATGGACTTACCAAGGATACCCTCCTTGGCCCTTCCCACCATGTCCCTATCCAACTCAGCCTTCTGGACCTCCTAAAGCGGCCCAAAGGCCAACTCTTGGCCCAAGTGAAACTCAAAACACACTCACAAACTCATGTAAATTTGTAGAAGAGATGGATCTCAAACTTGAATTATCAAAATGAAGAGGAAACAGAAAGTAAAGAGATAAAAAGCTGCATACTTTACTCAATAACCAAGGATCTTTAAATAGCCTCCATACACAACGTGGGAACCATAAAAAAAGCAATAAAACACTCGGTCTACCTAAGGAACCGGTAGAAGTTATGACCATGACCAACGTTCACCTTTCCAACATAAACTTCCTTCTAATTCGGTCAAACCCCTCTACCAACTCTTCTTTATTCAACTACTAAATAAATCAACTAAAAGTACTTATTAATAAAACCAAATAATAAAACTAGTCAAGATTAAAACCAACAATTTCCCCCTTAATCTTGACCCGTTTCTTCATTCAAGCTTCGGTTCTTCCTCTTCGATCAAGTTGGCTTCGTTATCTTTGCCCTTCCACTTTGTGCACTCATAGCTAAAGTGACCAAAATTTCCACAATCATAACAACGAATTCCACTCTTGTCACCTCGACCCGATCCTTTACCTCGGCCTCTACCACCTCTTTCATAGCTCCTCCCACGGCCTCTTCCACGTTCACTACTTTCAACATACCTTTGTTCGGCCATCAAGAGCTGCCCCTTCTCTTCCTCTTTTTCTCCATGACTTTTCATACGCTCTTCATATGCCTTTAATCTCATCAAAGAGCATTGAGTCCAAATCGAAACATTGCTCAATTGAATTTACAATTTGAAAGAAAGGCTTAGGCATGGAATCTAGAAGCCTTCTCACCAATTCATTGTCTTCAACCTCTTCTCCAAGACCCCTTGCCTTCGATGCTAAACCGTTCAATTTTGCCACGAAATCATCAACAGCTTCGCTCTTCTTCATGCGTAGTCCTTCAAGCTCCCTCCTTAGTGTTGCAAGCCGAGCCGCTCTCACCCGTTCAACTCCCAAATACCGAGTCTTTAGTCCGTCCCATACTTGTTTTGGGTCGGTGTGACTCGCCATTTGCAAAACCATATCCTCAGGTATGGCTTGAATTAAGAAAGCGAGAGCTTGCTGCTTCTTCTTTGGGTCCGGTTCTTCACCTAGTGTCCTTGCTTCAACAGTCTCCCATAAGCCATGTGCATCCATGATCGACTTTACTTTGACCGCCCATACCGGATAGTTAGTCGCCGTCAAATGCGGAACTTGGTACGACAACGAACCTGCTTCTTTCGCTTGTACCATCACCATTCTTCACTTCCTTTTCTGTTTTCTTTCTTTCGGTCTTCTTTATCTTCTCCGGTCTCTTCGGTCTAAATTTTTCAAGCCGCCGGTCTTTGTTGCAGCTTAACGGTCTTCTCGGTCTACTTCCCGTCGGTCTTTTCGGCTCGTCGGTCTCACTCCGGAACTCACTTTCCGGTCACGGTCTTTCTTTCAGGCCGTTCGGTCTATTACGGCTTTGGTCTGTGCTGCTGTAGTAGCAGCCGGTCTTCACACTCCTTTTTGCGATTTACATGAAACACCCTCTTCGTCTTCACCCGAACCCTAAGCTTTGATACTAAATGTTGGTTTCAGACCCAAGTGAAACTCAAAACACACTCACAAACTCATGTAAATTTGTAGAAGAGATGGATCTCAAACTTGAATTATCAAAATGAAGAGGAAACAGAAAGTAAAGAGATAAAAAGTTGCATACTTTACTCAATAACCAAGGAGCTTTAAATAGCCTCCATACACAACGTGGGAACCATAAAAAAAGCAGTAAAATACTCGGTCTACCTAAGGAACCGGTAGAAGCTATGACCATGACCAACGTTCACCTTTCCAACGTAAACTTCCTTCTAATTCGGTCAAACCCCTCTACACTAAATAAAACAAACTAAAAATACTTATTAATAAAACCAAATAATAAAACTAGTCAAGATTAAAACCCACGAGTCGTACCTTCATGAAACTCCTTGCCTCCGAGTTTGCCATTAAAGACTTGGGGCCACCTAGCTATTTTTTGGGAATCTCAGTTCCACTTCTGGTACTCTTTTAGAAGACGGAGGTACTCAATATAGACAACTTGCAGGGGCACTTCAATATTTAACCTTCACTCGTCCTGACATCAGTTATGCAGTCCAACAAGTATGTATGCACATGCATGCACCCCGTTCTTCTCATATGCATGCGTTGAAACCATAGTCACAGGAAACGCTAAAGTAGCCGCGTACCGCGATCCAGATCGTTCGTACCGGATTCGGGTACAAAGTCATACCGATCGCCTTTGGTACGCGATCCGGATCGGTAAAATCAAGCGATCCCGAGTGAACAACAAATCGAACCCTTATCAACCAATTCACGATCCCGATCCCGATCCCGTTGGTACGCGATCCGACACGTTCCAAAACGCGTACCGGAATCTGAAGAGCCATTTCAACCTTTTTTTGAACAAATTTAATGTTTGGGTATCTCAAGGGTCTCTTTGAACGGCTCCTTTTTGAAATAATTGAATGTTTACTCTATAAATACATGTTTATATTACCTTATAGCATACACAAAAGTCTTGTAGCATATACTACCTGATAAATACATGAAAAAATCTATTTTAAAATGTTTTGTACATGATACAATGTACCGGACTATGTGGTACGTACCGAATTGGCGTACCGAATGAACCTACCCCCCTCGTACCGAATTTTAGAAATGCACATACCGCGTACCGGTTTTCGTTCATCGTACCGGAACGTACCACGATCCATGTGACTATGGTTGAAACGCGTCCTTCGGTGCATAAAAGGAACCTTGTCACACGATCTATTCATCTCTAAGCCTTCAATATATTCGTTAATCTCATACACAGATGTTGATCAGTTGTCCGGACAAGCGACGTTCCACGTCCGGATATTGTGTGTACTCAGGGGAAAACCTTCTATCCTGGTCCTCCAAACGTCAAGCTACGCTATCCCGTTCAAGTTCCGAAGCGGAATATCGAGGTGTTGCCAATGTTGTATCCGAAACCTGTTAGCTATGCAACCTCCTATTATAACTAAAACATCCTCCAACTCAAGCTACACTAGTTTACTGTGATAACGTTAGTGCCGTTTACCTTTCGGGCAATCCGGTACAACACTTTGTTCGGGAAAAGGTTGCTCGCGGTCAAGTAAGAGTTCTTCATGTACCCTCTCGTTATCATATTGTCGATATCTTCACCAAATGCTTGCCATCCATTTTATTCGATGATTTCAAACACAGTCTCAACATCCAAAAACCTCCTGCTTCGACTGCGGGGGTATATTAACTGAGATTTTTGTCCACATCAGTTCCGAGAATAATGCTCCCATAACTACTGGCTAAAGACTAGGAACTGATATGGTCAAATGTATTAATGTAATTTGAATACGATCCATAGATAGAATTAATCTTGTACTATTTATATGGTGATATTGTGAATACAAAGGCATCGATTGGGATACCAATGTATTGCTCATATCATCTCTTAAATATATAACTCTGTTATTTGGAAGCTGTTATTTCTTGGGATATTTACTCTAATATTTACAAACTTTTAATAAGTCATTTTTATCTTTTACCACAAACTCTGGATATAGCATATAACGTATTGTTCTGGAAAAAGAAGTTCAATGTACAAATAGTGGTGTTGTAGGGGATGGAACCAGCATTTCCTTCCCCTAACAAGCTTGAGACTCCTATGCCTCTGTTCTTGTTAAGGCCTTAAAGGATTACTGCTTTAAGAGAATTTTGGTTGCTTTGTTGACGACTAGATTTATCTAGGAAACTTACATTTGTTAGTATACTCTTTAATTATTATATTCATATTTTTATTTAAAGTTGGTCACTGCAAGATCACTCATTTCTATGATGAGATTATATTTGTTCATCCCGTAATCAGCTATAAGAAGAGCAATTAGATGAGATGTATGATATTGCATATGCAGGAGATTGCGTGTGAGCATTGAACGTGACATGGGAGCATCTGCGGCTTCCCCAAATACCATAAGATTTTTTGTCCCGTATTGGATTAGTAATGACTGCTCTGTACCACTTGCATATCAAGTGGTAGAAATCGAACCTTTAGAGAATGCAGGTGCAGATTCTTTGGTGAACACAAAACCTGCAAAATCTGGAAAATTTTTAAGCTTTAAGAGTCGTTCTAGTCACCCCACAGAGACTAGCTCAAATGGGAATATCCAAGTTCTAGAAGCAATAGAGGACACTAGTCCTACTCCCAGCATGCTTTCTCCACAGGACTATGTAGGACAAGGTGGTGGTATGTTGTTTTCATCTCGGAATGATGCATATCTTTCACCGCGTGTGGGTTTAGCTGTTGCCACTCAGAATTCTGAAAGTTTTAGTCCTGGACTATCATTACTTGACATGGAAAAGAAAGTGAGACATACACATTTTAATTCACCAATATGACCTTGTTGCTCTAGCTTGTATTTTGCTAATGCCTCCCCTCTTCTCCTCTCATATATAGCAAAGAGTGGATGTCAAAGCTTTAAGTTCAGATGGATCTTACTACAACCTTTCAGTTCTACTGCACATGACATCAGACAGGACAAAGGTATATCCCTAAAAGTTTTGATTGTCTTTTACCTTAAGTTAGCATAAGTCTAAGATCTAGTCTTCATATTTGACTTTACTGTTTAAAAGTTCTTCTGACCCAAATGACACAATTCACATTTTTAGTTGGTGGCGTTTAAAGTAGGTTCTTGAAAAGCATACTCATATTTTCTTTCTTATTTCTAATGTAGGTTATCCATTTTCAGCCACACACCTTATTTTATAATAGGGCTGGCTTAAGCTTGTGTCTGCAGCAGTGTGATACGCAGTCACTGATTTGGATACATCCTACGGATGCTCCAAACCATTTTAGATGGCACACATCTACCAAAGTTGAATTATTGAAGGTCTGGATATAATTACCCTGTTCTCTGTGTAAATACCTATGTTCGATATGTTTGTTGCTTACTTCTGTTTTGTGGTCAATTTTACCTCTACTGTAGTTAAAGACTGATGGATACCATTGGAGTACACCATTTAATGTTGCAACTGAAGGCTGGATGCGTGTTTCTTTGAGAAATGAATCTACTGGCAAACTATTGTATTTGAAGGTTGAAGTAAGGAGTGGAACAACAAGCTCATGTTTTGGCGTCATCTTTCGACCCAATTCATTTTCAAGCCCTTACAGGTTATTTTTCTCCTGTTTTTTAGAGCTTAAACCTTTGAGATTTATTACTGCTGTGTTTTCTTGCAAATTGAAAAACTGAGTGTGTATGGCAGGATTGAAAATCATAGTATGTTTTTACCCTTCCATTTTCGGCAAATGGATGGTGCTGATGATTCATGGCATTGTCTACATCCTTGCACAAGTGCTTCATTTTTATGGGAAGATGTTGGTAGGCAACGAATCCTCGAAGTCTTAGTCGATGGCACCGACGCTAAAGATTCAGCTAAGTACAATATTGATGAGGTTCGTGATTATCTACCTGTTCAAGTGAATGGGGAGCCCACTAAACCAGTGCGTGTTACTATAGTTAAAGAAGAGAAGATGAATGTTGTTATGCTGAGAGACTGGATGCCAGACAACAATGATGATCCCAAAGCAGCAAATATCAATAGGAATGTTACCACATCATCTTCATTACCAAGGAATGATTTGGTTTCATCTCCCTCGTATTGTGAATTCCATCTTACTCTTGAGCTCACTGAACTTGGATTGTCCATTATTGATCATACACCTGAAGAGATACTCTACTTGTCAGTACAGAACCTTCTATTGTCACATTCAACTGGTTTGGGCTCTGGAATCAGTAGGTAATGTCCTGCCCGCTTGAAATCCAATTTTGCTATTATACTAATTCCTGTAACTTGAATGTTGCAGGATCAAATTAAGAATGCGAGGGATCCAAGTCGACAATCAGCTGCCTTTGACACCGATGCCGGTTCTCTTTAGACCACAAATAATTGGAATAGAAACTGATTACATCTTGAAATTTTCTACGACAAGGCAATCTGATGGATCATTAGATGTATGTGCTTATCCTTATATTGGCTTGCAGGTTAGTATGTGCTTGTTGTTTCTTCTAGTAAAGGCTTTAATCGTGAATCTGTAATAAAATACCATGTGTTTTTGCTATTGTTTTTTTTCTTATAGGGACCTGAAAAGTCCGCCTTCTTTATAAGTATTCATGAACCAATTATTTGGCGACTTCATGGTATGATCCAGCAGATTGATATTAGCAGATTCAGTGAGGCTGAAACAACCGCCGTATCGGTGGACCCTATCATTGGGATCGCGTATGTTTTTCACTGTCATTTCTGGTCTCATCAATTTTTTTTCCAGTAACAAATAAAAGTGGTTTATGGTATTGCAATCTTGATGATTATTGTTATTACCAAGCACCCTATTTATAGGGGAAATACAAAGAATATCTCTACCACTATTTTAGGACTAGATATATACAAATAAATACAATGTATCGCTAATAGTCCCCCTCCGTTTGAGCTGTCTATGCACAGACGCTTAAACTGGACCGAAATGATTGGAACAGCTCTCTAGAGATACCCTTCGTAAAAATGTTTGTGTACTGCATGGCGGAAGGAACATGTAAGACGTGTATGTGACCGATACGGACCTTTTCCCAAACAAAATTAATATCAATCTCTATATGCTTCTTTGGTACCTGCACCGAACTCTTTGGTACCTGCACAGAAGCATTCATAGAAGCATTTTGAGGAATAAACTGTGCAGATGAATGAAGCTCCCTCTGTTTTTCATCTTGAATAAGAAAGGCATAAGCATCATTAATCGAGGGAAGAGGCTTCATCATGATAATATTCCCTCGAATCATGTCATAACAAGAGTTAAGACCCATCAGAAATTGCATCAATCGTTGATCTGCTTCGCGTTTAGCCATTAATCTGGAATTACCACAGGTGCAAGAAGGAATAGGTTCGATTGCATTAAGCTCATCGCAAACAGACTTGATCTTGGTAAAATAAGAAGCAATATCATCATTCCCTTGAGATAGATCAGAAAGAGACTTCTGCAACTGATAATACTTTGCCCCATTACTCTTCCCATACCTGTCAATTAACTCGTTCCAAAGCTGACGAACAGACTCAACATACAAAACACTCACATTAATATCACTAGACAGAGTGTTGAGGACCAAAGAAATAACCATATCATTGCATCATTTCCACAGCTCCAGATTAGGAGAGGAAAGAGGTCTGACAACAGTTCCATCAACAAAACCAAGCTTGTTCTTAGCAGATAAAGCAATGGACATGGCACGTTTCCAAGATCCAAAAGCAGAGCCATCAAAAGTTTTGGAAACAAGTAAGAGCCCTGGATGATCAGATGAGTGTAAGAACAAAGGATTAGAAGAATCCATGGGAACAATGATAGGCGGAGCAGTGGTATTAGACATGACAAGATAAACGAAGAAACGAAACTGAGAAAAGAAGACATCAGTTTGCCACAAAAGAGAACTTAATAAGTTCGCCGAAAAGAGAACTTAATAAGTTTGCTGAAAAGAGAACTTAACAAGTTCGTTGGAAAGAGAACTTAATAAGTTCGCCGAAAAGAGAACTTAATAAGTTCGCTGGAAAGAGAACTTAACAAGTTCGCCTGCACGAACAGAAAAGGTGAAAACGATCCAGAAATCATCATAACTCGAAATCAGAAGCGTATATGAATAAATCCAACCGTAGGAATGATCAGAAACATAAAAGAAAAGTTTTGAACGGATCAAAACATCAAACGAACCCCAATCGACATGAATAATGAGAAAACGAAGAACGAGTGCGGAATAAGAGAAGGAAATCACATAATCGAGCATATACACTCTGATACCATGTTATGATATCGAGAATGATCACTAGAAACAAGCGAGAATGATAAACGAGAGAAAGAAAATGAGAGAGAATGATTGGGGGTAAAATTGATTGATTTGATTGATAAATCAAATAATGATTATAAAGAGCTATTTATATACAATGAAAAGAAAAACTAACAAACTAATCTGGACCGGGCGAACTTAATAAAAAGAAAAACTAATCTGGACCGGGCGAACTAACAAGTTCGCTAACAAATACAAAGAATATCTCTACCACTATTTTAGGACTAGATATATACAAATCAATATCAATATATCCTAACAAATATAATATATTGCTAATAACAAAATGATTTATTATTATGGTAATTGCAGTGTTCTCAACATCTCAGAGTTTCGATTCAAGTTCTCCATGGCTATGTCACCAACTCAGCGCCCTGTGGGTGTACTTGGTTTTTGGGCATCCTTGATGACAGCTCTAGGGAACACGGAGAATATGCCCGTAAGTACCGTACCATCACCTCATATTTCCAACAAAATACGTGTTGGATACATAGATGGTGTATAGACAATAGAATGATGATGTTTGTTGGCATGACAGGTACGTGTGAATCAGAGATTCCTTGAAAACTTGTCAATGAGACAAAGTGTTCTTACGACGAATGCCATCTCAAATATAACAAAGGATATTCTAAGCCAGCCTCTTCAGCTGCTTTCTGGTGTGGATATACTGGGAAATGCAAGCAGTGCATTTGGACATATGAGCAAAGGTGTTGCTGCCTTATCAATGGACAAGAAATTCATTCAAAGTCGGCAGAGACAGGTATATTTATATTTAACTATTTAGTTGGAAATGAAGTGATGTTCCGTTAATGGGTGGCAGGAAAATAAAGGTGTTGAAGATTTTGGTGATGTGATAAGAGAGGGGGGAGGAGCACTAGCAAAGGGGCTATATAGAGGAGTGGTGGGTATAATTGCAAAACCATTAGAAGGTGCAAAGGCATCAGGTGTAGAGGGTTTTGTTTCAGGTGTTGGTAAAGGGATAATAGGTGCTGCTGCACAACCCGTGAGCGGTGTCCTTGATTTGTTATCAAAGACAACTGAAGGTGCAAATGCAATGAGAGTGAAGATTGCCGCTGCTATCACTTCTGAAGACCTTCTTCTCCGCAGACGACTCCCAAGGGTTATCAGTGGTGATAATCTCCTCAAACCATATGATGACTACAGGGCACAGGGACAGGTACGCTATCTACCTATTTACCCTTTTTGTCATCTAAAAGATGCTTTTACCCATTTACCCTTTGCATGCACAGGTAATACTGCAGCTTGCAGAATCAGGGTCATTCTTTTTACAGGTGGATCTATTTAAAGTCCGTGGAAAGTTTGCTTTATCCGATGCTTACGAGGATCATTTCTCGCTGCGTAAAGAAAAGATACTTCTTGTCACGCATCGAAGAGTTATGCTCTTACAGGTATGTGCAACTTGTTCAAAGTTGTGTTCAAGAGCCAAACAAAGATTTTTATATTGTTTCGTTAGCATGATTGCTAGTGATATATATGTGCAGACATCCAACATTATAACACAGAAGAAATTCAATCCAGCTAGAGATCCATGTTTGGTGTTGTGGGATGTTCTTTTGGAGAACCTAGCCACCATGGAACTAACTACTGGAAAGAAAGATCACCAGAATGCACCTCCATCTAAACTTATTCTATTCTTGAAATCTGAATCATCCTCTGAGAACAACGATCATACTCGTGTTATCAAATGCTACCGCGATACCAAACAGGCAGTTGAGGTTCATTCCTCCATTGAGCAAGCAATGAGTACATATGCACCCAAAGACTCAAAGGTATTAGTTCTGCAGTTTCGGCATAAGCAGTTTTCTTGAAGGTTGACTTTGGTTTGACTTTCAGGAAATGCATAAAAGGAAAGTGAAAAGACCATATTCGGCAACGAGTGATGTATCGACTGCTGAAGCAGTTTTTTTGAAAGAACGCCCTTGGTCTTCACAGCAGGTCCCTGCACCCCTTCCTCCAAATTCGACTTTTGACAGCAGCAGCAGCAGCAGCAGTAGTCATCATTAGACGTGTTTAAATGTCAAACCCTGGATGGGATGGTATGCATCTTCTTGTAAGCCTTGAAGCTTTTCTAAGATGAATTGATATTCAATAACATCATGTGTGTTTCCTGTGAAAATCACGCTCCGTTCTCAAAGTGGTAACCTATAATTTTGGGCAAGGCGACATGGGCGTATCCTTTGTGGTTGTCAAGAGATAGAATAGATCGATGCAAATGTAATATAGGTGATGTTTTGTAGCTTTTTACATGCAAAACATCTACATATCTGGTTAATATTTGGTCAGCTGTCTTTTCTTCTAGTTTTATTGTGTGTTGGGAGATTTGGTGGGCCATTGCAAAAGTGATGTGTCAAAAATAGTGATTATGATGATAGTTTGTTCCTATATATAACAACATAGCCCTTCAAATCAGTGATAACGTGATGAAGAGCATCTGCTCTTTTTACACTAGATTGCTCTCAACTTTGTTGTTATAGCACGGTTCATTATTAGTGTTTTTTATATTGCGAGGGTGATTCACTATAAACCCAGATGATATCCAAAATGGCACATTTTCTTGTGATTAAATCCAAAGAAAGGAGATCATATTTTTTAAACAAAAAATTTGCTGAATATTCGCTGATTTTGAACTCAAAGTTCCATTATATGTGTATCCCAAGATACAATGAAGCAACGTATAATGAGATTTCTGGATTTCTTGTTTACAATTGGTTTGTTTCTATAGCAACAAAGCAATTGTAATTCTAGTATGAAAAGAGAGAGTGCTTTGAAATATTTGTGTAAATTGGATCATTTCAAATCAAAGAAAAAGTCAACAAACTATGAATGTCAGAAGGAAGGCACACCCGTGTATGGCCAGGCACGGTCGTGCCTCCCCTAGATGCAAGTAGGAAGATTCAGGAAGCAATTTTTATGTCACACCCTGTTTTCTGGATAATATGGGCGTGCGACCAATAGGGTGGTACCTTTGTTTGTGTTTTGTTTTGCTTTTGAGTGATTACACAGCGAAAAAACATTTATCTTTCTTTTCTTGTAAATAAACAATTCGTAGGTTTAATAAAACATACTTTTATAAATAAGGATTTAAATATCCTCTTTCATACAAACATTGTTTATACCAAAACAATATTTACATTATCTCCTGCCTCCAGACATGTTTACAAAACGTCTTGCCACAAGGTAGTTCATGTGCCAAGGGAGTCGTTATCCTTTCAGCGCCTATCCTTGCTAATATATTTATGCCACAAGGTTATTCTAGGGATTCGAAATCCTCCCCGCATCTAACCTTGCTAGGTAAATATTTATTCATGATTACCTGAAAACGTTTGAAAATAAAACGTCAGCGAAAAGCCGGTGAATAACGTTAATAGACACGAAACATTTTAAACATGGATAGTATTAAAGTCGTTTAACCATAATTTTTATGATAATCTACACATTTAGCAGGACTATTTCACCTGAGTATACAACCACGGTAGACACTGGTCTCATTGCTTTGGTAGGTTTACAACGGGTAACTCCTGTTTTACGCTTCTTCCTGCTACTCAATCCGAACCAACCCCATTACGACACTTTCATCTGTAACATGTGTATCATTTGATCAAACTATACATATACTTATGGTCTGAACGCTTATCTGTAGATTACCTTACGCATTAAAAGTATTTAGTACATCCTCATGCCATTTTTCAAAGATGTAAATCATTTGTAAGTTTTCAAAGCATTAAACGTATTCACCTTGATAAGATTGCTTTGTAAAGGCTTAGGAACTTCTAAGACTTGTTACTTGATGGACAGCGCCTTGAAGCTTGGTTTCTAACTCCGGTTATATGGAGGGGATTCTACACGTCACTTCATGGCAAAGAACACTTAAACGTGAGTGTGGCTGGTAAATTTGATAGGAAGTTCGTATTGTGGAATGTGTGAAAACAAACTAACCTTAATCCTCAATTTGAAGGTGAAATCCGGCTCTGTGAGAGACCGTTACGGAAAGGTGATGGTCAGTAACCGTCCTAGCGGGCAGGAGTCATCAGCCGCGTGTCACTTCTTCATACACGCGTTGAAACCTTACATGCACGTGTCACCTTCTGGCCTGATGCGGCGTAACAGACCGTTGAACAATGGTGACGGTCCGTCACCGCTCTGTTTGTGATGAGTCATAGCTACATGATGACTTTTGGTTGATGGCGGTGTAACTGACCGTTACAAGGTGGTGACGGTCCGTCACCGATGCCACTTATCTTAAACTTTGGCATATTTTTATTTTAGTCGATCTGGTATGGTTTTTGTTCTAATTGGGTCCTGGCTCTTGATGGATGTTACACCTCCCTCCAGATCAGCCTATAAATAGGTCTTGGCCTCAAACTTGGAAGTGCTTCCACATATCTCTTCCAGGAAGAGTAGCAGAGAGACAGAGTTAGGGCTATTTGGCAAAGGCTGAACCATTAAGTGCTGAATTATTAGGAGGTCTAAATGATTCAGCATTGTTTTTCAGCTGAACCATTAAGATGTAAAATGAACCATTAAGAGGTGGGCTGTCAGCGAAACAAACACCCCTTACCTCTGAACGATTCAGAGGTAGCCTCTTAATGGAATCATTGAGAGGCTACCAAACAAAAACTTATCCATTTAACTCAAGAGAGGCAAAGTCGGTCTATCTGCTAAGAAACTCGAACCGACTCCAGGGGACATGATTTGTAACCCCAAGTTGGTTTTTGAGAAGGTAGCTTCTTTCTTTAAGCTTCAGTAATTTATATTTATAGTAAGATTTTGTTTTTTGTCTAAACTTGTGAACCAAAGTTAGTGTGTTTGCTCATAAACATGATACCTAGCTTGATGTCATTACATAATATATGTTACATGCAGAAGAGATGGCTCAGAATTGCTCAAGCAGAAGCCAGGCTCGTGCAGACATGCTTAGGTTCCAAGTATGGCTAAACTTTTAGAGATTCAATCATAAGAATAAATTTTTTTAAAGGCTTAGTTTGGTGTGATGGAGCCAAACAAGAAAGCAAAACAGCACCATTCTATCTTGTGATAGCAAAAATCCAAAAACACTTTTGACTTTGGTTTCCACAAATACAAGAAATAATTATGCCATAAAGATGGTTCAGTTTAGTTTTTACTCATCTGCCAAAATTCTAGTCTTGTGTATTTACTCAGTAAACAACATGAAACTCAGGTTTGTTTGCTGGCTGCTTTCTTTCCTTTCTTTTGTTTCTGCTTAAGTTGAGTGAGTCCGGCTGCAGAGATCTTGACGTTTCCAATAATCGCAGCCATCAGCTCCGGGTCTGTACACGCCTTCATCAACTCTTTCTCTCGTTGACTTGCTTCCGCCACGTGAACAAACAAATTCATAGCCATTTTTGCAGCTACAAACCCAAACAGAAACAATATCATTCAAAAACTCAACAATATTCTGTTTTAAATGTCTGTTTGTTGAAGGGTACCTTTTCCTTTCTTTGCTGTTCCAGGGATTATCTTCACACGGTACTTATACGACTGTATAGCAGCATAAGGAGCACAGACAGGCACAGCATACAGAAGAATGTCGTTTGGTAAAGGAACCCCTGTAAGATAATCCACTTCATTTAATTTCTCTTTCTCATCTTCACCAATCTCCTTTATATCATCTTCTTCCATTGCTATCCTCTCAGCTTCATTAAGCCTATCAGTTCCATTCGCGTCCTCTTGACAATCTTTAGCCAGATGCCCAACCTTTTTACATTTGTAACATCTTTTTGTAGCATCTTCGTTGCCTGCATCAACGACCATTACATTATTAATCGCGCCCTTTGTATATTCAGCACATATCATATGTGATAGCCATACATACCGCTGCCTACAGGTTCCGACACTTTGCTTGTAGTTGTTGCTTCATTCTGAGTTTCTTGTTCATTTGATTTTGCTTTCCCAGCAGACTGCGGTATTTTCATGGTTAGCCTAATGTAAATTGATTAAAAAACAATGCAATTAATAATACTCACAGCAAGTAAAGCCATTCGGATTTTTCGTTCTTCCTCGTCTTGATCCCTGTATTTTTCTTTCATCTTCTTAAGTTTGCCCTTCTGACCACGGCTGATTTTCCCAGCACCATCCACCTCAACATTTTTCTCTTCAACTTTATACTTCTTTTTCTCCACATCTTCAATCACATGACCACCTTCACTATGTGTCGGTCCTTTCTTGAGCTTTCTTCTTTCTGCTTTGGAAATATAAGGCTTCTCCCTACTCACTGTTTCTTTCTTCTCCTCGTTATTTACATCAGAATCCGTTTGTGAAGAAGCAAGGAGCCCATATTTTTTTGCAGCTGATCCAAGCTCAAGAGCTCTATCTAGAAGATCCTCAAGGTCAGGGGACGTCTCCTCTTCAACAGAAATTTGTCTCGAATCGGAGCTAACTTCATGATTGGAGTCAGCTTCGGAGGATAAATTTTCCAATTTTTGGTCATCTGTTGCTAAATCAGAAGCGTTCACTGGATATTCTGCATTGGGTGCTTCATTCTCAGAACAAGAATCAGATAGTTCCTTAAAAGGCTCAGTGTCTTCAGATTCATTAAGTCCTTCATCTTCACCCCTTACTCTCCTTTCATTCAGATGAGACCCCAAGGAAGTCTCATCCAAACGGAACAATATTCCAAATCCCATGATTAAAGGATGAGGTGGAAGGAAATTTTTCTTCCCTCTGATCATAAAACTGCCGACCGTAAGATATTCCCCAGTAGGAGCAGTTTTACTCACCTGGTGAGGGTATACCCACCATGCACTGGTAACAATCTTTGAGTTCCATGCTTGGCTATGGCAGACCTATATCACAAGAAATGATATAAAATTAATACAACTTTGGTCAAATATCAAGTATTTTAAATGTTAATGGTTCCAAAACCACAAAGCGTAGATACCAATACTGGCAACCTATTCCCATTTGTGCACACTAGTTTGTAACTTACAGTGAAAGATCCTGCTTGATTCAATGTAAGAGGGGGTACAGGATTATCAGGCTTGTGATTCTTGATCACTGTACTCGAAGCTCCATGTAATTCTGCATGGACATACCTGCAAACCATCAAAAAATTTCACCAAATAGCATAGATAACACCGTCAATAATGTGTGCTGAATAAGAGTACCCAACATATGGGTCCACAAAAAGCCTAAATATGTTTGAAACTCTGAATCGTACTTCACTACAAACCATTAAGCCAAATAAATGAGATGATTTTGAGCTGTAAACTTGAAAATAAAAACCTCATCATCCCAAGATAAAAGATATGGACATCATTTAGATCTCTTTTATTCTTTCCCTGCTGTTAGTAAATCGAAAGACTAGCAACTACAATTACCATCTTTTATTCTACTCAAAAATCAAATATCCTATGACATGACACGCAATTTATCTACTGAAATCCGTTCAAAGGGCTCAAAAAAACTGTATAGTCCATTAAATACAAGCACTAAGCTGCACGGAGTGAAAAGTTAGAACTGGCAGTATGCACTCACAGATCTCCTTTTGACATGTAACGCTTGACTATCATCTCATTTTGTTGAGCATCTCGTCCACTGATCACCAAATAATTCTCACTGCTGATGAACCAATTAAACTTTTCAAACCAGTGCACTTTTCGTATATGTGAGATGGCAGCAACAGATTTTTCCTGATAATTTCACCATAAGCATAATTAGTAAATCTGGAACTGAAACATAGAAGCTATGGAAAGGCATGGCTGACGTGATAAGTACACATTCAGCTAAACTGTGATGTAAAATTACCTGAGAGAGTTGCTGACGTGTCTTCTTTTCAGCAGCCTTGAAGGCCTTTGCATGAGCTGTAAGAGTCTTTTCTTGCTTGCTCTCCTGTTTTTTCTTTTGTTCATACCACCGCCGAGCATTGGCATGAGCAGAAAGTGACAGATCAACTTCCACCTAAAAGGTGAAAAAAAAATACTTTAACAAATTTAGCATATGCTTCAGAGGGCTATCAATAATATCAGTAGGTACTGAAGCAATAGAGGACAGGTGATGAATTTAAATGAAGCAAATCATTTATATCCAGAAAAATGGATACTTTAAGAAGTCAAACATCAGTCATCTATCATTCTTAATTCAATCAATAGTAAGAGATGCTTGCACTAGTGACTAGATTACCAAATAAGCAAGATTAATATGATGCCACTAGCATTAACAGATGCACTAACCAACCACAGATATTAGGAAAATAAAACGTGGGTGACAAAAAGCACACCACCTTTTCGACAGGTTGAGTAATTTCATCATCATCCATTTCATCAAGATTGTTACTCAAAAGCAGACTCATGGAATTTCTTTCAAGATGTAGCTTGTCAATAAGACCTGCAACAGGATTTCCTGATTTCTTCTCCTCTTTCACCATCCGGATTAAATCATCCCAATTCATACCATTTGCAAGAGCTACTCTAACAGCCAAGATAGCAGCATCCACATCTTCTAAATTGTATTCTATAAGTTCTGCCATTGTAACAGCCCGATCTACTTCTTTCTTCAATAGTTGCACACGGTTTTCCTGTAAAATAACATTCAATAAGCTCAACAGCATTTATGATATTGTTTGACAAATAATTTTGAAGGCGCCCTCTGTTTACTAAGTGCAGTTTTAAACTACACATGCCACATGGGCACATCTTACATGCATTTTACATATTCCTGGTGCAATCAAAATGGGGAGAAAGGCTAAGAACTGCACTGGTCTTTGAAGAAGTTTAATCCACCAACATTAAAGGGAAAGAGAACACTTAACACCAAGAACCAAATATCTATTAAAAAATGTGGATCTAAAAGAAAATAGAGGTTAAACTCTTTCAAATTCTATTCATCAATTCTGCCTAATATAAAGATATTTTACAAGGCATCTTTCTCCTGGTTTTAAAAATCACACCTCACGTGTGCCTGATGAGCGAGGAGACAGAGGCGGTGGCTAAAATGTTTCAGGGGAGGTGATGCACAACATTTCCACATGGTGGTGCTGAGGCGGAGATTTCCGCCTGAAGCGACACATATGCCATCTTCTGTATGGGGCAGTGCTATGAAAGAGGGAGAAGGTTGGGAGATGAGTGAAAATGTTGGACTCACCTGTGGAAACGATGAAGAAGGTTGTGGAAAGGATAGAGAAGCTGAGAGATGGTTGAAATCTTTTAAAACAAAACCCAAAAACACTACTTTTCTATTCGCATACGCTCCTTTTAGAATGTTGTTTTATAAGCTTGTACCTCATGCATAGACTACTTATACCTAGGTAAAAAAACTTCTTTTGTTATAAATAATTGATAACCACCTTTCTAATACCAAACACTTCGCACACGTAAAGCTCCCCATCTTGCCTCTCGCCTCAGCTTTTGGGACCTAAACGCCTCAGAGCGCCCGAACGGGTGATTGAGCATTGAGGTAATGACCGCTCTCTCTTTGACACAGAAAAAAGTATCTAATCAAGGCATACCAGGCCTAGTAGGAGACAAATTTGCGCTTTCCTAAACAAAGGCCTCTCTAGTCAAGAAATTAACAAAAGCCAGAAGGGAAAGGATTTGTTCTTCTGGTACAAAAATTCCAACCAATAATAAAAAATAAAAAAAAAGTTAATTACACGGATGGTCCTGTGGTATGTTCAAATTTTGGATTTGGTCCCTAATTTTAGAAAGCTACATGGATAGTCCCAAACTATGCATACATGTAACACCATTGGTCCCTGATTTGGATGGGGGGTAAGTTTTCCAGTTAAGTGGTTATGTAATTACTAAAATACCCTTAGTTTTAAAAAACTATAAATAAAATTATTATATAGCAGTAGACCCCACCCCTTTTTATAATAATAATAATATTATTATTATTAATTTTACTATTATTATTATAGATCTAAAACTCAAAACAAAGATCATCTCTTTCATTGAGTCCGTCTAAAATACACACACAACACACATCAAAACCCAAAACCACCGGCGGCAACTTCATCTTCACCACCACCACCAGCGAACATCGACTGCAACCATCTTCACCACCACCACCACCTAGGGCAACTTCATCTTCACCACCACCGGCGAACACGAAAATCACCATCCCCATTGATTGCAACCATCTCCGCGTCGATTTCAGTTCGTCGATTGCAACCTCATCCTCTTCCGGGAGTGTGACTGGAATGCTCACGGTGTCTGCTCTGTGTCCGCCTCAGATGATCGGACCGTAATCAAGGGCTTCATCAGATGCCCCTCGCTGTTGGATCTTGAGTCAAATTGTGTGGGCGGCTAGGTGTGGTGGTGATCAGAGCTCGTGTGGTGGTGGCCGGATCTAGGGTTGGGAGATGGTGGTGATTGCAGGGAGATGGTGTATGTTGGTGATAGGATCAGTTGCCGATGGGTGGTCGCAGGTGTGTCTGCTACCGGCGATTAGTGGGGTTGTGGATGAAGTCTTGAACACTTAACGAAGGGCATGGTATTTTACTTTATTACTAATTTGAATTTTAGTTAAAAAGGGTGGGCCCATTTATATTTTGATATTCCTTAAACAAAGGGGTATTTTAGTAATTACATACCCACTTAACTGGAAAACTTAACCTTCATCCAACTCAGGGACCAATGGTGTTACATGTATGCATAGTTTGGGACTGTCCGTGTAGTTTCTCAAAGTTAGGGACCAAATCCAAAACTTAAACATACCACAGGGACCATTCGTGTACTCAACTCTAAAAAAAATCTGATGTGCATCCTATGGGACCATTTTCTGCACCTATGCTGAAAAGTTGATCTTGTCCCATTGCTTCCCAGTTCTAGTAGTGAAGAATAAGTTGAATAAAAATTCAGACTTCTTTGGCTGGATTCTAGGTATAATTTCCAGGTCAAATAATTCCTAAAATATTTTAATAAAAACACACATGTGCATGTACACGTGATCAACTTATTGAAAGCATATAAAGATGGACAACCTTTTGAGCAAGATAAATCCTTTGTTGTAATCAGGATCACCTAACTCCCCGAAATGTGATATGGTAGGTAAGACAATGATAGGCTGATAGCTAGATTCGAGTCCATGAGAATTTCTTGGTTACTGCTGGATTGCTTATTGTTTTCGTATACACCCCCATCAATGCTCCTCTATTTTTTGTAATTAATAAACATGTTCTACAATTATATAAAATTTAAGTAGCATCATGCTCCTTCCATAGATTATCTCGCTATGCTACCAGTTTAATCATCCCTTCTCATTTGTGCAATGAATAAATATATTTAGCTTTTTTATTGAAAACACTAACAGACCGTTGAACAATTAAAACAAATTTGAAAAACACATTGTTGGACTTTTATCACATAACTAGATAAAAATCAACGGAGAAAATGTTTTTGACTCAGCCCAATCTACTCCTCTAAGAGATGTTAGGATGCAAACACATTTAATTATAAGACCGAGGAAATGAACCTCGGGTGAAACTACAGAGTATATATGAACTAGGACCTGATCATTGCGAATTTTGGAAAGCCTCTGCATTGCAGAACTCTCTTTTGCTTGTTGTTGTTGTTCAGCTCGCTGGCTCTCAATTTTACTGTAGAATTCATCTAATGCAGCATCAAAGGTCTCAAATTTCACAGAGACCCTCGAGCTGAACTGATTTAACAGTAACGGACAGAACTCGTCATAAATCTGAAAGAAAAAAAAAGAGATCAAAGCATGTCAAGACTAACAATATGAAAAAAAAAAGTTCTTGATATTACCAATATGAAGAAAATAGTGTATTACTTCTTATCCTGTGTATAACTATTTATAGAAGAAATAATAGTTAAAGTAAAACTAGGAACCAGAGAGTGTGAGTGCAAACAAAGATAAGGTTAAGAAAACGTGGAGACTGAAAGAGCTTTCATTATTCATTTGATGAAATTACATAAATTAAAATCAGATATAAGAAAGTTAGAAGAAATCAAATTAGATAAGCTTATAAACATGAGTCTATTAATACTGAGTTGAACAATTGTCTTAGGTTATTCGACACACCCACTATTCTAAAGAAAAAATCTTTACTTTTAAGACTTAAACAGTCAAACCTATGACTTCTTGCTTTATAATTAACATATTTTCTTTAACTTTCTAAGAAAACTGTCATAAGAAGATCACCTTTCACAGAATGTACCACAAATAGCAAAGAATATACAAGCATTAATTTCACTACTAGATTAATAGAGTTATATATTTAAGACAAAAGGTAACCTGATCAGTGCCAGATGATTCAACAGGGATTTGATCCTTCCCTATTTTCTTCTGTTGCATTAAGATGTATCCTTCTGGAATTTTGGCACCTGATATAACATCCTCCAGCCAGTCCTCAAACTTCTTAACACCTTCAGAAAGAGCCTGAATGCTACTATCCTCTAATTTCAGTTCCTTAGAAACTTTCAAATTTGGAGTTAAGCCAGCATCTAATACAATATGTTCTGATAATGCTGGTCCATAACCCAAAGCCTCCCCAAGAACAACTTTCAATGTAGCTTGTTTGGCATGAGTGCTATCCTTCTTTTTACTAGAATCACTGGACTTAACCGCCTTGCGGTTGCCGTTTTTAGCTTGTGGTGCACCAGGTGTGTTACTTACACCTGAACCATCTTCCACATGTTCATTAATTTGGTCATTGTTGAAGGATGTTAGAGTTGACTGTAACTTTGCACCATCAGTTCTCTCAAAGACTCTACAATTTTCAATTGGATAACGATGACGCGCCATGATTGCAAATCCCTTATCATCATCCCTAAATCAAGTTAGTTAGTAGCTGATTGTTTAATTCATACAGAGACTGTAAGAGTAGAGAAACTAATGACATGTAAGTATGTAACCTGCTGAAATAACAAGAAGCAAAACAAAAATATGATTCTAGATTTTAAACCTGTGTGACCGCAAAAGAGTTAAAACCATGAGCTCGGAATCGGCGAGGAGTATGTTTCCTTGTGCATATAATTCCAATATAATGTAGTAAGCATTGGCACCGACCCCAAATTGAAAGAGAACAATCTGCTCACATGAAACAGTAAATGTGAAACAAACATACTAAAAAACATAATCCATTAATCAATGAAGTGTAAATAAAGGCATTAACAAGATATACCCGATCATATCCAAGCTGCCGTACATCCTCAAGCCTTCTAGTTCTTATGTGTTTTCGCAATTTGAGAGTAAACCCAGAAGGAGTATTACTTTTATCCCTGCAAACATCAAAGAAACCAAATATACACTTTAAAACATTTATTCGATGAAACATTTATCCACTTATAGCTCATGGTCTGCTCTTATATGCACACAAAAAAAGATATCTCCTTCCCTTAGCTAACCTAAATCATGGAAATCTCTTTCCCTTAACTAAAATCATTATGTTGGGAGTTAAACCAGGAAGAGTATTGTATATTGATTGTATGTATAATAGGGTTACATAGCGGCTCTACATATAAAGAATAATGACACCTGTATACCTTTAATAAATAATAATTATATAATTAGTCCACTATTTCCCTGCAAGCTAAGGGCGGGGAACAACATGTAGCTTGGATCGTAAAAGGAGAAATCTTTTAGTAGGCAATGGTTTTGTAAAGATATCAACAATTTGACCATTTGTCAATATGAATTGCATACAAATATTTCCACGAGCAGCCTTTATCTTACAAAATGAAAATCAACTTCTACATGCTTTGTTTAGGCATGGAAGTATTAGTCGAGATGTAAGGTCGCACTGAGATTGTCACGCCATAGGTTTGGATCTGAAGTTGCACCAACGCCAAGTTCATGAAGAAGAGCTTACAGAGTCATTGTGTCTACAAGAGCTTTGAACTCAGACTCGGTAAAGGATGAGAGATTGTGTTGTTTGCGAGCAGTCCATGAAATAAGGTTGGAACCCAAATAGATCGCAAATGCCTAGTGGCTACGATCATCTAGAAAGTTGACCTAGAGTTAGGAAGATGTGAAAGGGTGTGATTTACTTTTCCAAAAACTTATCGGTGAAAGCGTGAAGTGTTGATCCAAATGCTTGTCTGATAAGAAAACCATATTCGGCAGTGACCAATGATTTCCGGCCGAGGCATGCATAAATTGACACCCTTTGTTGACCGCAAAGGTGATATCATGCCGAAAGAGAGTAACATGTTGCATGGCACCAATAAGTTGTCTATATATATTTAGTTGATACCAAGTTAAACCAGGAAGAGTAATGTATATTGATTGTGTGTATAATAGAGTTATATAGGGGTTTTGTATAGAGAGAATAACAGTACACTTGCATACCTTCGAGATATGATAACTATATAACTAGTCTCATACACAGCATGTTGTGTTAAAATAATTGATGCATATACATTTTGTTATAGGGAACACAATCGTGGTATTGTAACCCATAAGTTATCTAAAAAGTGCTAATTCGCATCAGTTTTAGAACAGTTATAAAGACTACTGATTTCTAAAAGCTGAACTATATATTTCTAGTTCTTGAACAAAATATTATATCAATATGATCTATGATGATGTTATACAAGGAGGGCCACCCCTAACTTTAAACATGCCAGTCTACCAATAACGGGCTTCGGTTCCCATAAACAACTCGCAACAATTGGATCCACACCACCATGCCTATCTACCAATATAGGTTTTCAAAGTTTGAGTAAAATTTACACAAACAGATAAATGCAACTAGTAATGAGGTACTTTCAAGTATAGATACACACTTAAATAAAATTTAGTAAACACCATGAGCATGTTAGGGTGGTTATAGTTATACGGCTGTTAGGAGTAGAAAAGAATTGAAAAACACAAACAACAGACTACTGTTTGACCTGGAATGACCAGCAGGTTGACCGGCCGCTGACCGGCAGCGATGACAGGAGCAAACTGCTGCCCGGCGGCTGATGGAGGCTGAAACGGATGCGCAACACAGCAAGCAAACACACACACAAATTGCAATTAAACAGAATAAGGATAACACGAGAATTTAACGTGGTTCGGTCGATCTGAAGTTGCACAAAAGGCGCACCAAAAGCGAAGGTGAGGCGCACACCTCATGTACAAAAGGCGCAAATATGCATTAGGATGTTGTACAACAGGCTTTTTTGTTTGTACATGTAAGTAATTCATATATTAAATCATATATAAAGTTGATTTATAGCTAAATTTTGAGTAGGGGATGCTAAAATCCTATGAGATATATTAAATCTTGCGCCTCGGTTTTAGACCCCGTCGCCTCGGTGCGCTTCTCGCTTTTTAAAACCAAGACATCCATGGGCTGCAACTAGTAGAATATTTTATTGAGGTGTTGAAGAAATTACAATTACAAGTCATATATTTATAGGAGAAGATTAGGGTTAAACTTCTTTCAATTAGCAAACTTTCCTAACTGTCGACAACTTAGGGGCTAAGGAATCCAATTAGGGCCGGCTACCGTGTTGGACACATCTAGAGCCAGCTAACCTTTATTCGCAACCTCCACAACCCAATAAAGCATTCACATTGATCATTTAATATTTTTCCAATAAATGTTAGAGATTCCTCTCCTTTTCTTTGAACTATCAACTAGAGATCATAACCCATAAATACCGAAACCCATGGTACTTGATTAAAAATCATTTTCTAACATTTCAAGAAGCCCAACTAATTGTACATGTGTTCACGAGTCGGATCCCATTCATCACTAACAGCCCACCCTGTAAAGAAAACTACATCATTCCAATCCATTTTGTGTAAATTTATTTGGGAATTAATAACACTCCAAATCTGGGAAAACATGAGGTATGGTTAGTTGGAGGATGTTGAGTTCCTAAAAAAAGAAGGGAACCATGGTTTTAAAGGTTTGAAAGATTGGAATAAGGTTGACATGCTTGTCATTTCTTATTCATGGTTCGCACACACATACATTTAATCCTATCAAAACCCATAGGATGCTTGGTTACCCACATCATTTTATCAAAAAATAACCTCGTTAAAATTTGGGCTTAGTTGCCCATCTTAGATGATTAGGTGTTGGTCTGTGGAGGCTTGCGCAATACGGGTAGCCGGCCCTAGCCCTGACGCAACTCCTTGGGGTGGCAAAAAGGCAGGTTGCCTTTCACCAGAAACTTAACCTACAAGTTTCATTTATTAGGAAAGGTTTCAAGGGTTTTAACCTTAATTCTTTTATTATAAACAGGACCTCTTGTACATGTGATTATTATCACCTCTCACTAATAATCCTCTAGTTGTAGCCCATGGATGTAAGTCACAATGACCGAACCACGTAAAATATTCATGTTCTTCATTTTCTGCTTTGTGTGCTTGTTTGCCATCCAACCATCAGCCGAAAACTGATCAGCAAAGCTGATCAGTCGCCGAACCAACCCAGAAATCGACAGCAGCTTTTGCTGTCCGCACCACCCGGAGCTCAGCCGCCTCCGCCTCCGCCTCCGCCGCCGCTGGTTTAGAAGCTGTTGGCATCTGTTTGCTACTGTGTTTGGGTTCTGTTTTCAGAATTGTTTCTTTTTCTAATCCTTTCTAAGCCTATAACCACCTAACACTAGGTCTATTTTAACGCATCATTTGATCATTTACAGCATAATGGTGCCTAAATACACTTTGATAGCATTGTGATCATAATTATAATGCCTCCATTTACCTTGTTTATGAATAGAATCAATACATAAATGCACCTTTTTGCTTTATTACATAGCACATTGACTCACTTCCGGATATCCTCCTTACTAATTACATAGGCCATGAATAGTGTGGAGGTCCGAAAGAGTAATTAGAGATAGCAAATTATCTTTTATTATCTACATAGACACAGTGTAGGAGACACATTTATCTACTTTTATTGAACACTTATATGCATCCATTTATAATATCTGACTTGTTACATGTCAAGGAAAGCTTACCTAAGATATGCAGTGGTATGCAACCGCACACCGCTTTCCATCAGCAACAAAACCTTCTCACTCTCTCCAGATTCAGTAATCCCACTGCTATTCATCAATTTGAATACATACGTCTGCAAACCAGGATTAATAAAATAACAAAGGTTTCAAAAACCACAGTAGCTACTTGGAGCTCCAAAATTAGAAGATACTCATTCATGTTAAAAGACACTTAACAACATAAATAACATTTAAGTGTCTATGTGCCTGCATATGTGGCAGCATAACCCAAAGCCTTAATGATTACTAGCTCTATTTTATAGAAATACAACAAAAGATGAAGACCATTTTGACTTTCAGATCAATAAGACTAATGAGTGGCTTCGTA
The DNA here is from genome assembly GCA_023525975.1 of Smallanthus sonchifolius. NCBI lineage: Eukaryota > Viridiplantae > Streptophyta > Magnoliopsida > Asterales > Asteraceae > Smallanthus > Smallanthus sonchifolius. The sequence goes on along the minus strand of CM042046.1, from coordinate 55,199,427 downwards.
TTATAAAGAAAAATCAGAGGGGAAAAAAAGCTCCAGAACTATACAGATCCTAAGTAATAAAATACTAGAGAAGTTATCTTCTTGCTGTTCTCTAAAATTTTACAGCAAAAACAAAATTCATGGCACTACTTGAGTTTGAAAAATCAAATTTCAACCCAAAAGTCTAATTGTATTTTCTAGTGGCAACATACTTCATCATGAATGATTGGCGGAAAACAATTGTTAATCAACCCATTGACACATGCCTTTCAACCATATGATTATAGTAAACTCAAATAAGAAATAACTTGAAGAAGATAGGGGTTTTCACCTTAGGAGAGAGGTCGTAGACATTAGAACAGCGCATCCCGATTAACCGGCGTAAGCATTTGACCTCGGCGGCGACGTCCGCCGTGTTCATCCGAACCTTCACCATCTTTAACGTCTGAAGAGGTTTCGCACACAAAGACGGACGACTACTATTTGAATGATGCCTGGCAAAAACAGGCGGGTCGGGTCAATATAAAAAAATCCCTAAAACATGTTTCTCAACAAAAATCACAAAAACTGACAACATTTTACGCAGCAAATGTTGTGCAAAATAACATTCACATTGTATTATTAACATTATATAATTAGAACCAAAACACGCACTAATCTGTAGACCAAAACAAAAACTAAATTAACATTCACATTGTATACAGAACACAACTTGAATCCTTACTCAAATCTTGTGCAAATTTGTCATAAACCAACAATATAACTTCACAAAAAAACCATATACTTTCAAGTTCATAAAGATACTATCTTAATTCTACAATCAGCAGAATCCAAACTTAGATGATTTGATTCAGTTTTAGTATTTTCATATTAACTAAAATTAACAACTAACATGTAAAATTCTATGTAATAAACTAACATCAAACAATCAATAACACAATTAGTGTAATTTCTCAATTTCTTTTACAAGCTTCTTTTAGGTTGTGCGTTTTCTACATACAAATAAAGGTGAACTAAACCATCAAATTCTAATTGAAACTAACTTTATTACTTGATTTATTGGCTTATTGCAGATTGTAATGAGTATTCAATATATTCACTTCTGAATAGCAACTCAAAGACTTGATTTTGTGTCGATCACTCGATTGTAATTTGTAAACAGCAACTCAAAGACCAAGTCTAGTGTATAAACAGAGCAAGTCAGCAACTCGATTAAGCAACTTCTGAACACGATTGCGATTTAAAGAACAATAAATTAGTAAAGAAGGAAACTAACCGGTGGTCTTTTGAACTGTTATGTTTACGCCTCCCAGCGACTCTCACCTTCGTCCCCAGTTACCCCGTCAATTGATCTTCATCGCCTTGTCTAAACCCTTGAATCACAGTGTCAATTCACACGTCTGTTTTTGTTTGTGATTCAGGCCCACTTATTGATCAAGACTTAAAAGGCCCAAATACATATACATGTATTTTTCTTGTTTAAATTAGAGGGTCATGTCGTAGCATGGGCCTTCATAGCTTACAGGTGCACAAACAAACGGGATTCGGATCCAATCCGAAAGATAATCCGAAACCAGATCCGGCCTTAACCGGATAAAAAAGAACTGGACCGGATTTTTTAGGATCCTTCGGATCAAGAACCGGTTCCAAGGATTTATGCGAACCGGATAAAACTCAGACAAAAATCGGACAAAATGGAACCGGACAAAATCGGACACAAAAAATCCGGAAAAAATCTGGATCCAATCGGATAAAACCAGATAAAATCGGATATTTAGTCGGATCCGGTTCCAAATAGGTTCCAAATCTCATACCCTAAAACCGGATCCGATCCGGAACCGGTTCCACCGGATCCGATCATTGACCACGTTTGACTTATCCGATCCGGATCCGGTTAAAAAAAACCGATTTGTGCATCTCTAGCTACAGCCGTCCCCGAATAGAGTTGCAAAAAAAAACCGGTTTGCATTTTCTACCCAGTACAAACCGGTTTAAGTAAAACCGGGTCAACCATAACCGGTTCGGGTTAAGCAATAACCGCCGGTTTGTAACCGGTTTAAGATATTCATGCACGCGTCGGGTTGAGGACCGGGTTATCAAAACCGGTTCCGGAACCTTTAGGCAACATGCACCACCCTTAGACAAGATAGAACTCGACTCATAATATGTTTCAAAGTGTTTTGCGACAAAGAGAAACTTTAGAAATGTTTCATGAAATGCTTTCCTCAAAACCTCGTTATATACGAGTTGGGACATTTTAAAAGATGTAACTGAATTGCTTGAAGTTTTCAAATCCGCAATCACTTTTTTATCCGGTGTTTATTATCCCACAAGTCCATCAACTCTTAAACAAATATTTTTAATGGCTAACAAGTTGTCGGATCTTGAAAATAAAAAGCACTCTTTTTACAAAAATGATAAAACCGATGAAAGAAAAATTAGTACAATATTTTAAAGAAATTTCTCCCACTATAACTTGTGCCGATGCGTTAAACCCTACCATAAATGTTTTCGGGGTTGAAACGTTGATTGGTAAAATTACTTACGCTTTGGATTTGGATGGTGTAGACATCCATTTTGCACAAAGCACAAAAACATATTTTAACAAATGTTTACAAGATTTATTTGATGTTTATTTACATAAATATGGTATAACTCCGACTCCACATGATACAATAGGTACATTATCAAGTGGTAGCTCGAGAGATGTAAACTTGAATTTATATAACAAAATGTTAAATGAATTTAGTAAAAGGGCTCGAGGTAGCACCCCGAATAACGAACTCGGAAGGTATATTGGCACAAACTTTTTATCATTTATGCCTCCTTCCTGTTTTTGAAGAGTTTGATATTTTGGCTTGGTGGAAAAAAACGAAGCTTCGTTTCCGATTCTTTCCGCCGTGGCGCGTGATCTACTAACCGTCAAAGCTTCCACTGTAGCTTCGGAATCTGGGCGTTTTTCTTTTAGTGGCAGAGTCTTATCGATACGAAGGACTAGACTCACCCCCTTGGCGATGGAAATGTGCATTTGCTTGAAGGACCATTTAGATGCGATTGATATGATACAAGACCAAACTTTTCTCGAAGACGAAATTCAAGCCGAAGAAATCATACACGACAACGAGGTTGATCTTGGAATATCCGAACCAGTCACCGATGAAGAACTAGCCGAAGATGCAAGGCTACGAAGCTCCGGTTCCGAAGATGACGTACAAGAATAATCCAAAAAATATATATTGTCATTTGTAATGTTTTCCAATTTTATAATTTTATCTTGTAATTTTTTTTAATTTCCGAACTTTCCAAATATTAATAAACGCTGAACTTTATGTTTTATATTTGTTATATATATATATATATATATATATATATTTTAAGATATTGAATTTTATTTGATTTTTTTTAATAAAAAACCTGTTTAATACACAAACCGGTCACAACCCGACCCTAACCGGATTAATAGGTTAGGGTATTTCTCCCTTGCAAACCGGGTTAACCTGAACCGGTTTATGGCCAAACCGGTTTTGACCAAACGCTGACCAAATCGGTTTGGGTAGGTTTAAACCGATTCGGTTTAAAAAAACTGATTTGTGCACCTCTATCCCCGGCTATGGATTTCAAATACAAACCTCAACGATTTCGTCTTTCTCTTTTGACTTAGATTTCAAATACAAGCACACCGAATATTCAGTAAACAGCTCATGAACCGTTCGATGAACAAGGTATTCTGTCCGATTAACTAAATTAACGAACATGAACAGAGTTCTTGTTCGTTCAGTTATGTTCGTGAACGTTCGTTAACGTGTTTGTGAATGTGTTGTTCGTTTATGTTTGTTTACGTTCATGTTCATTCATGTTCGTTTTGTTTACGTTCGTGTTCATTCATGTTCGTTTGTTTACATTGTTCATTAAAGATTTTTGTATATTTCTACTTTATTTTATCTAAATTTTTAATATTATGTAATTCTTATTTTATTTTTTATCATTACAATTAACTAAGTAAAGTGTTTGTGAATAAATTTATTTTCTTAATAATCAAACATGAAAATTAAATTATGTTTGGTTAATATTCATGAAAAAAATTAAATGTTTAAACAACCGAACACGAATAAAGCTTTGTTCAGTTTGGTTTAGTTCGTTTATAACCCATACATACCGGTTCCATCAAATATTAAAAGTCAATTGACATTTTTTGAACCCGACCCGCTCGACCTTGATCCATTAAACTAGCATTGAAAATCGCAATCAAGTCGTGTTTGTGAACGGATCCCTTCATTGGATGACGCAGAGTTTTGCGTATATTCTTGTTCTTGATTTGAATCTGGATTTATGGAGGAGGATAGTGCTGCCTGATGAAATGAATGGAAGTGGGAACATGGTTTACTTGTTGGAATTTGGTGGTTCAGATTTCTAGTGTTTGGATGAACATATGGGTGTTGCAGGAGGAGGGGCAATGGTGGGATTTGATTGACAGGGTGAGTTTGCCTGATAAGCCAAGGGGGGGATTACGTGTTTCTTGCTGGACACAAGCAGGTTTTGGTTTATCAAAGGAAAACCAGAAGCTGGAAGGAAATGTATTCTGTGAAAAACAACTCCACAATGCCATTGTGGTTCTCTGCACATTCCTTCCGTGCCACCATCTTTTCCTGTCGTTAAGGTCCCTCCCATCTCATGTATTTAAGAAAATGCTTAGTAAGTCTGTTTATACTAATACTATTTGTCAGAAGATATTATGGACCCAACTCCATTCGATTTTGGGCATGCTCGATATATAATAGCATTTCTTAGTTATCAGATAAGTTTAAAATTTTATAATAAAATCGTAAATGAAGATTTTTCGTCCAACTGTCACATCTTTAGAATAAAGTAGCTATGAGCCAGCTCTATCTGTTCTTCATAACCCTTTAAGCTTGCAAAGGTCTTGCCATTATTCGTATTGAATGATTTTCGACCCATTTGAATGTTTGTCTCTCTCTCTCGTTCAAAATGTGGGGATGCAAATGTTATCGTTAAGTGTGGAGGCTGTCAAGGGTTAAGGCTTTCTTTAGCCCCAACGTCCTTTGTAAAGATGTCAGTTGTTTGTTTTGACCTAAATCCTTCTATTACAAATAGATCTTTCTATTGTAATTGTAATTACCACCTAAAAAAATAAGATAGACCCGCTAGTGCGACCGTGGATGTAGGTCAGTTTAAACCGAACCACTCAAAATTTTGTGCCGTTATTATTTCAGTTTTTGAGCGTGTCTGTGCGAATGTGTGTGTGTTGGATCTGTTGATTGCGCAGTCACCATCGCTGATTTCTGCTTCCGTCACCAGGTCCAACAACAGCTGTTGTTCGACCAGAAGTTGATTAAGTTCAGCAAGAGGTCAGTTTTCGATCAGAAACAAGGTTTGACTAGAAATCAAAGATAAGCAAGACCAAATGCAAGAAGGCCACACACAAATTCCATCTGATGCGAAATCAAAGATAAACAAGGTTTGACTAGAACAGGGTTTAACGGGTCGTGCATAGTAGTTTTTCGACTACTAAGACCCAAAACTTTGTTTTTAATAGGATCGATTTTGCTATCTAAAGTGGGATGACGGCGCAGCTTGTTGTCCATTTATCTGCCACTTTATTGTAATCGTTTTCAAATTATTGGAATTTTGTTGTTTTTAATTTTTAGATTCCAAAGATGATATAAGTTTTAATTAAACCGCGTGATTTTATAATGTTTCATACAAATTTGAATATATTGTTATTACATATGAATTTTATTCAAAACTAATAATAATAACCTGCTGCTAGTTGTAAATAACAATCAGAAACAAAATTGGAAAAAGAATCCGAAATGAAATCAAATGGCGAATATTTTGAGAAATCCTTGGAAGGTGACACCTGCATCCTCTCCGCTTCCTAAACGAACCATCGCATTGATATCATCGTCGTCCACTTGGATTCCGGCCGAACTAAGATAACTCTTCAGATCTCCGTGCCCTACCTTTCCGTCGCGGTCTCTGTCCATCTCATGAAACAACTCCTCCATCACGCCGCCACTGCTGCTCACAACCTTCTCGAACTCATCGTATTCCACGTAACCGTCCTTGTTCAAATCGGCGACCGTCATCATCGTGCCGATCATCTCATCGCCTGCATCCGCGTAAAATATCTTAAGATCGCCGTGGCTGATTTTTCCATCACGGTCAACATCCAGGATGTCAAATGCCGTTTGTAAATCGGCCGCCGGAGTTCCGGTAGGACACATTGCCGATGTGCTCTGTTTTTTTTTTGGCGGTATGCGATTGAAAATTACGAAGGAAAGAAAAGCGCGGGCGGGTAATTGGATGGATGGTCAAGTTGACCTATTTATATGTAGCGTTCTTTCTTTGTGTATTCTCGAAGTTTTATAGTTATTTTGGTTTGGTCCATATAGATTATATAAGTGGATACTTATACCCCTCATTATTTTGTTTATATTATTCACTACTCCTCATGATCTAGGAGTATTGGTGTGAGTTTAAATACATATATCATTTTCCTAACTTCATTTATTACATATTTATTCAACCTCTAATTTTAATTATATATTTTCTCTTTTTAAAACATATATATTACATATTTATCCAATTCATTTAAAATTAACTTATTGAATTACTATTTTACCCTTAATGAACCAATTAAAATAATATTTACACATATCCCTTTCTAAATATATCATTATTAGGTTTTAAAACATAAAAGGGTAAATAGGTAATTGTATAAGGATTAGATAAATATGTAATTGATTTTTATAGTTAGGTATATATGTTATTAAAAGGCTTAAGAAGAGGAAATATGTAAAAAAAAAACTCTTTAAATAATGCAAGTAGGTGTTATTTTAGAAGGAAAAAAATTATATATATAGAGAGAGAGAGAGAGAGATATAATTAACTGCTTTTGTTCCGGAAGATGATATCCTTTTTATAGTTTTGGCATATGTATATAACATTGTAGATAGATGGAGGGGGTAGATTGGATTTTGATGAGGTTGACGTATGCGATGACATCAAAAACCAAGATGCTCTCCAGCAAAGCGCATGCGTCACTCACTCCCTACAAAAAAACTCGTTTACGAATATTAGTTTTCTAATTTCTTCTTATTACTATGTATAGATTATTTGGATTTTGGTAAAATATTTTGCTTTTTTATACAAAACAATTACAATTATAAATAAAAAAAAAGAGAGTAGAATTTATAGAACACAATTGAAAATTTTAGTTCATCTGTTTACAAAATAATCATATTTTCTTGTAATATTTTTCAAACAAGTTGGAATGTGGTTCACCATCTGAGTTGTAATAACAAGTGACAACTACAAGGTTGTGGTGGTAATAACTACGGAGGGGAAGGTTTCAATTAGTTATGGTGCTATAAAAGTATCAACCATCCAAGGTTTTAGAAGAGTCTTTTTTTCTTAACATGTTACTTTTAGAATTAAATTTTCAACCGGGGTAACTTACACAATAGTAACCAAGTTTCTCAGGTGTGTTTCATTTAAATACCTCAAAGTTTTTTTGTCTATTTAAAGTCACTCAACTTTCAGTATGTGTTCCAATCCTATGTAATATTTTTATAAATGTTTAATTTTTTTAAAATTGAATGAGGCAAATGAAACATATATGAATCTTGTTTACTATTTAGCAATTATTTTTTTTCAATTCGACTTAAATATAACAATTTTGAAAGTTGTTTATTATTCGGTGAATTTTTTTTCTTCACTATTACCTACAATTTTAGATTAATTGGAATACAAATTTCACTTATTGGTAACTAATATTCATATATATTTCATTTGCCTCATTCAATTTAAAAAAAAACTAAACATTTATAAAAATATTACATAGGATTGGAACACATAATGAAAGTTGGGTGACTTTAAAGGGACAAAAAAAACTTTGAGGTATTTAAATGGAACACTTAAGAAACTTGGTTACTATTTGGTGAAGTTTTCCCTTTCCAAAACAATACAAATATTATAAATAATTCTACTTCTTTTACAATCCCGTGGTGTGTTGGAAATTTACAACTCAAATAAGCCCAACACGAGTGGAGTCCTGACCCAATGGACCCGTGAAATTTCATTAAATGTTGTTAATGGATTTATGAGATGCAATTAATAGGGGTGAGCAAAAAACCAAAATAATCGAACCGAAACCGAATTAACTGAAAAAATCGCACCGAAAAAACCGACCCAAACTAAAACCAACGGATTTGGTTTTGTATTTTTTGAAAACCAAAAATTACGGTTTGGTTTCAGTTTTCTATCTTTTGAAAACCGAAAAAACCGAACCGAACGGAACATATACATATACTTTTATATATTGTGTGCATTCACGTTTCATAATATATAGTATACTAGGTTAAAACCCATGTATTGTATTACATGGGTTAAATAAAGACAACTTGTTGTAAATCAGTAGATCCTATGAAGATTTGTACGTTCGATGTTATTGGTGAAATAATTAGTTTTTAAAAATATTTTATAAAAAAAATGAAAAAATGTTCAATTTATAAAAATAGTTTATGACCAGACATATTTTTTAAATTAAAAAACGTTTTATAAAAATAATTATAAAAACCATTATTATTTAATATGAGAGAGGTGGGAAACAAAAAAATTTTAAAAAACGTGTAATTAATAGTAGAGAGAGGCGGAAAAAAAATGTTGAGAGTGAATATGAGAATGGCAAGTGTCATTCCAAAACCTTTGTTTATTATATAGTATAGATTATGTTGTTTGCTTGTATGTTAAGAATGCATACATATTTTTATTACACATATTTGCACTAATAATAGGTTGTTATTTATATTTATTGAATTTATAGATTATAATGTTTATTTTTTATGTTGAGCATTTTTTAAGAAAACTAATAATTTTTATAGTCCAAAGGAACTTTGGCCCAAATGTGTGATAATCATTAGTTAATAAAAAAAATTCAAGCCCAATATTTCAAAGCCAAGTTTATTATTTTGGGCTATTTTTCTTTTACCCTAAAAAAATTCAAACCCATTTGGTTTTAAAACCAAAAAAACCGAAACCGAACCGAAAAAACCGAACCCAAATAGTTTTAAAAAACCTAAAACCGAACTTTTGGTTTTCGGTTTGGTTTTTTCCCAAAACCGACCCAAACCAACCCATGCACACCCCTAGCAATTAAGGTTTCTTAGTTGTTTCATGTTGACCAAGTTTGGGTTACCCTATAAATACATAACCATGTTTAGGGCTATTGTATGAGGTATTATTGGATCTAAGTTTTGAGAAGTTTTTTGGATATAATAATACGAGAGTTTATCTAAGTTGTGGGTGTGTGTGCGTTTTTGTTTTATCAATTCAGTCATTGACAATGAATGTTGTTTGCGGATGACATTGTGTTGGTGGCGGAGAGTAAACAGAGTCTGAATGCGTGGTTGGAAGAGTGGCGAGCAACTTTAGAGAGAAAAGGTCTAAAGATTAGTCGTTCTAAGAGTGGGTACCTTCACTGCCCCTTTAGTGGTGCAGGCGACGAGGATTACACGCAAATCACTATTGAAGCCCAAATGGTTCTGCAGCCAACTAAGTTTAAGCATTTAGTACCCTTTGTACAGAGCGATGGGGACATAGATAGTGACGTAGCACATTGAGTCCAGACAGGATGGTGTAGGTGGACGGCGGCATCAGGAATACTGTGTGACAAGAACTTCCCAACTAGGTTAAAAGGGACATTTCATAGGGTTGTGTTTTGACCAGCTATGTTGTATGAAACAGATTGCTGATACATCAAGAAGACACACGCATGCGAGATGGAGGTGGCAGATATGAGATCCTGAGGTGGATGTGCGGGCACATGATATTAGATCGGATAAAAGTGAGGTTTTTCAGATATGGATTGGGGGTGGCTAGTATAGGGGATAAGATAAGAGGGGGGAGATTGGGATGGTTCGGGCATGTGAAGAGGGGGCAGACAACGGCACCAGTTCACTGTCGAGGGGATGAGGAGTAGAGGCAGACCCAAACTGACATGGGATGAGTGAATTAAACAAGATGTGCTAGAGTTGCACCTCTTTGAGGACATGGTCCAGGATAAGAGTTTATGAAGACATACAATTAAGATTAAGGACTGTTAGGGAGGATACAGAGGTGTAGTGGTTGTGTCTTATGGGCTTAGATTTTCCCAAACATTTAGTGGACTTTGCTTGTTATTGTCTTAGTGTACTTATGTCTATTTATATCCATTGCATGCTATTGTCTTACGATACTTATGTATATGTGATGTTTATGATGTTTTATCTATTGCTACTTACTCTTTTACCCTCTTTTGTTATCGGTAACTTCCTATGTGCTATATTTCTAGTATATCTGACACGTGTGGGTTCCGGGCTAATGATCCATGGGGTATCAAGCTAGAGCACTCATGAGAAGCAAACTCTTGTAAAATAGATAAGCGTCACATTAAGGAGATTCCTCCGTCGTTATAATAAGGATCTTTCTGACAAAGAACAAGTAAAAGCAAGGTTGTATGTTTTAACCTTTTTCTTGCCAGGCTTTTATACTGTCCATCGAGGCACGACGTGTATCCCGTATCTATGGAGTGACTGCCACGACATGTTGTTTTGTTATCAATATTATTAAAAAAAAAGTTGTTAACAATTTTATATTAAGCAGAGATGACGTTATACATAATCTTTATAGTTAAAATAAGGAGAAGTAGGAGGCTGAGTTAGGTTGATCATGTTGGGATTCAGTGGTGATCAGTTTGATCTTTTATCAAAAACGGGTTTTGACAGAGAAATTAATTAATTCAGTTAATTAATAAATACGCAGCGGAAAATAAAATCATAACCTATTTAACAGCACTGACAAACCGAACAGGATCTGGTTATGAACACGCAAACACGAAAAAACAATTAATCTACTGATGAGATTAATTATACATTTGTGGTTAATGATTAACCGGTTGAAACACCGAGGTACAACAAACCGATGCTAGATCACGAACCGAACGCGAGAACGGGGAGCCTGAAGGGGCTCTTGGCGGCGACAGGGGCTGCCGGAATCAGTTGGCGGCAGTGGCAGCTGCTTGGTGGGGCTGCCGAGACCGCAACAAAGTGGGAAGTCTGATTTGCCTTGTTTCTGGTTGGCGGCTTGCAAAAGCAAAAAAAGAAAACAAAAGGTTTTTTTTGTTTTCTCCTTTATTCTGATCTCAAAGATATATATATATATATTTAGATTAAAACCCTAAAACATAATATAATCCTTTTAAATCACTACCGGGCCTAAAACCCAATAGTTAATGACAAGCCCGAAATCATTTAATTTGTTTTAATAAAAGATTAAAACAAATAAATATAAATTATTATTTATAAACCAGTATAAAAAATAAATCCCGTGTAACGACTATATATAAAATATATCGTCTCGCTAACAGTTCATAATTACCAGTAAGCGGGTTAAATGGATTTAATGTTCGTTGCCTAAGGTGTAACTCTTACGGTCATAGCTCGGTCAGCCGCGTTGTCCATCGGGTCGGTCCATAAAATCCAACAATCTCCCACTTGGACGATCCACGATAAATCAATGCAAACAGTCAGCGGCGCTCTAGCTGCACATGGATGTCCCTAACAAGGTATGACACTTTAAAGTCATTAACCAAATATCTCAGTGTTAGTAACAGCTAACTAAAGCAAGAAAATAGACTTATGACAATAGTTGTCATTCATCCTTTCCGTATAAGACATCAATTGAATCAATGAGACATGGATTTAGTTCATTCTCATATGACGTTCAATTATTATTTTTCTCGATCAAGAATCAAAGTGGTCCAATCAAACACATAGTAAGTTTGGGTAAGGCCTTACACTTCACCAGTTTGAATCAACAAGGGCGCCACGATGCCTATCTGTTACATATAATGTAAGAGTACATAATCCCTTATTGACTACATACAACTCCCACTGAACTTTAGAACTATTCCTAATCAAAGCCTTTATGACTGGAAGTTACGCGACAACGTTTGACAGTGATTAAAGAATGGTTCTTGGTGGACGACAGTTCTAGTACGTATCTCAGGTCAGAGGATACTAATGAGTATACCAATATCAAAATATCTTATGACAAAGATCCATGAAGATGATTTGATGGGAGTTACATCCAACATCATTCAAAATGAGTCCTGTGAAGTTCGGAGTCAACTCCTTGAGCCGAAGTTCAGAATAGTCTTAATTCAGAGTCGTTCCAACGAGTCCAACCGACTACGGATAATTAAGAATACAAGATTCATGGAGTAAACGTATTAAAATCGAACACCGTTATAAGAATTCAGAATTGCATTTAAATCAGTAAACCAAAAAGAATTCAAAAGTACAACTGTATAATTGTTCGCACATTCAAAATACTAAATCAAAACATATCACTAGCAAATCTAAGACCAATAGCATCTCTGTGAAGATCATGCTTGTCCTGAGTCATGGGCTTAGTAAACGGGTCCGCTAGGTTTTGATCTGTGTCTACTTTGCTTATCACGACGTCTCCACGTTCCACAATTTCCCGTATATAGTGGAACTTCCTTTGAATGTGATTGGCTTTGTGATGAGATATGGGCTCTTTGGCTTGAGCTATAGCACCTGTGTTATCACAAAGTATCTCGATTGGTTGGCGAATACTCGGAACCACATCGAGGTCAGTAATGAATTTCTTCATCCAAGCAGCTTCCGTAGCAGCATCTGATGCGGCTATATACTCAGATTCGGTGGTTGAATCTGCCACTACACTCTGCTTGGAGCTTTTCCATGAGACAACTCCTCCATTAAGAGTGAATACGAAACCTAACTGTGAGCGAGAGTCATCTCGGTCAGTTTGAAAGCTAGCATCAGTGTAACACCGTACAGTGAGCTCCTCTTTCACTCCTCCAAATATTAAGAACATGTCTTTGGTCCTTCTTAAGTACATCAGGATGTTCTTGACTGCAGTCCAATGGGCGATGCTAGGACTTTGCTGGAAACGGCTGGTCATGCTTAAAGCATACGAGACGTCAGGTCTAGTGCATAACATAACATACATGATAGAACCAATCGCTGAGGCATATGGAATCCATTTCCTTAATTTCAATGTCCGTGGAAGGAGATTGCGATTTGTTCAACACAGTGCCTTTAGTCATCGGAACACCTCATTTCTTGGAGTTTTCCATCCTAAAGCGTGTCATCATTTTGTCTATGTAAGTACTCTGACTTAGCCCTAGAAGCCGCTTAGATCTATCCCTATAGATCTTGATTCCTAGAATGTAAGCAGCTTCTCCAAGATCCTTCATTGCAAAACAAGATCCTAACCATTGTTTGACTTTGTTAAGCACAGGGATGTTGTTTCCAATGATCAGTATATCATCCACATATAAGATGAGAAATGATATAGTGCTCCCACTAGCCTTTCTGTAAACACAAAGCTCATCTTCATTTTTGACAAAACCAAATTATTTGATTTTCTGATCAAAATGAAGATTCCTGCTTCGAGATGCCTGTTTAATTCCATAAATGGACTTATTCAGTTTACACACCCTACTAGGATACTTTGGATCATCAAAACTGTCAGGCTGAACCATATAGATATCTTCAGAGAGATGTCCATTAAGAAAAGCGGTTTTGACATCCATTTGCCATATCTCCTAATCATGGTACGCAGCTATGGCAAGCAGTATCCTGATCGATTTGATCATAGCAACGGGTGAGAAAGTTTCATCATAGTCAATACCTTGAGTTTGAGTGAAACCCTTTGCAACTAGCCGTGCTTTATAGGTTTGTACATTACCATTCATATCGGTTTTTCTTTTGAAAATCCATTTGCTCCCTATTGCCCGAGAACCGGGGGGTAGCTCAATCAAGTCCCAGACCTGATTATCACGCATAGATTGCATCTCGGCGTTCATGGCTTCAAGCCATTTCTCGGATTCAGGATCTGAGATAGCAGATTTGTAGTTTGTAGGTTCGTCATTTGACTCAGCTACTAACAGGACTTCAGAAGCTTCAAGATGCCATAGGTATCTATTGGGTTCTTTACGAGACCAACTACTTCTGCGAACGCTTGTGTTTATGTCCGATTCATCAGCAACAACTTCTTGTTGATTAGACGCTCCGACTTCCTCAGCGGTTGTTTGTGTTTCTCGAATTTCTTCAAGATCCATAATATTATTTCCGGTTCCTCGATTTAGAAGATCTTTCTCGAGAAAGCGTCCTTTCCTTTTGATGGAAACAATGTTTGCAGCAGGATGATAGAAATAATATCCGCTTTTGTTGTAGTAACCGACGAAAACAACTTTTTCGCCTCTGGGATCGAGCTTGTCATCAGAATCGCTGGTGACATATGCATCACATCCCCATACTCTAAGGTAAGACAAATTGGGTTTAGACCCGTGCCACATCTCATATGGGGTTTTGTCCACCTTCTTAGTCGGTGCCAGATTTACAAGGCGGGCAGCGGTAATAAGAGCATAAATCCAGAAGGAGTGAGGCAAGTTAGTTCTACACATCATCGATCGAACCATATTAAGTAGGGTTCGATTTCTCCTCTCTCTCACGCCATTAAGTTGGGGTGTGCCAGGAGGAGTGGGCAGAGAAATAATTCCATGCTCCTTCAGATGATTAAGAAATTCTAAGCTGAGATACTCGCCACCTCGATCTGATCGAAGTGTCTTAATAGATTTATCGAGTTGTTTCTCTACTTCGTTTTGAAACTCTTTGAACTTTTCAAATGTTTCATGCTTGTGTTTCATAAGATAGACATAAGCATATCGACTATAATCGTCAATAAATGAAACGAAGTATCTTTCATGATTTCTAGACATGGTTCTGAAAGGGCCACACACATCAGTGTGTATATGGCCTAGCAGATCCTTGGCTCGTTCACCAACATGGGTGAAGGGGTCCTTTGTGAGTTTGCCAGCTAAACAAGACTCGCAATTATCAAATGAGTCCTGTCCGGTAGGTTCAAGAATTCCCTCAGATTGGAGTCTTTTAATGCGTGTCTTGCTTATGTGGCCAAGTCGACAATGCCATAGAAAAGTATCATTAATACCAGATTTGATACGTTTAGAAAGATTATATATGTTATTGTCAGTTTGAACGTCAATCTCATAAATACCGTTTTGAGGTTTAGCCTCAAAATAAAAGATATCATTTAAGTAGGCAGAAATAGCAATACCATTAAAAACGTACTTAAATCCTTGTTCAAACAATAAAGAAACTGAAATAATGTTTTTTGTTAAACCAGGTGCAAACAAACAATTGTTTAAAACAACCACAAGGCTAGAAGGACATGAGAGATGATATGTTCCAGTTGCAAGAACTGGTACTCTTTTCCCATCACCAACGATGAGCTCCATGTCGCCTTGTTTCAGCTTCCTCCAACTTTTAGGCTCTTGCAAGACATTAATGATGTGGTATCCACATCCAGTATCAAATACCCATGTGTTACTAGAAACAGTAAAAATTTCAATAACATAAATGAGAATACCTGAAGAGGTGCCCTCACCACTGGCCCTCTGCAGCTTTAGCTTGGCTAGATATTCAGGACAGTTACGTTTCCAGTGCCCCATTTTGTTGCATTCAAAGCATTGGCGCTCATCAGGAGAGGGTGCTTTTGAAGCTTTCTTGTTATTATTGGTGGCAGGCTTGGCAGCAACATTAACCTTCTTCTTGCCTTTGCTATTATAACCTCTTTTCTTGGTGTTAGGTTTTTTAACACCAACAGATCTGACCATCAGAACTTGATTTTTCTTTCCTTGGATATTCATCTCGGTCGTTTTGAGCATACCATGTAGCTCGGCCACTGTCTTCTCCAAGCCATTCATGTTGAAATTCATTACGAATTGAGCATTGGAGCTTGGGAGAGAGTTTAAGATGAAATCAGTAGCCATGCCATCCTTCATGGGATATCCAAGTTTGTTCACCTGGTCGATGTACCCTTTCATCTTAAGTACATGAGCACTAACAGGCGTGCCCTCTTGCATCGTGCAGAGAATGAGCTGAGACATGCTTTCATAGCGTTCTTGTCGGGCTTGTTTCAGGAACATACCCTTAAGTTGCTCAATCATGTCAAAGGCACTCAGGTCCTCCATGCTCTTTTAGAGCTCACGGGACATGCAGGCTAGCATAAGGCAGGCCACCTCAATGGCATCATCTCTTTGGTTTTTTACCAGGCCTTACGAGCGGCAGCCGTGTTACCATCGGGTGCCTTAGGGAATGGTGCATCGAGAACATAAAGCTTCTTGGCCATCTTGAGAACTATTCTCAGATTGCACTGCAACGAGAGAAAGTTGGTGTTATCCAGCTTTTCATTCTTAAGGATAGACTTGAGAGCGAAGGAGTTATTAGTATTATTATTTTCAGTAGACATCTGTCAAGATAAGCAAAAAAAAAAATAAATTAGTATAAAGAAAGTGAAAAATCCTTATTAATTTATGACCCAATTACATAAATTAGAATAAGGAATGAGAATCTAGCTAAATCAGTCACTAATGGTAGTTGTGGCATACAACATTAGTAAGTGGGTAACTAGACTGATAATTACTGTCAATTGTGGAAAGATGCACACCTCTCGGAGTATAAGGCCGCTAAGACAAGACATGTCTATGCATTGATACGTTTAGCCTCATCTGTGCCCACTTTTAATCTCTTGACAGCTGGGGCATGTAACAAGAGAGAAAAGTAATAGTCGTCCTAAAACAGGTACTTGCGGAAGGGTCGGACGTGTCAACGAAACCCTTGCGCCTTGGAAGGATAAACTATGCATCCAGTGCGATGTTGTGGCTCCAAACACCTATGTTTCGTTTTATGCTCCAAGTGTTCCTTATAATAGGATGGCAAAGACCATTGGTTTTAAATATGGGTTCCAATTTTAGTGTTTACCGAATAGGGTCAAACACAACGAATGATTAAATCATACGTGGGTTGTAAAAGCCAGTTTTACTATTTAAAGTCATGACAAATTAGATGAACCCTTTAATCTCCCAGGACACTTAATTTTAAATAACCTATTAAAACTAAGTTTGTCGCGACTTGAATAACCAGTTAATAGTTGAAAACTATTAAGTTATAAGTTTTAAAATTAAAATTAGTTTAAATTGCAAAACTTTAGCGGTTATTTATTTTATAAAAAACAAGCCAGTTGATATTTTTTATAAAATTCTACAAGTTGTAAAATTAGAACTTGTGGTGACAGATTGTGACATTTTAAAACTCTTTTTAAAACGTTTGGTGTTTGGTTAGTTTATTATAAAATTAAGTTATAAAAAATAAAAGCAATCATAAAGCAAATAAATATGTAAATCTTTTAGGGCCAAGTTTGTTTGATCTTGCTAGAGCCAGTTAGCAAGACCAAACGGGTCACGGGTTCCACAAAATTAAAACAACCACAAGGATGGACTTCCGTGCATCTAGTCGTCTCGGATGACACCCACTGACTCCATGATTCTTGTTGCGTCTTCAGATTTGTCTTCGGGTTTTTATTACATTACATAAAATAAAAAAGTCTATTCTATTACAACTTTGAGCCATCAAAAGTGGGCCAAAACCATAAAACCAAAAACTAAATAATAAACACAAACAACTCAATCACATGGGTCGGGCCAGATTTACATATTCAACACAATCACATACGGGCAATATATTTGGTCAAATAAAATAAAAAATCGACCAAATTAATAAATAAAAAAATTGCCCCAAAAACAGATCTGATCAGAAACTTCAAGATAGTTAAAGTTTGTGATTAATCTAACCGGTGAAACCAGACCGGTTCCGATTTGCATGTTATAACCCAGGCTCTGATACCACTGTTGGGATTCAGTGGTGATCAGTGGGATTCAGTACCACTGTTGGGTACAACGAACCGATGCTAGATCACGAACCGAACGGAGAACGGGGAGCCGGAAGGGGCTGGTCGGAATCTCCAAATTGGCGGCGACAGGGGCTGCCGGAATCAGTTGGCGGCGGTGGCAGCCGGTTGGTGGGCTGCCGAGACCGCGACAAAGTGGGAAGTCCGATTTGCCTTGTTTCTGGTTGGCGGCTTGCAAAAGCAAAACAAGAAAACAAAAGGGTTTTTTTTTTTTGCTTTCTCCTTTATTCCGATCTCAAAGAAATATATATATATATATATATATATATATATATATATTAGATTAAAACCCTAAAAGATAATGTAACCCTTTTAAATCACTACCGGGCCTAAAACCCAATAGTTAATGACAAGCCGGAAACCATTTAATTTGTTTTAATAAAAGATTAAAACAAATAAATATAAATTATTATTTATAAACCAGTATAAATAATAAATCCCGTGTGACGACTATATATAAAATATATCATCTCGCTAACAGTTCATAATTACCAGTTAAGCGGGTTAAGTGGATTTAATGTTCGTTGCCCAAGGTGTAACTCTTACGGGTCATAGCTCGGTCAGCCGCGTTGTCCATCGGGTTGGTCCATAAAATCCAACAGATCAATCAAATATCGTCAAACAGAATTCTCAATTTCATATTAATATATCCCTGTCACCAAACAAAACATCATTAATTATTCTTCGTATAAAAACAGCACTACTACTTGTTAAGCATTAAGCAATACCAGACAGATTAAGCATTCAACATCAATTAAATTCTGTGTTTGCCCACAAACGAACAATTCAAATTGATTTCTTCAGTCTTTTAGCCCGGATTTGAACTTCCACAGGTACAGAGAGAGACATGACACAAAACAACAACGTATAATCATTCATCTTTCCTTTATTTTTATTTATTTATTTTTTTAACATTGCATTGCATTGGAGGTGAAGTTAATTTAATTTAATTGTTGGGGTGGGTGAGGGTGTAAGTAAGTTACTTCACAGGAGATGAAAAGAAAATGACAACAAAATACGCAAAGAAACCTGCAAGAAGAATCACTGCATAAAACAGACTTTGAGTTTGAGTAGACTTTGTTGTTTGCATATACTCAATACTGCAACATCTCATCCCTTCCTTTTCATTCTCCAGTATATGATCAACGTACCTGCACATAACATACATACATATATATATATATATATATATATATATATATATATATATATATATATATATATATATTCCCACAACACCAACAAACTTACTGCTGTGTCGGAATCGAGCTTTCAAGAATATAATTACTGTTCATGTATGCGTCTTGTAGTCGATGATCATACAAGAGTGAAGATAAATCTACAAGCTGTTCTTCAAGGCTCTGAAAATCAAACTATATTAATTGCAACTCAAAGAGAATAGTGATTAAATGGAAACTGCAACAATTATCATGGAACACTGACTAAATATACTAATGAGTATAAAGCTATAACTCCACCTTCATCCCAATCTTATGGTTGGTTATAGGAAGTGCCTATTCTCCAGTTAAAAGTCTGAAGAAAGACTGTCAAAGTTAAATCTCAAACAAAACTGTATCACAAAAGAGAGTGCAAAACTATCATTTTCCCAGTCTCTTTTAAGAAATAATCTTGAAATAGCATTCTGCTATAGAATGTAAAATGAGATGATCTAAGCGGAGACAGGAAATCTGTTACAAAATGTGGATGCAAGTGTTCTGTGTTCACGGTAATAACTATTTTTTCAGGGACCAAGATAGTAAAATGGTGATAGTTAAGGCATGATTCTTATAGTTTACCTTGATTTTTCAATGACTATATATTCACATGGAATGAGGAAAGTTAATGCCTATTACCAACGCAACATCCCGAAGCAGTTGACTAAGCTTGGAAACATTAGAAAATGGTCCGAATGGATGGCAACCAGCTGCAAGGAGCCAATTTACAACGGGTCTTTCATGAATATGAGAAACCCTTTCATACGGTGCACTCAATCCACCCACAACAGAGGCTAATCCCGCTATTATCTGACGCTGCACTTGTGACGGAAAAACATGTACTTTCTCTGTTTCCGAGACATAACTGTGGAATGAAGATGGAAATTAAAACCAAAAAGAATATTCAGAATTACATGTTTTACATGCACTTGTAAAAGAAGAAGCATGATAGATGAGTAGACATGAATTATTATACTGAGTTGAAGGATAACCGGCATAACATGGTATCATCAATTCATTATATGATTTACCTTAAAGGTATCTTTTCAGTTCCATGCTGAAGTACAATAACAACATCATCACTTGTCCACAAAAGGCTTTCATCTTCCATCATAAGGTGTGGATCCACAGAAGCTAATGATAGAACAAAGCTACAGAAAGAGACATTACCCTATGAATAATTCTAAATGGGATACAAGTTCCATATTAATTTATTTTTATTGATTTTAAATACTAAAGGAAGAAATGAAGTAAACACCAATTTTAAGGATGTTTTCTGTAACATGCATGCTTCTTTTCTGTTTACCAACTTCCACTTATAATGTGAAACATATGAGATACTCTGAAAATCTAAAATATTTAATATGTAACAGAAAACATGATGGTTTCACTCACACAGGAACCACCCTCGTTCCATAAGTCCAGTGCAGGTCCCCTTGTTTCTTCTGCACCTTCTTATTTTTCTGTCCCCTTGTTTTAGAGTTGTAAGCCCGGAGAGGTTTGTGCTTCAGAAATGAATCAGCCAATTCATCCATCCATCTCTATGGAAAATAAAATTACTTTTTAATTAAAAGTGAAATAAACTAACAAACACCAAGAGAGAAACAAACAAGCTGATAAACAAGCACACAGAAACAAGATAGCGGGTACCACATCGATTAGTTTTAACAACACAAAATGTGTAAGGAGTGTTTGGGATTGCTTATTTAACAGCTATGCTTATAAACAGAAGCAGATCATCAGCTTATAGAAAACTACTTATTTCATACCAAGGTACACTTGTAATTTTGAATCCACCACATATAATCAGTTTGAAATAAGCAATCTCAAACTGCTTTTTCAAATAGTTTATTTCACCCTAAAATAAGCACACACACTTTTATTCACCATACACTTGAAAGTACTTATCCGCTTTTAAACACACAAGAAGCAGATAAGGTGCTTAAATAAGCAACCCCAAACACTCAAAGCATAAATTAGCGTACTTTAGACTAACCTGGCGAATAAAAATTTTATCAGAAAGTGATGGGTCAGAGACCTCAAGTAACCCAGCAGCTAGTACATCAGCAGATCTGTCCATTTCCTACCATAATAATTTTAAGATCAGCAATGTACTTCAAATAAGTGAAAGGTCATCTTATCTGTTTAACGCTCTTCAAATCATAGCATGCTTGTCTTACCACCATCCTATAAAAGTTATTCTTCAGATTTAGTGACTATTTTTTTATTACACAAGAAACAGAAGGTGTAAGGAGATATCGGCATTGGAGGAAAGGAGATGGACCTCTTTAAGAATGGCACCATCCAGATACATCTTTGTGTGCACATGGAAACGTCCGTCCTTCTTAGTTTCCTGCAGGGAATGACCGTGCATGGCTTTTGAAACAGCAATTGCCAATTTCTCATGGAGATGTAATGAGTGTGAACCCCCTACAATCACTACTTCTTCTCCCTTATGCACCATGTTCTTAACCTATAAAAGAATGAGAGAAAACATAACACAGAATTCAGATAGAAAAAAGTTAAATAATCAGAAACTGAGTTATAAGGACCAGGATTAATATCCAATAATGAGTTGAATTCATTTAAAATCTCCATCTTGACATAATACTATAGTCCACTTTCTGGACCGCTTACTCTAAACAGCATGATTAAACATTGATCATGCTCAACCAAAAAATAGAAGGCTAGAGAAGGAAGTTAGTATAATTATCTCATGATTAATTAAGCATGATTGAATCATGGTAAAGAAGTGCTTATTTCTCAGCCACCATCCCAAGATTACTTATAAAAGGTCAGGCCAAGCCATCTTCCTAAGTCATAGATATAAGATCCATTTTGTCTAAAATATTATTAAAGTGTTCATTTTTATTTTACACACAATAATTTTTGTCTATGAATTTATTAATAGTGTCATCATTTATAAGTCCAATTCATTATATTATGCAATGTTATGATCATAGTAGTCAAAGGTGCTCGCCTAGGCTAGCCTAATGTCACGCCCCGCTTAAACTCGGACCGCTATGATCGGGATTCCGGATAGTTCGAGCAATATCTTATGGATCAAAGACTCATGAGCTGATCTAGAAGGTTCCCTCAAAAATATCCAAGATATTAATCTTGGATTAGCTCAATATTTTACTAAGATTCCAGAAAACTCCATGTAAATATCTTAGATATTTTGATTATTGTATGATTAGAACTCTCTAGATAGAAGGATCTAGATCAAGGATGTGATTAGTATAAATAGATGTGTTAGTCACATTTGTAAATCACCTTCCAAAAGTTGTAAGCTTCCATACTTGTAAAGCAATCTCTTAAAACAATAAAGTGCTCATTTGTGTACTTGTAATTGTGGTCTTTTGTTCATGTTGTTGAATCGCTACCGCTTCTTGGTGATCAAGGCTGAACTTAGCAGGAGACTAAGCGTCGTACGAGAGTTTAGGAATCACTCCGTGAAAAGTGGTATCAGAGCGAAGTCGATTCATTGGGATGGCAACTGATCTGGACAAGATTGCTGGCACGAATGTCCTTGATGGAGAAGAGATTCGAGATCGTGAAGAGCACATTAGAGGCAGGAGACACCGTAGTGTGTCCAAGGATAAATCCTTGGAGAAACGAGTTGTGGAGCTGTAAACTGCAACGACTGGACTTGGAGTCCAACTCGATGACACTCTCCAACGTTTGGAAGGGGTGGAGACTGACATTGGTAACATTGGAGAAGACGTGAAGGCTACCATTGATTCACTACGCACGGAAGTTCAACTCATGATCAGGGAAGCGATCAAGGAGGCGGTGAACAAGTTGCGTAAAGACATGGATGATCAATCAGCTGATACCCATTGTAGCCTTCCAGCTCCACAACTCCATTTATATTAAAAACGAGAAGCAAGGGTTGTTGATGACTTCTTGTGGGAGATGGAACGCTACTTTGATGGTGTAAACATTGTTGATGATGCAACCAAGATCAAGACGGTCACCTTATATCTGAAGGATACCGCGGGACTGTGGTGGCGATGAAAACATGGTGAAATCGAGAGAGGTACGTGCATCCTTAATACTTGGGCTGATTTCATTAAGGAATTAAAGAAGCAATTTTATCCGGAAAATGCGGAGAATGAAGCAAGGAGCCGGTTACGTAATCTTAAACAAACCGGCACCGTCAAGGACTATATTAAAGATTTTACTACTCTTGTCCTTGAAATTCCGGATATGTCAGATAAAGATTCTCTCTTTTACTTTCTCAATGGCTTGCAAGCATGGGCCAAAACTGAACTAGAACGATACGGTGTCCAAGATCTCTCTTCGGCCATTGCTATAGCCGAGGGCTTGATAAATTATAGCCAAAGAGAATCAAGGCACAAAGACCGCAAAAATAGCCATGAGAAAGGTGGGGGAGCAAAATCAGCCCAAACTAAAGAAAATAATGCACATAAGTCACCACCACATTGGAAGTCCTGGGATAAAAGACCCTTCCAGAAGGAATATCAATGTTTCATATGTGGTGGACCCCATCAGGCCCGGGAATGTCCAAAGAAAGCCAGCATACATGCCATGGTTGCTCGAGAAGAAGGCTGCCATGAAGAAAGTGATGACGCTTGCATGGGATCGATGCAAGTATTGAACGCGATCAAGGCTAAAGTCGAGGCACGTCCAACACCAAGTAAAGGGCTGTAGTTCGTTCAAGCTAATGTTCAAGGAAATCAAGTACGTGCCCTCGTTGACACCGGTGCTTGTCACAATTTTATGTCCATCGATGAAGCAAAACGGCTTGGTGTTAACTTTATCAAAGGAGTTGGGGCCATGAAAACCGTTAATGCCAATGCCAAACCAATACATGGGGAGGCAAAAGATGTTCCAATACGAATCGGAGAATGGGCTGGAACAATCAACTTTTCTATGGTGGAGATGGATGATTTCAAAGTTGTACTCGGCATGGAATTCTTTGACAAGGTACGAGCCTTCCCTATGCCATTTGCTAATTCCTTATTTATCCTTGAAGAGGGGAAGACCTGTATGGTAAGCACAGAACGTGGGTCGAAGAACGGATCAAAGACCCTTTCTGCCATACAGTTCAAGAAAGGATATAACAAGAAGGAACCATGCTATTTGGCTGTTACAAAGGCGGACGATGATGTGGTGAAACCGTCTGAGGCTATCGTATCAAAGGAAATCAAGAGCGTCCTTGAGGAGTACAAGGATGTTATGCCGGCAGAATTGTGTAACATCCCAAAAATGAAACGACAGTTATAATAACAGAATAAACGAACGAGGCATGACAAGCCGTGCCGGATGGGCCGGCGGGCTAGAAGGGGCGAACATAGGGGAGCCTCACCTATAAATAGCCTAAGTCACCACCCTTTCTCTCATTTGCAACATCTAGAGAGAGAAACCGTAGAGAGAGAAAGTTGGCGGATCGACCCGAGATTCCAGCCAAGTGTTGCTCCATAGCTTGTGAGAAGAACCTCTGGATCAGAAGCTCGATACAGGTAATGATCTGACTTAGATATGAGTTTTTGTTCGTTTTGGGGTTTTTTGGGTTTTGGATGAAAATGTAACGTTTTTACGGATGAAACTGGAAGAAAAACACAGATTTGAGTTCCTTAATGAAAAGAAAACGTTTTGAATGTAAACAAGTGTCACACCCCGCCAAGGCGGAAACGCGAGGTGTCACACATTTAGTTCATAGCACAAGGTATAAAGACATTTACTAAGGCATCACAAACTTTATTAATTTCATAATTGATTGTTCAACACTTGTTAAAATAAATAAACAAAATCCCCAACAAACCATTGCAAAAATTTCTTTAACTAGGTCCATAAGCAATCCTACATGATCCTTTCTCTCTTAGTTATTATTTCCTGAAACATGTAAGAAAATGGGTCAACATAAAGTTGGTGAGAGACATAGGTTTTATAAGTTATAAAGATAAATTGTCATAAAAGATATAAACAAATTCAAACCAAGTTTAAACAAATGTGCAAGCATATTAACACAAACGTTTTTGCAATCAACCCTAAATGTTATATGTTATAAGCATCCACAATCCACGATTGTGCCGTAAAAATGTTATATGCATCCACAATTCCAAAGATTGTGCCGTTGTTATATCGGTTTCCCTCATATGATCATACTAGTACTTCCTTAGGCTTGAAAACAAGTTAATGATCACAATAATGTTATAGTGTTCAAATATCAAGCACATAATTGAAATTACTTGTTTGAGAATTTGTTTGGAAAGGTTTAAGTTATCAAGCCAAAAAAATATACATGTTTCACCCCAAAAGTTAAAAAGAAAAAGGGGCTATGTTCTCACCTTGCAGCAGGTGGGTAGATCTTGATTACTGAAGTAACTTGCTTTAGGAGATGCTTTAAGAATTTCCTAAGTAAGTTTGAGTTTGAGTTAGTTTATAGAATTGTGGAAAGATGAGGGGTTGTTTTGTAAATAGAGGAAAGTAGTTGTCGTATACTAGAGTGGTTATCGTACTAGAGTAGTACCTCCAACAGCAAAGTTCCCAAGAAAGAGTTGGCCGGATCAGAACCCCGTCTTTCCTAGCCAAAACCTTACTGTTTGTCAGATAACTACATACCAGTTTGAATGTTACTCTATTCGTATACTTTAACCGAGTTTAGGACGTGTCAGGTAAGTTTAGAAAGTATAGGGGCTAATGTGAAAACGTGCATTTAATAAGGATTGAAATAGATAAATGGAATACTAGAGGGTTTTATTAGGAATTAAAGAGTTAAAATATAAACATATTTCTAAAAGTAAAAGAAATTAAGAAATATATAGTTTGTTAATAAAACATTTGAATAAGTTTTTAAAAGATTTATAAAATATATTTTGTAATTCTTGCGTTTTAGAGGAGTGACGAAGTTTTTAAATAATGTTTAATAATGTGTATAGTTTGTTATTTAAATAACGTTATTAGTTTCAAATAAAGCATAACTTTAAATGGTTTCTCGCGAAATCTTTTATAAAAATAAAAAGTATACAAAATCCCTTATGTTTTTAAAGAAAAATACATATGATATTTAAAAGAAATACATTTTATTTTTACTAAAATAAAACATAATATTATGGAGAATTGGGAATTCTAAAAAAAGATTTGGTTTAACAACATTTATTTTGTATGAGTGTAAAACAAAACAAAACAAAAATAGAAAGGGTTCAATGGGTCTTGAACCCATGACCTTTGATTTGTTTGTTAAATGATCTAACCACCCGACCAGGGACTCAATCTGGGTAAGGTGTTTGAAAACATAGATTTAAACATTAAAATCCAACTCTTTCATCTTCATAACTACTGTCGTGAACCAGACCTCCCAACTCAAACCCTAAAATCGATTTTGAGCCAGAAACAATTCAAAGGAGGATGCGATTAGAAGGGAGGGGTAAGTACCTGGAGCGAACACCACACCGAAAGGATCCAAGATGTCGACGAGATGAGGTCCGGAGGCACCTTCCGTCGATCGAAAAAAAACAGGGAAAAAGGATGGATTTTTGTGGTAAAACTAGACTCTGAATCGGTGGGTATTTATAGGGATGATTAGCTCCATCATAGACGCATTAGCAGTTGGAATCGAACGGGATTTAAGGATTTTGAAACTTGGATTATAATGGTCGCGGGTTTTAGATTTTGATTCTTAAAATTTGAAATTGATAACTATCACAGCGAAATACTCGTTCCTTTCGATTGGTATTGTTTAGAAACGAGTTTAGAGGGTTTAAGGCAATCGAATTTGATGAATCTTGAAGGATTTGAGACGATTTTGACTTTTGAAAAGTCAAAATTGTTCTTGTTGTTCAAAAATGAGAAAAGGGGAAGGGGTTCAAAAAGGTTCAAGGGATTTAGAGAGGGTTCAACATCAAAATGGGGGTTCATGGTCTATTTAATGAAATTCTTTTTGATAAAAGAAAATAATACAAAAAAAAAGACGTATAAAATTTTATAACTTTTAAACTTTTATAAATATAACTAATCACTTTAATAATTTCCATCTTTGTTTAAAAATATTAATGTAATTACTTATTAAGAATTGAAATTAATTTGACATATTAAATAAAATGAGGCAAAACGAGACTCGTACATTACATCGAAATAAGATTACACGAAACAAGAATCATACAATTTTTAGAGATGTCACAGTCTCCCCTAGTTAAGCGAATTTCGTCCCGAAATTCCACTAGTAGAGTCTGTGCTAGCATGAAAAAGGTGGGGGTACTTGAGTTTCATCTGGTCTTCACGTTCCCAAGTGAACTCAGGGCCACGTTTAGAGTTCCAACGAACTTTCACGATAGGTATACCACTACACTTGAGTTGCTTAATGTTACAGTCCATGATCTCAACGGGTTGTTCAATGAAGTTTAACTTGTCATCAATACGGACTTCGTCTAACCGAATATGGAGAGTGTCGTCAGCGAGACACTTCTTGAGGTTTGACACATGAAAAGTGTCATGCACACCATTGAGTTCGGCCGGCAGCTTGAGCTTGTAGGCTACGGGGCCGATCCTTTCAAGGATTTCGAAAGGACCCACATATCTAGGTGCCAATTTCCCCTTCTTCCCGAAACGGACCACGCCCTTCCAAGGGGAAACTTTGAGTAAGACCTTATCACCGACTTGGAATTCGAGGGGTTTTCTTCGATTATCGGCATAGCTCTTTTGGCGAGCACGGGTAGCTTTAAGTCTTTCTTGAATCTTGAAGATCTTATCGGAAGTCTCTTGAATAAGCTTGTGACCGGTTATTTGAGCGTCACCGATCTCGGTCCAACATACCGGGGAGCGACATTTTCTACCATATAAGGCTTCGAAAGGGGCACATTTAATGCTAGCATGGTAGCTGTTGTTGTAAGAGAATTCCACGAGAGGCAAATGGTTATCCCAACTTCCACCGAAATCGATCACACAAGTGCGAAGCAAATCCTCCAGGGTTTGGATAGTCCTTTCGCTTTGGCCATCGGTTTGAGGATGATAAGCCGTGCTAAGGTCCAAACGAGTCCCTAAGGATCTTTGTAAGGATCGCCAGAAGTTGGAAGTAAAACGGCCGTCACGATCGGAGATAATGGACAAGGGCACACCGTGACGAGTCACGATTTCACTGACATAGAGACTTGACAGCTTTTCCATCTTGAAATCTTCACAAATAGGGATAAAATGAGCGGACTTGGTCAAGTGATCAACTATGACTCAAATCGAATCGTGCCCACGAGGTGTTCTTGGGAGTTTGGTGATAAAATCCATAGAGATTTGCTCCCATTTCCAAAGAGGGATCTCGGGTTGTTGGAGAAGACCCGAGGGTTTTTGATGTTCGGCTTTAACCTTTAGGCACGTAAGGCACTTACTCACAAATAAAGCTATATCCTTCTTCATTCCGGGCCACCAATAAAATTCCTTGAGATCGTGATACATTTTATCGGCACCGGGATGAATAGAATACCGGGTTTTGTGTGCCTCATCGAGGATAAGCTTGCGGAGGGGTTGAGAGTCAGGAATCCACATACGTCCCATGAAATAAAGAATTTCGTCGGACTTGGGCTCTAAATGTTTTTCGGCACCGCAATCTAACTGTTGCTTTAACTCACCCTTGGCAAGAACCTCTTTTTGAGCTTGAAGAACCATGACTTTGAGGCTAGTTCGGACGATCATTCCCATGGCCCGAATGCGAGAGGGTTTGATCTGATCTTTTCGGCTAAGGGCGTCAGCAACCACATTGGCTTTTCCCGGGTGATAGCGAATTTCACAATCGTAATCGCTCAAAAGTTCAACCCAACGCCGTTGCCTCATGTTGAGGTCCTTTTGATCAAGGATATGTTGAAGGCTTTTATGATCAGTGAAGATGACACACTTTGTACCATAGAGGTAGTGTCTCCAGATTTTCAAAGCAAAGACCACTGCACCTAACTCGAGGTCATGTGTAGTGTAGTTTCTTTCGTGAATCTTGAGTTGTCTTGATGCGTAGGCGATGACTTTGCCTCGTTGCATTAATACGCAACCGAGACCTTGATTGGAGGCGTCGCAATAAACGACGAAGTCATCGTTGCCATCGGGAAGACTTAGGATAGGAGAGTCGCACAATTTATGCTTAAGGAGTTGGAAAGCATCTTCTTGTTTCTGCTCCCAAATGAACGGTTTATCCTTTTGGGTTAGAGTTGTGAGTGGTAGGGCGACCTTTGAAAAGTTCGAGATGAACCTTCGATAGTAGCCGGCTAAACCCAGAAAGGAACGGATTTCTGAGGGAGTCTTGGGCGTACTCCAGTTCTTGATAGCTTCGATTTTGGATGGGTCAACATGAATACCCTTCTCGTTGATAACATGACCCAAGAAATGGACTTCTTTTAGCCAAAACTCGCATTTGGAGAATTTCGCATAAAGATTTTCCTTCTTCAAAAGCTCCAAGATTAGCCTTAGGTGATTCTCATGTTCTTTGGCGGTTCGAGAGTAGATCAATATGTCGTCAATGAAGACAATGACAAATTGATCCAAGTAGGGTCTACAAACCCGGTTCATAAGATCCATGAACACCGCGTGTGCATTGGTTAACCCGAAAGGCATAACCACAAACTCATAGTGTCCATATCGAGTTCTAAAAGCGGTCTTTGGGATGTCATCGTCATGGACTCGCAATTGGTGATAACCAGATCGAAGATCAATCTTTGAGAAACAAGTTGCTCCTTGCAATTGATCGAATAAGTCATCAATTCTCGGAAGAGGATATCGGTTCTTGGTAGTCAGCTTGTTGAGCTCACGATAATCAATGCACATCCTAAAGGTTCCATTTTTCTTCTTGACAAAAAGGACCGGGGCTCCCCAAGGTGAGAAGCTCGGTCTAATGAAACCTTTGTCTAGTAGCTCTTGCAATTGACTAGACAATTCTTGCAATTCGGATGGTGCGAGACGGTAAGGAGATTTAGCAATAGGGTTTGCTCCAGGAACAAGATCAATACGGAATTTAACTTGTCGAACAGGTGGGAGTCCGGGCAGATCGTCAGGGAATACTTCGGGAAATTCTCGAATAACGGGTATGTCTTGAATGGTTCTATTCTCGGGTTTCTTTTCAACAATGTGAGCCAAGAAAGCATAGCATTGCTTCCTCAAGTAGCTACGAGCCTTCATGCAAGAAATAATCATTAGGCCACGACAAGGCTTGTCTCCAAGGATTTCCAAGATTTCACCGGAAGGTAGGGGAATACGGATAAGTTTCTCCGAGCGTACGATTTCGGCATGGTTGCCAGATAGCCAGTCCATACCTACAACTATGTCAAAGCTTCCAAGAGTCATAGGAATAAGGTCGATGATGAACGAGTGATCGTTGAGGGTCAAGGTACAACCGTGAACAACCGTACGAACATAGGTTAGTTTGCCTTCGGCTATTTCAACCGTGTAAGGAGGTTCTAGCACACTAGAGCATTTACCAAGCAAAGGTTCAAATTTGGTGGAAACAAAACTCTTGTCGGCACCAGTGTCAAATAAAATTGATGCATAGACATTATTGACAAGAAAAGTACCTGTAACGACGGCAGGTTCCTCAAGTGCTTCAGTGGTACCAATAACAAAAGCCCGACCACGTGCCCCTTGTGTGTTAGCCAATTTGGGGCAACGGTTCCTGAGATGGTCGGTAGCACCACACTGGTAGCAAGCTCTACCATTTGCAATTACGGGGACCGTAGTAGGAGTAGCATTAACGACACGGCAAGTAGCTGCCAAGTGACCTCCTTTACCACACTTAGTGCATATGCGGCAAGGGTAGGTAGCATCATGATGATATTGGCACTTAGTACACCAAGGGTAAGACCCGCCATAAGATTTCTTTGTGGAAGCTTGTGCTTGGGTTGGTGCCACTTGGGTAATTGGAGCAGCAGGGGTTACCATGGCGAAGTTCTTTGCCACCTTCTGCTTCTTGAAGTGGCGTTCAGGCTTCTTGGTTTCTTCAACCCGAACTTTCTTTCCACCCTTTCGGGTCAGAATACCTTCTTTCACGAGATCGTCCGTGAGGGACGCAGCTAGGCGGATGGCAGCCTCAAGAGTAGCAGGGTTGCTGCCCATGACGGTACCCCTAACTTGATGAGGTAGGCCGCCAATGTAACGGTCAATTTGGCGACTCAACGGGGTGACCATGTGTGGGACCAATGTGCTCAATTCATGAAAACGGTTGTTGTATGCTTCATTTTCGCCGCTATCTTGAACCAGATCCCACATTTCCACCTCAAGCTTTTTCATTTCATTCTTTGGGCAGAATTCCTCAACCATGAGTTCCTTAAGTTGATCCCATGTCAAGGCCAAGGCTGCGTTTAATCCCCGAGTTCGTTTCTCGCCGTTCCACCAAGTAAGCGCCCTCTTTTGGAAGGCACTTGAAGCATACTTCACTTTCAGGTCATCGGGGCATTCACTCATTACCAGGGTTGACTCCATGCTTTCAAACCACTGAAGTAAGCCAGTGGCACCCTCAGATCCATTGTACTTTAGAGGGTTGCACGAGTTGAAGTGCTTGTATGTGCAGGTGGTTCCTCCGGTATCCCTCATAGTGTTTGTGAGTCGAGTAACCATATCAGGTAACACAACAGCAAGTTGCTGAGTTAAGAGTGTGGCGATGGCAGTGGTATCCATAGTCGGAGCAGTCGAGGTGGTATCACTGGTTCTAGGATTAGTGGCGCCGGTGGTTTCACGTCGAGGAGGCATTCTACGAAGACAAGATTATTAACCAAGTTAGAGACAGACATATAAATAATAGAAGTGTTATTATTCATAAAATAGGAATTCACTTGCATTAATGTCATACAAATGTAGAATTGAAATAAATAAACACTAGCTTATATAACGCTTAGTGTTAAGTACAAATGAATTTAAATTTTGACTAATCATAACACCGAGTTCTCACAATAGCGTGTTAGAAGTATACTTGACCTATAAGTAGTGCAGCCACAAAAGGATTCCCAGGAAAGAGAGGTGGGTCACAAGGGACACACTTAAGTACCAAGTCTTTCCTTGGCCAGAACCTTTTATGGGCCTACACCCACCCTTCCAGCCATCATATTCTACTAACACCTATCATTTGAGCCCATGGTTATGATGAGAATCTTGGATTAGGCTTTGAGGCCCAAGAGTGAGATCCATCTTCTCGAGCACACTTTCTTTTCTTGAATGGTAACCAAGCTTCATTGCTGGGCTTCGGTTTGTTCTCTTGGTCATTAGATTCTGAATCACTAGATATATTGATTACTTCGAGCTTTGGTGCGGAGCGGCTTGTTGCATCAGAGATCAGCTCGGTCTTGGGATTATGCTTTGAGGTTAGCAGGCTTCCAGAATAAGATGTTGGTGGTGAGATTAACCTACTCCAACTAATTAGACTTTGGGACCCATCATTAGAAGTTAGGCTTGAGTTGCTAGAGATATCAGCAGAGTACGAAGACATACTAAGGATAAGAGAGTTAGTGTGTTAGAATCACATAAAGTTCCTATGAAAGCGTAAAGGAGTCTTAGGTTATAGTCTAGGTCTTTCTAAGCCTAATTCTCTGTAACCAAGGCTCTGATACCAATCTGTCACACCCCGCCAAGGCGGAAACGCGAGGTGTCACACATTTAGTTCATAGCACAAGGTATAAAGACATTAACTAAGGCATCACAAACTTTATTAATTTCATAATTAATTGTTCAACACTTGTTAAAATAAATAAACAAAATCCCCAACAAACCATTGCAAAAATTTCTTTAACTAGGTCCATAAGCAATCCTACATGATCCTTTCTCTCTTAGTTATTATTTCCTGAAACATGTAAGAAAATGGGTCAACATAAAGTTGGTGAGAGACATAGGTTTTATAAGTTATAAAGATAAATTGTCATAAAAGATATAAACAAATTCAAACCAAGTTTAAACAAATGTGCAAGCATATTAACACAAACGTTTTTGCAATCAACCCTAAATGTTATATGTTATAAGCATCCACAATCCACGATTGTGCCGTAAAAATGTTATATGCATCCACAATTCCAAAGATTGTGCCGTTGTTATATCGGTTTCCCCCATATGATCATACTAGTACTTCCTTAGGCTTGAAAACAAGTTAATAATCACAATAATGTTATAGTGTTCAAATATCAAGCACATAATTGAAATTACTTGTTTGAGAATTTGTTTGGAAAGGTTTAAGTTATCAAGCCAAAAAAATATACATGTTTCACCCCAAAAGTTAAAAAGAAAAAGGGGCTATGTTCTCACCTTGCAGCAGGTGGGTAGATCTTGCTTACTGAAGTAACTTGCTTTAGGAGATGCTTTAAGAATTTCCTAAGTAAGTTTGAGTTTGAGTTAGTTTATAGAATTGTGAAAAGATGAGGGGTTGTTTTGTAAATAGAGGAAAG
The DNA here is from genome assembly GCA_023525975.1 of Smallanthus sonchifolius. Taxonomy (NCBI): domain Eukaryota; kingdom Viridiplantae; phylum Streptophyta; class Magnoliopsida; order Asterales; family Asteraceae; genus Smallanthus; species Smallanthus sonchifolius. The sequence continues at coordinate 55,165,997 of CM042046.1, read as the reverse complement.
TAGTTGTCGTATACTAGAGTGGTTATCGTACTAGAGTAGTACCTCCAACAGCAAAGTTCCCAGGAAAGAGTTGGCCGGATCAGAACCCCGTCTTTCCTAGCCAGAACCTTACTGTTTGTCAGATAACTACATACCAGTTTGAATGTTACTCTATTCGTATACTTTAACCGAGTTTAGGACGTGTCAGGTAAGTTTAGAAAGTATAGGGGCTAATGTGAAAACGTGCATTTAATAATGATTGAAATAGATAAATGGAATACTAGAGGGTTTTATTAGGAATTAAAGAGTTAAAATATAAACATATTTCTAAAAGTAAAAGAAATTAAGAAAGATATAGTTTGTTAATAAAACATTTGAATAAGTTTTTAAAAGATTTATAAAATATATTTTGTAATTCTTGCGTTTTAGAGGAGTGACGAAGTTTTTAAATAATGTTTAATAATGTGTATAGTTTGTTATTTAAATAACGTTATTAGTTTCAAATAAAGCATAACTTTAAATGGTTTCTCGTCAAATCTTTTATAAAAATAAAAAGTATACAAAATCCCTTATGTTTTTAAAGAAAAATACATATGATATTTAAAAGAAATACATTTTATTTTTACTAAAATAAAACATAATATTATGGTGAATTGGGAATTCTAAAAAAAGATTTGGTTTAAAAACATTTATTTTGTATGAGTGTAAAACAAAACAAAACAAAAATAGAAAGGGTTCAATGGGTCTTGAACCCATGACCTTTGATTTGTTTGTTAAATGATCTAACCACCCGACCAGGGACTCAATCTGGGTAAGGTGTTTGAAAACATAGATTTAAACATTAAAATCCAACTCTTTCATCTTCATAACTACTGTAGTGAACCAGACCTCCCAACTCAAACCCTAAAATCGATTTTGAGCCAGAAACAATTCAAAGGAGGATGCGATTAGAAAGGAGGGGTAAGTACCTGGAGCGAACACCACACCGAAAGGATCCAAGATGTCGACGAGATGAGGTCCGGAGGCACCTTCCGTCGATCGAAAAAAAACAGGGAAAAAGGATGGATTTTTGTGGTAAAACTAGACTCTTAATCGGTGGGTATTTATAGGGATGATTAGCTCCATCATAGACGCATTAGCAGTTGGAATCGAACGGGATTTAAGGATTTTGAAACTTGGATTATAATGGTCGCGGGTTTTAGATTTTGAATCTTAAAATTTGAAATTGATAACTATCACAGCGAAATACTCGTTCCTTTCGATTGGTATTGTTTAGAAACGAGTTTAGAGGGTTTAAGGCAATCGAATTTGATGAATCTTGAAGGATTTGAGACGATTTTGACTTTTGAAAAGTCAAAATTGTTCTTGTTGTTCAAAAATGAGAAAAAGGGAAGGGGTTCAAAAAGGTTCAAGGGATTTAGAGAGGGTTCAACATCAAAATGGGGGTTCATGGTCTATTTAATGAAATTCTTTTTGATAAAAGAAAATAATACAAAAAAAAAAGACGTATAAAATTTTATAACTTTTAAACTTTTATAAATATAACTAATCACTTTAATAATTTCCATCTTTGTTTAAAAATATTAATGTAATTACTTATTAAGAATTGAAATTAATTTGACATATTAAATAAAATGAGGCAAAACGAGACTCGTACATTACATCGAAATAAGATTACACGAAACAAGAATCATACAATTTTTAGAGATGTCACAACAAGTTCGGGATCTTGACGTGATCAGACCCGAATGCGAAACTTAGGGTTTTTGCCGGGAAGCAGATCCTGCGTACTTATCAAGTACGCATGAAGCGGATCCTGCGTACTTATCAAGTACGCATGAAGAGGGTCCTGCGTACTTATCATGTACGCATGAAGCAAAGTTTGCGCACTTATTAAGTAGGCAAGAACAAGGCCCTGCGCCCTTGCTAAGTACGCAGGCATCAGGCTGGTTAAGTAAAGTCAGTATGTTTAGAATGGTTAAACCGTTAGAGTCGGGATTTGGTCTGATGTGTATTTAACTAATCAATTCAGATTAGAAGTGACGTTGTTGGACCTTTGTTTAGGACAACCCAGATTAGCTTATCTGGTGAGTTCTAGAAGCCATTCTTTAAATGTTTTTACTAAATGTTTTTGGGCTGGTGTGCATACATACGGAATGATGTTTTTAAAATGAGGTTTACGAAATGATGTTTACGAAATGATGTTTATGATATGATGTTTACGATATGATGTTTACGATATGATGTTTATGAAATGATGTTTACGAGATGATGTTTATGAAATGTTTTGCCAAATGAAGTTTACAAAAGGTTTAAGAAAGAGATGATGTTTTGTTTAATAAAACATACAAATGCTTTAACTAAAATGAGGTAAAGGTTTTATGAAAGTCACGAATGAACGAATCTATCACGAGTTCCTACGGGAGCTAAGGTATGTATGTATGTATTGGCCTCACCCTTACGGGGGGCCTTTGTGGCTGGCTAACAGTTGTACAACTGGTTGATGATCGGGTGACGACGGTCATCCATGAGATTACCGGGATCCCGATGGAAGATATTATTCCTTGCGGGGAAATAGTGCCTATGTTATGTTCTGTCTTCTTGGAGGTAACGAGCCTGACATATGTTTGGTCTACCTAGAGGGAACGAGCCTTAGGAGACCTGGTGACGGATGACTTAGAGGTAACGAGCCTTAAGTTCATCCGCTGGTATGCGATGTATGGAATTGACGGTTACGAGAAGGCGCAGATTCGATTCATGTTGACTTATGTTATGATGATGTTTTGATGATGTTAAGTTATTGCATGTTTTACGTACGCTTTTGTTAAACAAATATATGTTATGTTTTTGGCAAAATGTTTATGTTAAGGTTTTATGTAAAGTTAGAACTCACCAGCGTAGCTGACTTTTTAGTATGCACATTCAGGTTAAGGGCAGGTTATGATGATGGACGGTGATGCTTGGCAAGCGAGAAGAGTTACCTGGATGATATGAAGACTGGCATCCCGTTATGATTAGTTATGTTATGTTTATGTATTAGACTATGTTACGCTTCCGCATGTTGAACAATGTTTTGATTATGCTTTAATGAAATTTTCCGCTGCGTTATTTTGATATTCAAGTCTAAGAACTGTTTGTGAATGAGTAAATCCAACAAGTGAGGCCTCCCGGGTATGAGGCCTTACAAGTTGGTATCAGAGCAATAGTTTGAGAGATTCCGACACTCCCAGCGTCTGAATTTAAGCTGTGAATGGGACCGAAAGCGGATGCCAGTACGGGTAACTCGAGCCACAACATCAGGTATGAAGGTAGTATATATTTACATGTATAGTATGCCTTAGAAAGGGTTAGGTAAGGACTTGTGTTCTGATGGAATCACAAAGGTGGTCAAATAGAAATCGAAAGGTAGTGTAATGGTTAATTGCAGATGGCCAGTGTATATTAACATCTTACAGTGCTTGTTGAATTCTATTTGTTAACTAGCGTGATGACATTGGATTCCTTGTCTTATAAAACGAAATGGCAAGGAGAGGAAACGGAAGGCGTGGTGGGGGTCGTACCGGTGGTCGTAACGGTGAGCGCAGCAGGACCCTGCACGCCAAGAGTACATTGAAGAAGGAAGTGTTCACACTGAGCCAGAAGTTAGTATGCACGGGACTGAGCCGACTCATGTCGAAGAACAACAATTCACTTTTGAACCGGAAGTGAGAGCGGCTCTGGAACGCGAGTTCACTGAGTTGATGAAGGTTTCTTTGCCAGGACTGTTGGCAGAAGCATTAAAGAAGGCTAGTGAGACTGATGGGTCTAACACGGCGGTTGGTACCCCGAACACTGAGGCAATCAACGCACCGCTTAACCATGGTTGCGACTATAAGTCCTTCAAGGCATGTGATCCGCCGGTTCTCACTGGAAAGAAAGACGCGGTGGCTACATTTGATTGGGTGATCCATATGAAAGCTGCCATTCGTCTGAGCGAGTGTCGAGCGAATCAAGTTGTGAAATTCACTGCTAACTCCTTGAAAGAGGAAGCATCCCATTGGTGGGAAGGTGTACGTCAATCCAAGGGGGACGAGGCTGTGGATACGATGATGTGGACTGATTTGAAAACTTTGGTGATCAAGAATTTCTGTCCAAGGAATGAGATCGAAAAGGTAGAAAGGGAATTTCTAGGGATTAAGACCGGGAGCATGACGCACCGGCAGTACACCACACGGTTCAATGAACTGGCACGTCTGGTGCCACATCTTGTCACGACTGAGGAAAGAAAGATTGCCTGCTACATTCAAGGGCTACCGGACCAGGTCCGCACCTATGTTAAGGCAAGCGCCCCTACTACCTATGATTCGACAGTAGAACTGAGCGGCGTGGTATTTGATGATCTGGCGCTGAATGTCGTTGCCATTGAAGAGCCTAAGAAGAAGCTGAGTTTCACCGCTAAGCGATCGGCTGGGAAGTTGTTTGGGGCTCGGGACAAACAGGCCAGGGTAGGCGAGAAAGCAGTCTGTGGAAAATGTGTTGTAAGACATGCGGGTGAATGTCGGCTAGGGACAAATCTGTGCTACAAATGTGGCAAGACTGGGCACTACTCCCGTGAATGCATGCAAGGCATTAAATGCTTTAATTGTGATGAAAGCGGCCACATGAGCCGGGAATGCACCAAACCAAGAATGGGTGAAGCGGGAAAAGGGAAAGGTCCCGAGCAAAGACTCGTGCGTACGCACTGACGCAAGAACAAGCCAGGGCAGACCCCGATGTGGCGTCAGGTACGTTCATCCTTGACAGCACTTTTGTTTCTGTGTTATTTGATTCGGGTGCCAATAAGAGTTTTATATGTGCGACTTTTTGTAAACGAGTGAAGTACACTGTGAGTAATCTAGAAAGGGCCTTTAGCGTAGAAACCGCTGAGGGTAGAACTGCGAGAGTGACCGATGTAGTTGACAATTCCATGATAAAAATAGAAGGTCATAGGTTCCCTGTCAGGTTGTTTGTTATGGTTTTGGGTGGGTTCGATGTCATGTTAGATATGGATTGACTAACTGCCAATGAAGCGCAAATTATATAAAAACGCAAGATAATCCGACTCAAGGCTCCGGATGGTAGCGAAGTCGAGGTTTTTGGAGATCGTGACGCCCCGATGCCTAACGTCATCTCAATGATCAAGGCAGCAGATTACCTGAGGCGCGGATGCGAGGTTTATCTGGTGTACATGATTGACAAGTGTAAGGAAGTGAAGGAACTAGACGATGTGCCCGTGGTACGCGAGTACCCGGAGGTGTTTCCAGAGGATTTGCCTGGGATACTACCCGACAGAGAGATTGAGTTCCGAATCGACTTAGTACCTGATGCCCAGCCCGTGGCTAAGGCTCCATATCGACTAGCACCAGTGGAGATGAAAGAAATTATGGCCCAATTAGACGAACTACTAGAAAAGGGATTTATACAACCGAGCATCTCGCCTTGGGGTGCTCCAGTGTTGTTTGTGAAGAAGAAGGATGGTTCGATGAGAATGTGTATTGATTATCGCGAGTTGAACAAAAGAACGGTGAAGAACAAGTACCCTTTGCCAAGGATCGACGACCTGTTCGATCAATTGCAAGGCGCAAGTTGGTTCTCAAAAATTGACCTTCGATCCGGGTACCATCAGTTGAAGGTGAGGGAAGAAGACATACCGAAAACTGCATTTCGCACGCGTTATGGACATTTTGAGTTCCGCGTAATGTCTTTCGGATTGACGAACGCCCCAGCAGCGTTCATGGATTTGATGAATAGGGTGTGTCGACCGATGCTGGACCGATCGGTAATTGTGTTCATCGATGATATCCTCATCTACTCCAAGAATGAGGGTGATCAGGCATGTCACTTAAAGGAGGTGTTGGAGGCTCTGAAGAAGGAAAAGTTGTATGCTAAGTTCTCCAAATGCGTGTTCTGGCTTAGGAAAGTCCAATTCCTAGGTCACGTCATTAACCCGAACGGCATTATGGCTGACCCAGCAAAGGTAATGACGGTAAGGGAATGGAATATTCCTAAGACGCCAACTGAAATCAGTAGTTTTTGGGATTGGCAGGCTACTATCGGAGATTCATCTAGGATTTCTCGAAAATAGCTTTGTCGTTGACAAAGTTGACTCGGAAGGAGGTAAAGTATGAATGGGGTTCGACCCAGGATGAGGCGTTTAAGGAATTGAAGGAAAAGCAAACCAAAGCTCCAGTCTTGGCCTTTCCCGAGGGCAATGAAGACTTAGTGGTATACTCTGACGCTTCGGGTCAGGGATTGGGATGCGTATTGATGCAACGCGGGAGAGTGATCATGTATGCGTCACGGCAGTTGAAGATTCATGAAGCCAATTATCCGACTCACGATTTGGAACTTGCTGCTGTCGTATTCGCATTGAAAATTTGGAGGCACTACCTTTACGGGGTGAAGTTTACTATTTACTCCGACCACAAGAGTTTGAAGTACTTCTTCGAACAAAGGGAACTTAATATGAGGCAGAGACGATGGTTGGAACTATTGAAAGACTATGATTGTGAAATCATATACCATCCTAGAAAGGCTAACGTGGTGGCTGACGCTCTAAGCCGAAAGGATGTGTCTGCTCCTATTAGAGTGAAAGCTTGCCAGTTGGAGGTAACATCAGATGTGATGAGAGAAATTGAAAGAGCTCAAGATGAAGCACTTAAGGAAGAAAACATAAAGAATGAAAGAATGGTTGGCCAACATGACAAGTTGGAATATAATACCCTTGGTGTTAGGACATGTTTTGGGCGGGTATGGACACCTATGGGTGGTGAGCTTAGAACTAAAATCCTGGATGGGGCTCATAAGTCTCGGTACTCTATCCATCCTGGTACCAATCAAATGTACCAAGATCTGAGGAAGGAATACTGGTGGCTTGGAATGAAACATGAGGTGACAAAGTATGTAAGCAAGTGCTTGACTTGCTCACAAGTAAAGGCCGAACACCAGAAATCGTATGGAAAGATTCAACCACTTGATATACCGGAATGGAAGTAGGAACACATTACCATGGACTTCATAATCAAGCTACCTCGCACAGCTAAAGGTCATGATACCATTTGGGTAATTGTGGACCGATTAACGAAGAGTGCTCATTTTCTACCTATTCGTGAGACGTTTTCGTCGGAAAGGTTAGCGGAAGTATTTATTAACGAAATAGTAGCACGGCATGGGATGCCTTTGACGATCGTATCTGACCGGGACACACGATTCACATCGAGGTTCTGGAAAAGATTTTACGAGGCGATGGGCACGACACTCAATGTTAGCACGGCATACCACCCACAAACGGATGGTCAGTCCGAAAGGACCATTCAGACTTGGAGGATATGCTTCATGCTTGTATTATCGATTTTGGCGGCAGTTGGGACAGTCATCTGCCGTTAGCCGAATTCTCCTACAACAATAGTCATCACACGACGATAGGCATGCCGCCTTACGAAATGTTGTATGGGAGAAGATGCAGGACCCCGGTTTGTTGGTGTGAGATTGGACAGAAGGAATTAGGATGTCTTGAAGTCGTGAGAGAAACGTCGGAAAGGTTTGGTCAAATCAAAGCACGAATGAAGGCCGCACAAGATCGTCAGAAATCCTATGCGGATAAACGACGAAGGCCTATTGAGTTTGATGTTGGGGACAGAGTAATGTTGAAAGTGTCACCCTGGAAGAGAATCATACGATTCAGGAAGAGAGGAAAGTTAAGTCCGAGGTTTTTTGGACCATTCAGGATAATGGCACGGGTTGGTGAAGTCGCTTATCGGTTAGAGTTTCCTGATGAGTTAAGTGGGATTCATCCTACTTTCCATGTATCACACTTGCGAAAGTGTTTGGCGGATGAATCGGCTCACGTATGTAACGAACCAAAATCCGAGTTTCGTCTTCAAATAATTAAATATTTATATTTAATATTATGGTGGAAATAATATTTTATAAATAAGTTGAAACAAGTGGGTTTCAAGTTTGTAATGGGATTATGTTAGTTTTAACTAACTATAGAACGAAATGGGTGAAATGGAAGTTGAAGGACTAAATGTGTAAAATGGCCAAAAAACTGCCATTTGACTTGGTGAAGTCAAAATTGGCTTCATTTACACATTTTGAGTCGTTCATATCAAGAGAGAAAAAGGAGAAAAGTGTGTTGAAGCCATTTTCGTGCAATTGAAGCTTGATTAGTGAAGGTTTTGGCTCACACAACACCTTCCTAACATCAAGTAAGTGATTCTCTTCCTCTTGATTTCACCATGTATGTGTTCTTGGTAGGTTTTGGGTGAAATCCGAAATTATGTATGCATGTGATGAAATGGTGTTAGATTATTGATAATCTAGCTAAACTAAAGTTAAAGAATGATGATTAACATCCTAGAACCCTTTGATTTTGATTATGAGAAGTTAGGGTTCATATGGTGAAAATTGGGGGTGTTTGGGTCATAAGGCTTGAATGGTGAATTAATGAAGATTAAGTGTTTTTAAGATGTTAGACACTAGAACAAACACCAAATTAACTTAATAATAATTTTTGAAAGAAGAATTAGTGTTAAGATTAAGTTAATGAAACTCAAGTAGGTGAGTTTGTGGTGAAAGAGGGTGTTTGGTTATGAGGATAACCCAAACGGGTCAATTTGGGTTGGAAATTGGGAAATTGAGTTGTGAACTCAATTGTAATGAAATTTTGGTATATGTTAGATTACTAAACTAGGCGAATGTGTTTAGGTAATCAAATTGCAAAGCTTGAAAGCGGTGCGGGATCTTCTAACCCGAAAGGTAAGTGCTTTTGCACTTACTTAGTTTTGATGATAAATGAGTTTTATGCAATGTTGTATGTATAATGTGTAAAGTTGCATAATTTTTTATGTGGTATGAATGAGTATAAAATGGTATGTATAATTGAAGGAATGTAGTTGTAGTATTTACACTATAATGGATATGTTGATATGGAGTTATGGTCTATGAACCATAATGGATAGAATGGATATGGAGTTATGGTCTAAGTACCATAATGGATAGATTAGTTATGGAGTTATGATCTCGTATCCTTTGGGATATGAAGTTATGGCCTACGTGCCATAATGGAAATGGAAAAGTGATAATGAAATGATGAAAGTAACTTGTAGGTAATATACAAGTGTATGAAATCCTTAATTGGCCAAATGGGTGTTAACGGGTCAAATGGGTGAAAGGTGTGAAAACAAGTTGTAATCACTTGTTTGTTATGTTTAACACATTACAATGGTAATATGTTGACGAAATGCTAATGTATGGAACTATAATTGACCAAATAGAGGCAAATGGGTCAAATGGGTGAAAAGGATGAAAACAAGTTGTAAATACTTGTTGATTGTGTTTATCTCATTACTAATGGTTATAAGTTTATGTGGTTATGCAGGGAAAGCTCCGAAATAGGTCAAGGTCAACGTCCAAGCTTGGAGGGTTCTCGTATGCATTTTTGGTATTTTGAGGATTTTCGTAAAATCCTTGTAAAGTGGTGTAATTTGGCACAAAAGTTATGTTTTGATGTAATCATATGTTGTCATGATGTTTTTGGTCAAAAATCTAAGTGTTGGTAAAGTTTTGATGTTAAGCAAAATGAAAAACGGCTAAGTGTGAAAACTGATGAAAAAGCTGGAAACTTTCTGTGAAAAGAGGTCCCTCGCGCTACGCGAGGGAGGTAACCAATAACTCTCGCGCTACGCGAGAGGTAAAAAAAAAAAAAATTCTGGGATTAAGACTTCCGCGCGTTAAAGTATAGTTTTTAAAAGTGGTGTGTTTCAACTTGGTATCAGAGCAATGGTTTGAGGGATTTGGTGTGGGTGGCACCAAACTCAAACCGGATGCTCTTGATATGGGGGGGGATGATACGAGAATCCAAGAAGGACTTGACTAAGACTCGGAGCTTTCGGAAATGAAAGGTTAGTAATGTTATGATTAATGATAATTCCATATGGCGTTTATGTATATGTACGAATGATTGGCAAAGTGTTATGTGTGCCGAAACTTGTCTTGTGATTTGTTATATGAATATGATAATTGCAATTGGGCATAGCGCGTTATTAATCATGTCTAGCCAATATGATTAATATGACGAGATGTGCAAGGGCCTTTATAATAACCATATGACAATGAACATTTTACAAGGATTAGGTGAAGGTGATTATATATGTATGTATGTATATAAGTAGATAAGTATACATATACTTAATACATATAGGGGTGTAAGTGTGATAAGTATTTAAGGTATTGATAGTATAAGGGTGTTAAGGTGTTCGTTTCTAATTCTCAGTTAAGAGATGGCAGAAGAATCGAGCAATCGGGAACCGTTGGATCCACGGATCCAAGAGTTGATAAAAGAGGAGGTGGCCAAGGCCTTTGAGCAAGCCACAAATCTGTTGATGGAAGAAATGAGGGGGACTATTAAACCCTCTCTCGAGGAGATCATGAAAGAGAAAGATAAGGAACCTCGGGGTTGTACACTGAAGGATTTCATGGTGATCAAGCCCAAGGAATATAACGGGCAAGTGGACCCGATTCTGAGCCACAGGTGGGTGGTAGACATGGAGTCAAATTTTGAGACGACAAGGTGTAAGCCCGAGGATAGAGTGATGTTTAGCGTGCCACTACTGACTGGGCGGGCTAAGGAGTGGCTGCTGAATCTCCTAAAGGAGAGGGGTGAAAGAGGGGTGACCTCCATGTCATGGGAGGAGTTTAAAGCGGCATTCCTAAAGTACCATTGCCCACAGGCCGCTATTGACAGGATGACTGAGGAGTTTCTCCTCATGAGGCAGACGACAAAGACTATTGATGAATTAGCTGGGAATTTCTTCGATCGGGCCAAGTTCTGTCCAGATGTGATGTCGACCGAGAAAGCCAGGATTGACAGGTTCTATGCTATGCTGACGGTGGAGTTCAGGGATAGCATATCTCCATCCTCATTTACCACACTTGTAGACTTAATAAACAGGTGTCGGGAAAGAGAGGTGGAGTTGAGGAGGCAAGAAGCTAGAGGAGAGAAGAGGAAAAGGGAAATTGTGGATCAAGTGGTGAGCAAGATAAAGGGCGGGAGCCCTAGTAAGAAGCCTTTTACCAAGTTCTCTTCTCGAGGATGCAAAGTTTGTGGGAAGGAGCACTATGGGGATTGTAAGAAGGGAACGTTGAATTGTTACAAGTGTGGGAAGCCGGGGCATATGGCAAATCAGTGTCCAAGCCAGATTCGTATATGCTATAATTGTTACAAGCCAGGACACCTTAGGGCGGATTGCCCGGATTTGAAGCAAGGTGGAAGCGAGAGAAAAGTTGAGATACCCAGGCCTAAGGGTAGAGCTTTCCACATATCTGCGGAGGAAGCAAAGAACGACTCGGAGGTGGTGCAGGTACATTCAAGATTAACTCATTACCTGCACTAGTTCTATTTGATTCGGGGGCTAGCCGTTCTTTTGTTTCCTTGAAAATTGTTAAGCATTCCTCTTTTGTAAGAAGCAAGTTAGATGAACCCTTAGAAATCGAAGCGGCTAATGATAAGAGTTTCCTTGTCTTTGACATTTTTAGAGATTGTAAGTTGAGAGCGGGGGGCGAAACTTTCTTTATTGATTTGATTCCTATGGCTATGGGAGATTTTGATGTTATTGTGGGGATGGATTGGTTGTCAAAGAATAAGGCGAGTATTTTATGTGGACCGAAGGCGATCCAACTTGTTTCCCCGTCGGGAGAGTCCATCTACATAGAAGGTGATAAAAAGGGTAAAGTAAGGTTGTGCACTTATGTGAAGGCGACCAAGTACATGGCGCATGGGTGCAAGGCGTTCATGGCTTGTGTCGCGGATGTGAATGAAAGAGTAAAGGAGATTCACGATGTACCGGTCGTGAACCAATTCGTAGATGTGTTTCCTGACGAGTTACCGGGGATTCCGCCGGATAGGGAGATAGAGTTTGGAATTGACTTGATGCCGGGTGCTAAACCGGTAGCTAAAGCGCCTTATAGATTGGCACCGCCAGAAATGAAAGAACTCATGGAGCAATTACAAGAGTTTCTTGACATGGGTTTCATACGCCCAAGTGTTTCACCTTGGGGTGCGCCCGTTCCCTTCGTCAAAAAGAAGGATGGGAGCATGAGAATGTGTATGGATTACCGGGAGTTGAACAAGTTGACAGTGAAGAATAGGTACCCATTGCCTAGGATTGACGATCTTTTCGACCAATTGCAAGGGGCGTCATGGTTTTCTAAGATTGACTTGAAGTCCGGGTATCATCAGTTGAAAGTGAAGGAAGAGGATGTTCATAAGACAGCTTTTCGCACTCGTTACGGTCACTATGAGTTTACGGTTATGCCTTTCGGTTTGACCAACGCACCTGCGGTTTTCATGGATCTCATGAACCGGGTGTGTAGACCGTTCCTTGATCGTTCGGTCATTGTGTTTATTGACGATCTTCTCATCTATTCAAGGAGCGAGGGTGATCACGCTTGTCATTTACGTGAGATTCTTGAAGTCTTGCAAAAGGAGAAGCTTTATGCTAAATTCTCCAAGTGCGCATTTTGGTTGCGCGAGATCCAATTCTTGGGTCATGTGATTAATGAAAGAGGAATTACCGTTGACCCATCCAAGATTATGGCGGTTAAAGAATGGTCGTCACCGAAGACGCCTTCGGAGACTAGAAGTTTCTTGGGGTTAGCGGGTTATTATCGGAGGTTCATCGAAAACTTCTCTCGGATTGCTTTGCCGATGACGAAGTTGACTCGTAAGGAGACAAAGTTTGTTTGGAGTCCCGAGCAAGAATCTGCCTTTCAACTCTTGAAAGAAAAGTTGACTAAGGCGCCTGTTTTATCCTTGCCGGACGGGACCGAGGATTTTGTTGTTTATTCGGATGCCTCGCATTCGGGGTTGGGGTGTGTTTTGATGCAAAGGGGGAAAGTGATTGCCTATGCATCTAGGCAATTAAAGACTCACGAGGTGAATTACCCAACCCATGATTTAGAGCTTGCAGCCGTGGTTTTCGCGCTCAAGATTTGGAGACATTATTTGTATGGTGCTAAGTGTACGATCTACACGGATTACAAAAGTCTCAAACATTTCTTTGACCAAAAGGACCTCAATATGAGGCAAAGACGGTGGCTTGAATTGGTTAAGGATTATGATTGTGAGATACTTTATCATCCGGGTAAAGCGAATGTTGTGGCGGATGCGCTTAGTAGAAAGTCAAGTCATTCACCTATCAAGGTGAAGTCATTTAAGATGACAATTTCATCATCTCTTATTGATGAAATCCGGGAGGCCCAAGTGTTAGCACTTGGTGGTGACTTGAAGAAAGAACGGATGATTTCTTATGTTGATAAGCTTGGTGAAAATAGCATGGGTTTGAAGACATGCTTTGATAGAATTTGGATACCTAGGTTGTCAAATGTCTTGACAACTATTCTTGACGAGGCGCATAAATCCAAATATTCTATCCATCCGGGGGCCACGAAGATGTTTTATGATTTGAGGTGTCATTTCTGGTGGCCGGGTATGAGGCGTGATATTGTTAAGTATGTGGAGAGGTGTCTCACATGCTTAAGGGTTAAGGCGGAGCATCAAAAGCCGTATGGAAAGTTTCAACCGCTTGAAATACCGCTTTGGAAATGGGAAAATATAACCATGGATTTGATCACTAAACTACCAAAGACTCGAAAGGGTTATGATGCGATATGGGTATTAGTGGATCGGTTGACGAAGAATGCACATTTCCTTCCTATAAAGGAAACGTATTCTTCGGATATATTGGCGGAAATGTATGTGAAGGAAATTGTGTCACGTCATGGTGTGCCGGTGTCGATTATATCGGATCGTGATACGAGATTTACTTCTCGTTTTTGGAAGAAATTCCATGAGGATATGGGGACTAGATTGAATCTTAGCACCGCTTATCATCCACAAACGGATGGTCAAAGCGAGCGAAAGATTCAAACGCTCGAGGATATGTTGCGAGCGTGTGCCTTAGATTTTGGTGGTAGTTGGGACGACCATTTACCGTTGACGGAATTCTCTTACAACAATAGTTACCATTCTAGTATTGGTATGCCGACTTTTGAGGCATTGTATGGGAGAAAGTGTCGAACACCCGTGTGTTGGGGTGAGATTGGTCAACGGGAGCTTGGTAGTGTCGAAGTGGTCAAGGAAACTAATGATAGTATTGACCAAATTAGAGCACTCTTGAAGGCGGCTCAAGATCGCCAAAAGTCTTATGCGGATAATAGGAAGCGGGCGATTGAGTTTCAAGTGGGGGACTTTGTGCTATTGAAAGTCTCTCCTTGGAAAGGGGTGATAAGGTTTAGGAAACGGGGGAAGTTAAGCCCACGTTTCATTGGACCGTTTAAAGTGATGGCAAGGGTGGGTGCGGTAGCTTATAGATTGGAGTTACCGGAGGGACTAAGTAGACTTCATAACACGTTCCATGTGTCTCATTTGCGAAAATGTTTAGCGGATGAATCTACTTTTGTTCCATTGGATGATATAGAAATTGATGAAAAGTTGAACTATGTGGAAGAACCGATGGTAATCTTAGATAGGAAAGTGAAGCGGTTGCGTAATAAAGAGATTAGCCAAGTGTTGGTTCGATGGAAGCATAGAAAGGGGGCGGAAATGACTTGGGAAACCGAGAAATGCTCAAATTCTACCCGAACCTTTTTATGTGAAGTCGGGTTTCGGGGACGAAACCCAAATAAGGGGAGGTGTTTTGTAACGAACCAAAATCCGGGTTTCGTCTTCAAATAATTAAATATTTATATTTAATATTATGGTGGAAATAATATTTTATAAATAAGTTGAAACAAGTGGGTTTCAAGTTTGTAATGGGATTATGTTAGTTTTAACTAACTATGGAACGAAATGGGTGAAATGGAAGTTGAAGGACTAAATGTGTAAAATGGCCAAAAAACTGCCATTTGACTTGGTGAAGTCAAAATTGGCTTCATTTACACATTTTGAGTCGTTCATATCAAGAGAGAAAAAGGAGAAAAGTGTGTTGAAGCCATTTTCGTGCAATTGAAGCTTGATTAGTGAAGGTTTTGGCTCACACAACACCTTCCTAACATCAAGTAAGTGATTCTCTTCCTCTTGATTTCACCATGTATGTGTTCTTGGTAGGTTTTGGGTGAAATCCGAAATTATGTATGCATGTGATGAAATGGTGTTAGATTATTGATAATCTAGCTAAACTAAAGTTAAAGAATGATGATTAACATCCTAGAACCCTTTGATTTTGATTATGAGAAGTTAGGGTTCATATGGTGAAAATTGGGGGTGTTTGGGTCATAAGGCTTGAATGGTGAATTAATGAAGATTAAGTGTTTTTAAGATGTTAGACACTAGAACAAACACCAAATTAACTTAATAATAATTTTTGAAAGAAGAATTAGTGTTAAGATTAAGTTAATGAAACTCAAGTAGGTGAGTTTGTGATGAAAGAGGGTGTTTGGTTATGAGGATAACCCAAACGGGTCAATTTGGGTTGGAAATTGGGAAATTGAGTTGTGAACTCAATTGTAATGAAATTTTGGTATATGTTAGATTACTAAACTAGGCGAATGTGTTTAGGTAATCAAATTGCAAAGCTTGAAAGCGGTGCGAGATCTTCTAACCCGAAAGGTAAGTGCTTTTGCACTTACTTAGTTTTGATGATAAATGAGTTTTATGCAATGTTGTATGTATAATGTGTAAAGTTGCATAATTTTTTATGTGGTATGAATGAGTATAAAATGGTATGTATAATTGAAGGAATGTAGTTGTAGTATTTACACTATAATGGATATGTTGATATGGAGTTATGGTCTATGAACCATAATGGATAGAATGGATATGGAGTTATGGTCTAAGTACCATAATGGATAGATTAGTTATGGAGTTATGATCTCGTATCCTTTGGGATATGAAGTTATGGCCTACGTGCCATAATGGAAATGGAAAAGTGATAATGAAATGATGAAAGTAACTTGTAGGTAATATACAAGTGTATGAAATCCTTAATTGGCCAAATGGGTGTTAACGGGTCAAATGGGTGAAAGGTGTGAAAACAAGTTGTAATCACTTGTTTGTTATGTTTAACACATTACAATGGTAATATGTTGGCGAAATGCTAATGTATGGAACTATAATTGACCAAATAGAGGCAAATGGGTCAAATGGGTGAAAAGGATGAAAACAAGTTGTAAATACTTGTTGATTGTGTTTATCTCATTACTAATGGTTATAAGTTTATGTGGTTATGCAGGGAAAGCTCCGAAATAGGTCAAGGTCAACGTCCAAGCTTGGAGGGTTCTCGTATGCATTTTTGGTATTTTGAGGATTTTCGTAAAATCCTTGTAAAGTGGTGTAATTTGGCACAAAAGTTATGTTTTGATGTAATCATATGTTGTCATGATGTTTTTGGTCAAAAATCTAAGTGTTGGTAAAGTTTTGATGTTAAGCAAAATGAAAAATGGCTAAGTGTGAAAACTGATGAAAAAGCTGGAAACTTTCTGTGAAAAGAGGTCCCTCGCGCTACGCGAGGGAGGTAACCAATAACTCTCGCGCTACGCGAGAGGTAAAAAAAAAAAAAAATTCTGGGATTAAGACTTCTGCGCGTTAAAGTATAGTTTTTAAAAGTGGTGTGTTTCAACGTACCACTTACTGACATCGAGGTCGACAACAGCCTTAACTACATCGAAGAACCAGTGGCCATCTTAGACAGAAAGGAGAAGCGTTTTCGTAATAAGATTATTCAATTGTTGAAAGGCCAGTGGAAGCACCGAAAGGGATCGGAATCTACTTGGGAAACGGAGACGGAAATGAGGGAGTCGTACCCTCAACTATTTGGCTTATGATAGGTTTCGGGGACGAAACCTATTGTAAGGGGGGGTAGACTTGTAACATCGCAAAAATAAAACGACAGTTATAATAATGGAATAAACGAACGAGGCATGACGGGATGGGCCGGCGGGCTAGAAGGGGCGAACGTAGGGGAACCTCCCCTATAAATAGCCTAAGTCACCACCCTTTCTCTTATTTGCAACATCTAGAGAGAGAAAGTAGATTCCAGCCAAGTGTTGCTCCATAGCTTGTGAGAAGAACCTCCGGATCAGAAGCTCGATACAGGTAACGATCTGACCTAGATCTGAGTTTTTGTTCGTTTTGGGGTTTTTTTGAGTTTTGGATGAAAAGGTAACGTTTTTACGGATGGAACTAGAAGAAAAACATAGATTTGCGTTCCTTAATGAAAAGCAAACGTTTTGAATGTAAACAAGTTCGGGATCTTGACGTGATCAGACCCGAATGCGAAAGTTAGGGTTTTTGCGGGGAAGCAGATCCTGCGTACTTATCAAGTACGCATGAAGCAGATCCTACGTACTTATCAAGTACGCATGAGGAGGGTCCATCGTACTTATCATGTACGCATGTAGCAAAGTTTGCGCACTTATTAAGTACGCAAGAACAAGGCCCTGCACACTTGCTAAGTGCGTAGGCATCAGGCTGGTTAAGTAAAGTCAGTATGTTTAGAATGGTTAAACCGTTAGAGTCGGGATTTGGTCTGATGTGTATTTAACTAATCAATTCAGATCGGAAGTGACGTTGTTCGACCTTTGTTTAGGACAACCCAGATTAGCTTATCTGGTGAGTTCTAGAAGCCATTCTTTAAATGTTTTTATTAAATGTTTTTGGGCTGGTGTGCATACATACGGAATGATGTTTTTAAAATGAGGTTTACGAAATGATGTTTACGAAACGATGTTTACGATATGATGTTTACGATATGATGTTTACGGAATGATGTTTACGAGATGATGTTTATGAAATGTTTTGCCAAATGAAGTTTAAGAAAGGTTTACGAAAGAGATGATGTTTTGTTTAATAAAACGTACAAATGCTTTAACTAAAATGAGGTAAAGGTTTTATGAAAGTCACGAATGAACGAATCTGCCACGAGTTCCTGCGGGAGCTAAGGTATGTATGTATGTATTGGCCTCACCCTTACGGGGGGCCTTTGTGGCTGGCTAACGGTTGTACAACTGGTTGGTGATGGGGTGACGATGGTCACCCATGGGATTACCGGGATCCCGATGGAAGGTACTATTCCTTGCAGGGAAATAGTGCCTATGTTATGTTCTGTCTTCCTAGAGGTAACGAGCCTTAGGAGACATATGTTTGGTCCACCTAGAGGTAACGAGCCTTAGGAGACCTGGTGACGGATGACTTAGAGGTAACGAGCATTAAGTTCATCCGCTGGTATGCGATATATGGAATTGACGGTTACGAGAAGGCGCAGATTCGGTTCATGTTGACTTATGTTATGATGATGTTTTGATGATGTTAAGTTATTGCATGTTTTACGTACGCTTTTGTTAAACAAATGTATGTTATGTTTTTGGCAAAATGTTTATGTTAAGGTTTTATGTAAAGCTAGAACTCACCAGCGTAGCTGACTTTTTAGTATGCACATTCAGGTTAAGGGCAGTTTATGATGATGGACGGTGATGCTTGGCAAGCGAGAAGAGTTACCTGGATGATATGAAGACTTGCATCCCGTTATGATTAGTTATGTTATGTTTATGTATTAGACTATGTTACGCTTCCGCATGTTGAACAATGTTTTGATTATGCTTTAATGAAATTTTTCGCTGCGTTATTTTGATATTCAAGTCTAAGAACTGTTTGTGAATGAGTAAATCCAACAAGTGAGGCCTCCCGGGTTTGGGGCCTTACAAATTGCCCAAGAAACTCCCACCACGTCGAGAAGTTGATCATGAAATTGAGCTGGAACCAGGGTCTAAACCCCCAGCCAAGGCCCCTTAACGAATGCCACCACCCGAGTTGGAAGAGTTACGCAAGCAGCTTAAAGAATTGCTGGATGCCGGATATATTCGCCCCTCAAAACCCCTTATGGTGCCCAGTGCTTTTTCAAAGGAAGAAAGATGGGTCGCTCCGAATGTGCATTGATTACAGGGCACTCAACAAGATTATGGTGAAAAACAAGTACCCGATCCCGCTCATTGCTGATTTATTTGATCAACTTGGAAATGCTAAGTACTTCTCAAAGCTAGATCTAAGATCGGTATATTACCAAGTGCGGATAGCCGAAGGGGACGAGGCCAAGACAACTTGCATCACGAGGTACGGTTCGTATGAATTTCTACTAATGCCTTTTGGCCTCACCAATGTACCAGCCACTTTTTGCACGCTTATGAACAAACTCTTCCACCCTTTTCTCGGTAAGTTTGTGGTGGTGTACTTGGACGATATCGTAGTATATAGCCGCACGATGAAAGATCACGTTGCCCACCTGCGGCAAGTATTCCAGATACTACGAGAGAACGAGCTTTATGTCAAGATGGAAAAATGCTCGTTCGCCCAAGAAGAAGTTGAGTTCTTGGGTCATAAAATCAAAGAGGGCCGACTCATGATGGACGACGCCAAAGTTAAAGCAATTCAAGCTTGGGAGGCACCAACCAAGGTTCCGGATCTACGTTCATTCCTTGGGTTGGTGAACTATTATCGTCGGTTCATCATGGGTTATTCTACAAAAGCTGCCCCATTAACCGATCTGCTCAAGAAAAATAAGGCTTGGAATTGGGACGATCATTGCGAAGCAGCATTTAAAGAACTAAAGGAAGTAGTTATGTCGGAGCCCGTGCTAGCGATTCCTGATGTTACCAAGCCTTTCAAGCTCCATACCGACGCATCGGACTTTGCTATTGGTGGCGTACTTATGCAAGAAGGACATCTGATTGCATACGAAAGTCGTAAGCTGAACGATACCGAGAAGAAATACACGGTGCAAGAAAAGGAGATGACAGCCATCGTGCGTTGTTTACGAACATGGAGGCACTATCTTCTCGGGTCAAATTTCATGATCAAGACGGATAATGTTACCACAAGCTATTTCCAGACGCAAAAGAAACTAAGTCCCAAGCAAGCTAGGTGGCAAGACTTCCTTGCTGAATTTGATTATGTCTTGGAGTACAAACTAGGAACAAAGTTCGTGATCAAGACGGATAATGTTGCCACAAGCTATTTCCAGACGCAAAAGAAACTAAGTCCCAAGCAAGCTAGGTGGCAAGACTTCCTTGCTGAATTTGATTATGTCTTGGAGTACAAACTAGGAAAAGCCAATGTCGTTGCTGATGCTTTAAGCCGAAAAGCTGAATTTGCTGCCATCACACGACCATCATTTGATCTCCAGGATCAGATCAAGGAAGGGTTAAAGCAAGATTCGTTTGCAAAACATCTGGTCGCTTTAGCTCGAGACGGAAATACAACACGTTTTTGGCTAAAAGGCGACCTACTATTCACCAAAGAAGACCGGCTATTTGTGCCTAGATGGGGCGATCTAAGGCGCAAAATTATGAAGGAGTGCCATGATTCAATGTAGGCTGGTCATCCAGGGATAAAAAGGACGTTAGCCCTAATCGAAGGTACGTTTTACCGGCCCCGTATGTTAGATGATGTTGAGGCGTATGTTCGCACTTGTCTAGTTTGCCAAAAAGACAAGATCAAGCAACGCCAACCTGGAGGATTGTTGGAACCGTTACCAGTATCCAAAGGCCCATGGGAAAGCATATCTATGGACTTTATCACTTGTTTGCCAAAATCCGAAGGTTCCGAAAGTATTATTGTGGTGGTTGATTGATTCTCAAAATACGGAACCTTTATCCCAGCACCTGCCGATGTTACCGCTGCCGAAACGGCCAGACTTCTCTTCAAACATGTGGTGAAGTATTGGGGAATACCATAAGTTATAGTTAGTGATCGAGACCCTTGCTTCACGGGACGGTTCTAGTATGAACTTTTCAAGATCATGGGGACGAATCTTAACTTTTCAACCAGCTTTCATCCCCAGACAGATGGTCAAACTGAACGGGTCAATGCATTATTGGAGTTGTACCTTCGACATTATGTAAGTGCTAACCAACGTGATTGGGCTAAACTTCTTGATGTTGCACAATTTTCTTATAATATGCAGCGAAGCAAAGCCACGGGAAAAAGTCCTTTTGAGTTGGTGACTGGACGGCAGCCGCTTACACCAAATGCCATAACTGCATCATATGATGGAAATAGCCCAGCAACTTACAAAAGTCTGAAAGAATGGCACGAGCAAGCGGATTTGGCCCGAGCATCCCTAGACAAGGCAGCCAGGAAAATGAAGAAATGGGCTGGCATGTGGATTTTCAGGTAGGTGACTAGGTCATGGTGAAACCTTTGCCTCAACAATTCAAGTCATTAAGGGGCGTGCACAAGGGGCTGGTTCGGAAGTACGAGGGTCCCTTCCCGGTGATTGCACGAGTTGGAAAAGTTTCGTATCGACTTCAACTCCCGCCCATGTTGAAGATTCATCCGGTTTTCCATGTCTAGTATCTCAAGCCATACCATGCTGACCCAGAAGACTTAGATCGAGGGGTGTCCAAACGGGCACCAACCGCTATTGTAACATCATTTGACCGAGAGGTTGCTGAAATTTTATCTGATCGAACTATCCGTGGCCAAGGTGTGCCAAGTTATAAAGAATACTTGATCAAGTGGAAGAACCTGCCGGGCACCGAAGCAAGTTGGGAAGCCGAGGATACGTTATGGCAGTTCCGAGACGAGATCAGGAGATATCATGAGGCAGACACGACGAGGACGTCGCGAGCTTAAGTGGGGGAGAATGTCACGCCCCGCTTAAACTCGGACCGCTATGATCGGGATTCCGGGTAGTTCGAGCAATATCTTATGGATCAAAGACTCATGAGCTGATCTAGAAGGTTCCCTCAAAAATATCCAAGATATTAATCTTGGATTAGCTCAATATTTTACTAAGATTCCAGAAAACTCCATGTAAATATCTTAGATATTTTGATTATTGTATGATTAGAACTCTCTAGATAGAAGGATCTAGATCAAGGATGTGATTAGTATAAATAGATGTGTTAGTCACATTTGTAAATCACCTTCCAAAAGTTGTAAGCTTCCATACTTGTAAAACAATCTCTTAAAACAATAAAGTGCTCATTTGTGTACTTGCAATTGTGGTATTTTGTTCGTGTTGTTGAATCGCTACCGCTTATTGGTGATCAAGGCTGAACTTAGCAGGAGACTAAGCGCCGCACGAGAGTTTGGGAATCACTCCGTGACACCAAGCCAGCCTAACCCAGCCTCAAACATGTAAAAACCCCCTAAAAATGACATGTTTATACTGTGCGCCTTGCTTAAAAAGCCATCGCTTTTTAAGCGCCTTGCGCCTAGGTCCAAGGCTCACCCTTTGCACCTTGAGGGCACCTTGAGCCTTTGAATACTATGGTTATGATGACTAAATAAGAACTAGTCGTACAAAGTGTACAGTTTTATTTCCATACTTCATGATGGTATGACAAATACATAGGGCTGGCAATTTTAGACACGTACACGAACCTACACGATCTTAACAGCTATCGTGTATAGCCTTATCGTGTTTCGTGTCCTAAACAGGTAGACATGAATCTACCTGTTAATTTTCGTGTCTAAACAAGTAAAATACATGTTTACCTGTTAAGATTTTTTTAAATAAAAAATATTAAAATATGATATTATATATAGGTTCTTACCTGTTTAGCATGTTATAACGATTGTGATTTTGCACTACAATTATTGGTATAAGTAACCTCGTTGCTATATCTACAGTTACAAACCTGAATCCACCAAATTATTAACATAATTATGTCATCAATATGTGCAGGTTCACTGTCAATTATTAATAAGGCGCACACAGTGGATGATTTTTTTTTCTTTTTTTGTTTATATTTCCTTTTCTAGTTGCATCTTTAAGACTACATAGGTCAGGAATAAAAGGATAAGAGAGTGTATATAGTATTAACATCTATAATCAAGAAGTTAACAATATAAGTTGTCACATATAAAATAGCATTAATAGACCTGACATCTGGAGAAACAAGATGCTCAGCTATGATCCCAATCAAAGCAGCAAGCTGGCCCACAAAGTTGTCATGTGTGGTAAATTTATCAGCAGTTGAGCCTTGAGGATACATCAGATTCCTCAAGCGTGGTATTGTTTTTGAACTAACACTTCCTTCCTCGGTTTCAAGTCTACCATATGTGCATGGGCCTGCTGAGATATCAACTACCAGAAACCTGAATATAATATTAAAGCCCATTCAAAGGTAAATACAATTCATTTGACAGACAAAATTCTATATATGCAAATATATTTACTAAATACCAAAAACCCATCAAAATTACATCTTTAACAATACTATACCCAATGTTTTCAGAACCGGACCGGACGTCGAACCGGTCTCCTTACCGGTCCACTGGTCGGACCGGTCCGACCGGTCGGACCGGATTTAAGAACCGGACGACGTCATAAATATTATAAAAATATATCAGTCTAAATAGCCATTAATCCTTTCAAAAACCACCAACAAGTCAATTCCAATAACTTTAAACTAACAATTACCTACGAAATACGAAGCCAAGAGACTTAAAAAAGATTAAAAAAAAAATAGTCAAGCGGTTCAGCCGGTCCGACCACCCGGTTCAACCGGTCCGACCACCCGGTTTCCGGTCCGACCGCCGGTTCAACCGGTCCGACCACCGGTTCGCTGCAGAAACGGTTCAACACATGTAACCGGACCGGTCAGACCACCGGTTCCCGGTCCGACCGGTCCGACCGGCCGGTCCGGTCCGGGTTTCAAAACATTGACTATACCTGCCAGAACCAAGCCAAATTTGAGATGCTCCACCTCCATTATAACGGTAACGGTAAATGTAACCACCCTTTTGTTTCTTAATATCTTCTTCAGTTAATCGATCAGGTTTTTCGTACATTAAACGATCAAGATTAATACCCTTATTCCTAGGATCCATTCTAACCTGTAAAACAAGAAAAAAACCATGGCAAAATAAGAAGAATATAGAAAAATAGGGTGAGAATGCACATGGGATTTAACAATTTTCCTAACGGATTCGTTTCATTATCATAGGGCTCAAGCTTCTAGTCAAGACATTTCTTATAAGAAATTATGTACATTCATATCATAAACCAAAAAGGCATGATATTTGTTTCCAAAATAAGTATGGAATAATTTGAGAAAGACGAGGGTAGTTACAAGAAATTCTATAGTGCATAACAATGAAAAAAATTCAGGGATTGTAAACCTTACTTTATCAAAATTAGCAATAAATATTGCAGTTGGAACGGGCCTGTCTATCTCTTCAGCAGAATATCCAGTATTCTCAAAGTAAAACAGGTAGGAATATAACTTCTGGAATTCATGCTCTACAACTGCTGCGTCAATTTCGAATGCTGGTACTTCCCTTCCGAAATCAGCCTACAAGGAAAACATGCAAAGCAGAAATTAGTAACTATAAAATCCAACAAAATAAACAATCCCCCTTACCTCTCTGGCAGTACCAGCAGGAACCATGGCTGCTTTTTCTAGTGCTATCACTTCTGGCTGTGCAACCTGTTAGTAATTAGTAAAAGAACAGTGATTATTATGTATATGGAGGAGCTTACTGGGATTGCATTAAAAAGCATGTGATGCTCAATATCTAGGGGTTCCCCGGTCTCCAAGCATGAGTAGGGAAAGCAAGCTGAAGAAAGTGTTGCAACTTTTGAGAATCTAGTGTGTATCCATCTCCACTGAAACCGATGAGGATAACATAGTGGGACTTGGAAGGGAACCTGCACGTACAGAATTCAACATCAATGTGAATTCTTTTAAGGGAGACATTTTCATAAAAATATGTAATCATAACATGCACATGATCTCTCTTCACATCACATCCTCCAATATGTCACTGAAATTCACATTCTTACTGAATTGTTAAATAAGGGCACGATCAGTATGCATATGGTTTGAAAAATCAAACTATATAAATGTAATTGGCGCGAGAATGGAGCATATGATGAACCCCAGATCGGACGATATCCTTTACGTCTTGGAAAGCACTTTGGTGCCATTGAGGATCAAAGTTTTGGCGTTGATTTTGAAACTGTGATGAGTGTGAGGATTTCAAAAACACAAAGCAAGGCTTACGACATTCAAACCCTAATTATATATCTTTGTCCCGGCACCTCACCTACGTGCAACACAAATCCAAACACTATCTACTACTATTTATTTATTATTATTTATAGAAAACACAAACCTTTATTATTATGAAACACTAAATTACTATTAGAAAAAAGGAAAAAAAAGAAATTAAAAAGTTACCAGTTTGGTCGTCGAAAACCATAAAAAACGAATACATATACGGGCTCCGATAATACTAATACCGACAATGATGTTGTTTGCTCATATAATAGGTTCGGCTCGTCACGGTACCACAACGGCAACGGCACTCGCTACAGACAACGATAAAAAAGCTTGTTTTTTAATACCACTTCATTTAAAAAAAAATTATACCGGAATGTTGACAAAAAAAAAAACTAAAAACACACTCCGTATTTTGAAAAAAAATTAACGAACGAAAATTGTTAAAGGAAAACAAAATTACTGAAAAATGAAACGAGATAAAAACACATATTATATATAGTTTACGGGTTAAAAATGAAAATAAAAAAAATTCCTGTGAAATGGGGTTGCCACTGTTCATAAGCACTCTATTTTAATCTAATTACTAATACATATGTATTTGTATATAAAAAACTATTAAACTAAATTTTTTTTATATGTTTAAAGTTACTTATATATATGCACTAGGTTAAAACCCATGTATTATAGGGTTAAATAAAGACAACCGATAGTTTTATGAAGATTTGTATGTTGGATGTTATTGGGGAAATAATTATTTTTTAAAAAATACTTTATAAAAGTAATGAAAGAAATGTTCAATTTATAAAAATATTTTATGAACAAACATACTTTTTTAAATAAAAAATATTTTATAAAAATAATTATAGAAATCATTATTATTTAATAAAAGAGAGTCAGGAAACAAAAAAATAAATTTGTATAATTAATAGGAGAGAGGGGCAGGAAAACAATGTTGAGATTGAACGTGAGAGTGACAAGTGTCTCACTAAAACCTTTATTTATTATATAGTATAGATGTGTCAGTTATATACATAAATATTTATATATATTTTTAAATTTCAATACATACGAATAAGCATTGCATTTCTATTATTTTCTAATATTTTAAAATTAAAAAGATGAATTATTTATTCTATTATGTGTTTCCTATCACTACGGGGATAAGTTTAATAAACCACCTCACATCAATAATTTAATTTCATTTCATTTCCTATATTTGGCAATTACTTGCTTAACCTTTCGGTTTTGCCAGTTTGTTCTACCACTTTATTGTAATCGTCCTCATCTTTCTTAAGAATATAACAGAATCATCTAGGATAATAATAATAATAATAATAATAATAATAATAATAATAATAATAATAATAATAATAATAATAATAATAATAATAATAATAATAATAATAAGGTACAACTGAATTGGCAAAAAATAAATAGATTTATGAAGTAAGATGATGATGATGATGATGATGATGATATTACAAACAAGTTATGATGATGATTCAACAACATTCATCCATCCATCCATCCATCCATCTGATGTTTTTGTTTTTGTTCAATTAAATGATAAGATCAAACTCCTCTATAGATAGTGATATTAGATAGACAGGGTTGGGTTTTAGTCTTCCAGTGCACTTCGAAGAGAGACATTCTCTGAGGCTTCGCCTCTACGTATTTGATCATAGTTTAGAAACAATACAATGACAGTTATGTCATCATGGAAGTGACGCTGCACGCGCTTATCGATCATCTTCAGATCAGAATATCTCATTTCTCGTTTTCTCGCAGCTTCCTGTAGAGCAGCTTTCACTAGCCTCTTTGCTATTCCCTGTAGCACACCCCATTATTACTATTATTATTATTATATATACACACACATTTAGCCAACCGAATGTGAGAAAGACAAGAATGTCTTACAGAGCGTGGATTACTGTGAACGATCTCCACAACTTCTTCATTACTCAAGTGTTCCCATAAACCATCAGACGCAAATATGAGAAAAGAATCATTTGGGTGGATATCATGAGTAATGATTGAAGGAGTAGCAGACAAAATAGGCATAACAGTTGATTCAGGAAGCCGAAATTTTTGTGCAATTTGGTCAGTATTGTATTCTGCATGTTTCATATAAACATCCCCAATGGATCTTGAAACCTGCACCACATACAATTATTCAATCAAGGATTCTATAAGTTTCTACCCACTACTCAAATCAAATTGAGTGCTGTTTTATATAAATTGGCAAAGGTTTGCCGTCAATACCACGTTCTCTACTCTTCATTTATCTTCAAACCAAATAGAAACACAACCCGCAAAATCAAAATGTACTACATTTTGATAAAGGTTGTTAATGTGTTCCCAATATGACCATTACCAAAAATGGGGAGGGTTCTATGCAGAACACTAAGTAATTGCGATAACACACATAACAAAACAAATTCTTCATTTTTTCAATCTTAAACATTTTAAAAATATCATAAAATTAACAAATTTCGTTTATGTATATAACCTATACATGTGTAGGTAAACTTTTAAATATATAAAAATATATGAAAAAATTAGTTTAATGGGTTTTTATGTACACAAATATACATATTTGTATGTAGGAAGCATTAAATTTTTAAAATATAAATCATGGATAAAAAATTTAAACAATTTAGGTTTGCTCTTATTGTTCTCACAGTAATTTAGTGTTCTGTAATAAACAGTCCTCCCTACCAAAAATAATGGATATGAACTACAATTGCAAGCAAAATTTCTGTTTCCATCTTTGCTACACTAAAAAAGTCTACAAAAGAAACTTTAGGTTTTGTATTTAAGTTGAGGACCAAATCAATTTTTTACCAAGGACCAAGAATACATACACAGATTATTAGCATGGAAAATACAAGATTGATTCAAATCCAAAAACAAAAACCAGGAATAACCTGAATAATGCCTTTGACCCTCCAGACTCCATGCTTCAAAGCAACGATATCTGGATCATTTGGATGTAAAGTTTTTAACTCATGTCTAACCTCCTCAAGATTTGCATTATGCTCTGACGACAGCTGTATAGCCGCACACCACCCGTGTTACCAACTTTCTTACCAAGAACAACACGGGAATCTCCAAGATTTGCAATATAAAGAGTTTGCTGATATATAACTCCAACTAAGCAACACGATCCAGCGGTTGCAATGCTAGGGCGTGCATTAAATGACTCGGATACAAGAGCAGTGAATCCATTCTCTGTCCGAAGAAATGCATTTCTTATTGTCTCTGGGGTCACCACACCGTAATTCTCAGCAGATATTGCTGCATAAACACCAAACAATCACATAAGTATTCTTTTCTTTTTTACATCCAAATCTAGAGGGCAAACGGGTCAATTCGGTTGTAATTTATTGGCACTGAGTAAACCGGTGAAAAGTTGCTTAATGTGGACTCAAATACTTACAACAGCCTGAATCTTTTATTTAATAGTTATACTATTTTTTAGTAATACAGTTTCCATGATTATGTTTAATACATTAAATATTAACAGAATTCAAAGAACTGGACAAAAAGCGTTGATAACCTGCACATAAATACATGTTTTTAGACCCGAACACATTGTGAACCTTTACACAACTGCCTTACCCGTCCATTTTGCAACGTCTAGTAAAACCCAACTTCAAGACCCGATGTTCACTAGATTCTCCTGTTAGCTTAGTTTCTCATCCCAACCCTTTTAAGTTAAGATTAAAATAATGTTTGTTTCCACTTTGGTCGAACTAACAAAGCTTGTATTATTTCAGTTACCACACCACTGCTAGCAATGTTAATGATTAGTCAATGAAGAATTTAGAAAATAAAATCTTCTCCGTACTTTAACGAGCTTTACCTGTTAGTTAGTAAATACCCTATGATACAAACAAACAAACCTAGTGAAATCCCACCCAAAGGATCAGAGACCCCCCGGCTCACAAATACACAATGATAAAAAAATTTGTGAATCAAAATCAATGTTACTAATGGATTAATAAGTAAATTTTAGGTTTTTTGCATTTACTTGGGGCATAGTTGTTTGAAAATTCAGCTTGATCCAATTGGTTACGTCGTAAAGCAGGCATCATAATATCAATCTAGCAAAGCACACTTTCAAACCTTTTTTTTTTTAATATATTTTAGGATATAAAATGAAGTAAGTTTTCAGCTGAAACTTAGATTATTAATGCCATCTTAAGAAGACATGAGTTATATACTAAACCAATTTTCTTAAATACTGCAGCATATAAGAGGTGAGGTGTTATGAATGACAAACCTTGAAGATTGGGGAACAAATGATCGCAAAGGTATCGGGCGGCATGAGGTCCTCCATAGACCCCAACAAATGTACCAAAAGGGGCAGACTGGATCTGGCTCTGGTCTTCAAGCACCTGGTTGGCCTGAACAACCGCCATGGAGCATTTCCCAATATCTCGAAACCACAACAACTCATCTTTTTCAAAGTCAACGCCATCCCCCGTGACACACAGAAAGCAGATGATTCATGAAGCCTTCCGACATACCACATTTCTTGCACAAATCAAACCTAGAACGAACAATTTCTTAAAATTCCAATCTTCTACTCCAAATCTTGACAAGTAAGAGACACCCAATCCATAAAACATGGAAAATAGATATTCCTGTTCAAATCAAAAGAGGAACCCTAGTGTTGAATTCCGTTTTTGTTTTGTTACTTTCTGGTTTCCTGTTTACGCGTTTTTTTACGCACCACCATCAATTGAAATTCTCTTCGCACGTGGAACTGGAAGGACCTTCAAGTTATTTCTTCAAACTTGGGGGGCCTAATTTAGGTTCAAATAAAAATGATTCTTCACTTTTACAACTAAGTGTTCAACCAGTAATAGCTCTGAATAGTTCAACATTGTTTTTCAGCTGAGCCATTTAAAAGGTGAACTTTTAGCGAAACAAACACTTTTTACCTCTGAACGATTTAGAGGTAGCCTCTTAATGGAATCACAAAGAGGTTACCAAACAACCCCCTAGATATTAACTTATGATATCTACACTAATCTTTAACTTATAACAATGTATACCCTGGTAAAAGAATCAATTGCATTTCCTAGAATAAAAACACAAGTGTTGGTCCATCAATCGATCATGTTCCAAATAAAAACACCCCGTTGAGAACCACAATTCATTATCTAAAAACTCACGTTCTTCTAATTATTTCTTGGATTTCCACACCAATATTCTGGATTTCTTGATTCATCATCAATCGGTATTCACGCGTGTCTAATTTATTTATGTGTGTTTCAAATAACGTTTTCGAATCTGACACGTGATACAACTCAACAACCATTGTCGTTCCCGTCGATAATCTTAGGCCTACAGACCTCATTCAATTGTTTAAGGAGATGGAGGGGGGTTATTTGGAGACGGATATGGAATAGTAAGGAGAAGAAGTAGAGTTAAGGGGAAGGAGATATGTG
This sequence comes from Smallanthus sonchifolius, assembly GCA_023525975.1. Lineage (NCBI taxonomy): Eukaryota > Viridiplantae > Streptophyta > Magnoliopsida > Asterales > Asteraceae > Smallanthus > Smallanthus sonchifolius. Next base: position 55,135,533 of record CM042046.1, on the reverse strand, counting down.
GAGTAGGTAGGGTAACAAGACCAAATTGTCCTCATGTGAGTGCATTCTATCCATCAAACAACCTAGGTCAATGGAATATCTTGCCCAAATAAACATCTAAGTTCTAATTAACAATAAAAGAAGTTCAAACATTGTAGAATAGAATGGTGGACGCATGGAAACTAATCGAATGGAATGGAGGTCCGTCAGAGTTCTACATTGTCATTTGTTGATCGTCCATAAGCAACTCAAAGGGTTGGTAGATGTGATACATGGTTCATGACAAGATCTTGGAGGTTGTCTTTTTGTCGGATTAATAGGGAAGTTGAGATTCATAGAGAGATTGAGACGTCAATTGTAACACCCACATTTTATAAAACCTTTTTATTTCAATTTTATAATACTTCTAAAACTGGACTGTATCGTCATAAGTTGTATTTAAGGAGATAAAAGCGTTTATATGGGGTGGGATGATTGGTGTAGTTTCAATATCCAATTCGGTTGATTTTGCTTTGCAATTGTTGCTGGGTCCAAGGGTGTTATTGGTGGCGGTACGCAAAACAAAACGTTAAAACGAACGAAAAGCAAACTGCAAGAATAAGTAAAAAAAAATGTTAAAGGGATCAAACTCGGGTTGATGGGTCCAAGGGTATTATTGGTGGCGTGTTTATGATCAGGCAATCCTAGTCTCATTAGTGTTTATTATTGAAAGTCTAATCTTTTAATGTGAACCAATTTTGTTATTAAAAAAATATAACAACAATTGAAAACTTGCGTCGCCCAGCAAAACTAATTCAACCAATAGGATGCCGCCCACCAAAACCAAATCAACCAACGGGTGTCTCATTGGAGGCCAGTTTTTGAAGTTTTTGAGTCTCGCCTTTCTCTTTGGAAAGCACCTCTTCTTTCTATTGGAGGTCGGGTCATCCTAATCAATTCGGTTCTTAAAAGTCTTCCAAACTATTACTTCTCCCTCTATAAGGCTCCGGCTAAGGTGATCGCTGGTTTGGAGTCGATTATCAAGAGGTTTCTGTGGGGAGGAGGAAGCGAGGGGAAAAAGATTAATTGGGATCGGGTTATTTCGCCAAAGGAGGTGGGGGGTCTCGGTTTGAGCAAGCTTAAAGATATAAATTATGCTTTGTTGACGAAGTGGATGTGGAGATACAAGAATGAGAAGCAAAGTCTGTCGAGACAGGTTATTGATTCTTTTCACAACAGTAACAAATGTTGGGATTTCGTTCCGGTGAATAATTCTTTTTCGGGAGTTTGGAAGAATATCGTTTCTTTGGATTTCAAGAAGGTTTTTGCCGGGCAGTCTCTTTCCCAGCTTTTTCGTGGCTCGGTTGGTAACGGGAAAGAGATTAGATTCTGGTTGGATCCTTGGCTTAGCCCCGAGCCGCTGAAAGAGGTTTATCCAAGTCTTTTAAAACTGGAAGGGGAGAAAAAATGTTCGATCAGTGATCGTTTCAACCTTGTTGATAAGAACTTTCAGGGCCGCTGGAAGTGAAAAAGGGTGCAGTTTTCGGCTGAGGAGCATTCTGAATGGAGTAATTGTTTATCCTGATTAGACGAGATTATATTATCTGAAGAGAAGGATGGTTGGGTTTGCACGGGAGAGAGCTCAATCCCTTTTTCTATGGGTTCGGTTAAGAGATGTATGGCGAAGGGAAGGGATTTCGGTACTTGGTTTGGCATGAAATGGATCAAGTGGGTTCCTCTTAAATGCAACATCTTCGCGTGGAGGGCGGAGTTCGAAAGGATCCCTACTCGTGTTGCCTTGGCTAGGAGGAACATTCATGTTGATAATCTAAGGTGTGTGTTGTGCAACTCCGTTCCCGAATCTAGCGAACATCTTTTCACCTCGTGTATGGTGGCCTCGGTTGTTTGGCATGCTATTAGCCGTTGGTGTAGGATTGCTCCCATTTTCGTGTTTTCAGTTAGGGATTTGCTCGAGCTTCACTTGTATTGCGGTATTGGGGAAAATACTAAAGAGACGCTTCACGGGATTATTATCGTGACTCTTTGGTGCTTGTGGAAGGCCAGGAACGAGAAACTCTTCTCTAATAAACCGGTTAAGATGGACGATATCATTTTTAATGTTAAGTCTTTAGGTTTTTGGTGGTTTGTTAATAGATCGAAATCAAGGTCTTTATCTTGGGATAGTTTGTGTAAATTTAGTATGGTGTAATTTGTTTCTTGTTTGTTTGTTTGGCCTTCCCTGCTATTGTAGGGGGCTTTTTGTGAATGAAGTTTTCCTTAAAAAAAAATGTTCACTCATTTCAATTTGTATAGGGTACATAATTGTTTGCTGTTTAAAAAAGAAGAGCATTTTTTCCCATCCACTAGTTCCTATTATCTTAGCAACAGGAAGATGATAGTAATTTAATAACTGATTTTTGATAACTTCAGATGCCCAAGTACAACAACATTTTATTGAATAGGAATTACCTTCATTTTACATTAGAAAAAACATCAACTATAATTATAACTTAGAAGCAGGTTTCTTAGAGCCTCTAGCTGCTATAAATTCCTGCATTTTCTTGAACTGCTCCTTTGTCATCCCATTGTAGTACTCATGCGCTCTCTCCTACAGACACAAAGCCTTCGATCATATACACATAACTAGCTCATTTCAAAAAACTATGTCGGACATCAACCATAGAAACATGATGACGCAACTATGTTACTGTTTAACGAAAAGTATCTAGTGTGTTGGAATTTGCATACCTTCTCTAGTAACAGAGCATGATGAAGATCTAGCTTGCCACCATCATTTATAACCGCTTTGTATCTCAACACCAAATCTCGATTGTTTTTCAAAATGGCCTGTGCAACTTCACGGGCTTTGTTTAACAACTCACTACCTTCAACCACATGGTTCACCAATCCCCACTTCTCTGCATTCTCTGCAGTTAATGGGGTGGCCGTTAGAGACACTTCTCGAGCTTTATTGGGCCCTATTATGCGTGAAAGCTTTTGAGACAGACCCCATGAAGGAAATATCCCAAATCTGCAAATTCATTTAATTGCATTTTAAACCACCATTCAAATACAAAATTACTTTCAAGATCCAATTTGATTTAAAACTGTCACTACCCCACAAAAAAAAATCAGGCTTAAACAAACATACACAGTAAAAATCTCACTCCAACCGTCTATCGCCCCCATCTCTAGAAAAACCTTTTTAATTTATTATACCAGAATCTATTAGTTGCAGAAGTTAAAAGAACAAGCCTGAGAGTATGAGAATAAAGAAGCTATGACTAAAGTCACACACCTGAAACTACCTAAGACTAACGGAAAACCTGTAGCTAACCTATGACTAAAGGCTAAAAGTACACCAAGTATAAGCTAAAAAATACAAAGTCTTAGCTACCGTAGAAATCTCTAACCTTTATAAGTCTTTCTTCGAGACGCAACTCGTGTCATGTCATTTTTGGTCTCCACTATGCTCTTCAAATTATTTAATTATGACTCAAAACTTGAACAAATTGACTCAACTCGTGGTTAAATTGACTGACTGACTGACAGAGATAGATAGATAGGTATAACTTGGCTTAAAATTAAAAGGAATTTTAGGAGGAAACCTAGCATGTGTGTCGATAAATTTGGCATCTGTAGAAGCAATTAATATATCACAAGCAAGCGAGATCTCAAATCCGGCCGTAATAGCAAACCCAGAAATCGCCCCAATGATGGGCTTACGGCAACGCTCCATCTGAGCAACCGGGTCGGATTCTACATCCTTCACGTCTCCTTTGAAAACATCCTCCGCCGAAGTCAGGTCCACGCCCGAACAGAAAGACCGACCCGACCCGGACAGTATCACCACGCCCACGGATTCGTCCCTGTCTAGAGACTTGAATGCACGCGCAAGATCCGTCATCATCGGCCTAGTCAACGAGTTCAGTGACTTCGGCCGGTTGATAGTCACGTAGGCTATCCCGTCGGGATCTTTCTTCACCACGATCAAATTTTCCAACATTTTCACCCCTCTTTTCTTTCCGTGTAAGGAGCGTTAACCACGGCTATCTATCTATATATATGCTAATTATACAAGTTAAGCCCTCAAGTTTTACTCATTGTTTTGAAAGGTCCTCAAGAAGATTCTTTATGCAGTGTCACATTATTTGAGTTAAACAAAATCCTATAACTGGGTCATGTTGTTGAGGTTTCATACGTTTTTTTGTTAGGATTAAATATATATTTTTGTTAATTAACATTATTATTTACATGTGAACATAATTGTGTTTGAAGAGTAAAGGTCCGATTTTTCAATACCCGGATCCGACCGGAAAAGGAGCCACAAATTCTATTAGCCGCGAAGTTCAATTGTCTCACCTGACGCGCTTACTTTACTATCTAAGTTTAGCAAACGAATTGCACATGCGGAAATCCCTCCAAGTTAAAAATGTCATCAACATTGGGCAATACGAAGGTAATCGGCCCTAATGGTCACATGAATGTATTTGTCGGTGCGAGAGATGTCGAACAATGGTCAGTACCGGTTTGGTGTCATATGTTCATCCAAACCTTAATAGGGGCAACACGCTTATGGTACGACATTTTGCTAACATGAGTAATCAATACTGGTTTAGTTTCATATGTTCATTGGCGCGATAATGAACGTGTGGAAAATTTCATCATCCGTTATAATTTGGAAAGTTTACAAATAGGGGGTGCTACATAAGACCTCGTGATTGCAGGATTTGTCCAAGGCGTATGGGATGACAATTTAATCTTGACGGACCCATTGGAAGGAAGATCAACACTTAGACCCGCTGACATTTTGGTCTTTGGGTGGATAGATGGGAAACATGCGTGTGTAGATCTAACAGGGGTTTCCCCTTTGGTGGGCTTGGGAGTTAGTGCTTTCACGGTGAGTCAGGCTGCTCTAAAAGCTGCTTCGAGCAAAGTGACCAAACACGAGAAAGCGTGTCTTGACAACCAACACGTGTTTATACCATTTGCTTTTGACACTTTTGGTTTCCTTGCACCAGAGGCCGTGGAGTTACTTAACCGAGTACAGCGGGTCATCATAGTAATGTTATGACCCCAAGATCTGTAGATGTAGTTTTTAAAAGACTTGGTTTTGCTATTCAAAAAGGGTTGGCGGCGCAGCTTGTTGCCCATTTGCCTTCTATCTCTATGTAATTTCCCTTTGGGAGTTGTGTTTTAATCAAGGCAAAATCAAAGTCTTCGGTGACGCTTAGTTAGAGAAATCAAAGGAGTGGTGGCAGTCTTTGAAAATGTTCCCTAACAGAGACTTGTCATCGACCTCCACGACATCCCAACTTGACCCAACTTTTTTTTTTACCGTACCCAATTGATGCCTTCATTCAACAAAGTTTCTAGATTAGTCACTCTTAATATTAAATGATTTGGTTTAGCATGGTTGGAAATAAAAAACCATACCATGCATATTTCTTAGACAAACATCAAACTCAAGCAAACAATTTTTCATGTTGGTTTAGATGTTATGTTTAAAATTCTCTAATGCAAAATAAAAATATATAATACGAATGAGTAGATAAGAAATTATAAATATATTAACACGAAGAGCTTGATCCCTCAAAACAGAAAGAATTATTTTATGGATACGAGTAGAGTACTAAAGTAGACTAGTTTAGAGTTAAGTACATTTATGTTAAAAGAGGGAATCATAAAGTATAGTTTTAGTTTGTTCAATCGATGTGGATGAAATAACGTCAGCTATGAATACAACCATTAATGAAAAGAATGACGATTACAATAAAGTGGTAGGTAAACGGGCAACAAGTTACGCTGCAACCCCCTTTTGAATAGCAAAACCGATCCTACTAAAAACAAAGCTTTGGGTCTTAGGGGCCGAAATATTACTATGCACGACTCGTTGAACCCTGTTTAGGAATTCCACTGCCTCCGGTGCTAGGAACCCAAAATTATCAAAAGCAAAATGGATAAACATGTGTTGGTTCTCTAAACAAGCTTTCTTGTGTTTAACAACTTTGCATGATCCGCCTTTAAAGCAGCATGGACCGCCACAACCCCATTGTCCCTGAACCCCACAAGAGGGGACACTCCTGTAAGGTCCACACAAGCGTGTTTCCCCCTTGCCCAACCAAACACAAGAATATCAGCTGGCCGTAGAGTAGACCTCTCTTCAAGCGGATCTGTCAGAGAGTTCACGGGGGTCTCTTTTTTAGCAGAAATTCCTGCCCGTTTGAGAACATCACAAAGAACATCCCTAACCAAATCATGCCTGTATTTAAACCCGGGTAACTCTTTGCAATGGACCGCATGCTCGCCAAAAGAATCCAAACAAGCCTTGCGGCAAACTGGGCAGGGCTCATCAGTCGGAAACAAGGGGATCATTAGCCGATACTTGAGGATAGCCCGGTACTCCACAGCCGACATATGCTGGCCCAGTCCTTCAATGGGGATAACTGTTAGAAAATCTTGAGCCCGAGGAGCCCGGAGACATTCAAACATCGCTTTTTGGCGAGGTGATAAATCAAACTTTACTCCCAAATTCTGGACGATTATGCTAAATAAGGCATTCGCCAAAGCATGTTGAGCTTTAGGGGGGCGGTGTCCTTATTAGAGAAACCGCTAAGATCGAAATCAGGAAGAGACATGCGTAAGCGATCCATCGCACACCCATAATCAGAGTCTAACCCATAAATATCACAACCCCGAAAAATGTGGTCCTGTAAACTCCAAAATTGTGCCCTCGAGGCCACAAATGCATAAGCAGATACATCCCGAGCCGCACATAAACCCAAACCCCCAAAAACGGGTTGGAAGTGATGCCAACCTCCATTGAAAATCCCCAAAAAAAGCACCACTACAAACCACGATATCCTCGATCGCACCCCGAAGGCCCTTGTCATAAATTGAAACAGCTTCTCCCACATACATAGGCTGGCCTGTTCTAAGGCCGAATAATAGCTTTGCCACTCCCATACATGAGCGGAGCAAAAGGATCTCGCATTGAGGGCCCCGCAAACGTGGGAGACAGCTCATAAGTTCCACCACACAAGAAGCCCTTTTCACAGCTAAATTACTGATGAACCCTGCATCTCTGCTAACGGCGCCCCCAAGGAGTTTCACACCCAGCACTGGCCTTCCAATCTCACAAGGGAACAATCCATCTTGTACCTTCACCCCATTGCATGACGGCCAAAAAACTTTCGTTTTCTTGACGTTAAGTTCAAGGCCCAAAAAGGGCCCCTCCGACCTGATAATAGATAGAGCTTTAGCCACCACTTTAGCGTCTCCGATAGTCGTACCATCATCTAGGTACCAAGCATGGAAGAGAAGCTTACAGCAATCCCTGGTCTGATGAACCAGCGGATGCAAAACTAAGGCAAAAAGGAGAGGCCCCAAAGGGTCCCCCTGTTGAACCCCAATGGTGGACCAAATATGGTCATCACCCACATATAACCTAGCCGGCTGCCTATATAAAAAATCCACCCATAGCGAAATGGACGGGCATCGGGTCCGAACCTCTTGCAGGAGGGCAGTCCTATCTACTAAGTTGAAAGCATTGGAGAAATCGACGGTAAGCATAGCCAACGATCCATCCGAGTGAAACTCATTTAAGAACCTGTTTGCGCTATGGAGCACAACCTCTGCCCCATTGGGAACTCTCACCCCAAATTGAAAGTCACACAGATATTTAGCCATCTCTGTAACATCCATGATTTTTACGGCCTAATTTTTAGTTCATTTCACTATCCATTTCAACTCCGTACCGATTCAATACAATATGTCACATTAAATTTTCATCTTAACACGTATCAATTTAAGTTTTCAACCTTGCACATTAACATACTATTCTCTTACTATATATACTTACATTAGGTTATAGAGATAAATAAATAAAAAATGTAAGTTTCAAATCCGAAATTTCAACTTTCATTTTATCGTTTGTAAACACACACATATTTATATATATTCGGTTTCACTAAATAAATCAAGTAAACGACTTCAACTTATTTAAAACATATATAGATGTATATATATAAACGTGTAAGATTAGATCATGTAGTCACGCCATTCGAAAATGTACAAATATTTATTTAAGAATGAATGATCAAATATATATACGTAGATACATTGGATTTATTAAATAAACCATTTTATAATTTTATTAAATTGGAAACTTTTCCCCCATTAAATTTATATTAAAGCACTTGATGTTTAAGTTTTTTTTATATATATACAAATTTCATAAAAATAATTTTATAAAAAAATTAAAAAAAAGCATTTTAATTGTAATTATATGTAAGTACCTATTTACAATTTAAATAAATTAGTTGAACCTTTTGATTCCAATAAACCCCCTCTATTTTGCCTTGAACCTTCACATGAATCCCCCTTTCTCATTGATTTGAACACTGAAACCAATTTTGTAGCCAATTTTGACTCGAAAAAGTCAAACTCGTTCGATCTTCATTCAATCCCCGAAATTTCGGGATCTAAATCATTCCAAATTAGTTCTCTGCTCATTTGTGATCTTATGGGGCTCGAAATCAATCAAATTAATTGAGAAATCAATTTCTTTGACCCAATTTTGTTACCAACGATCATGGTTTTCAAAACACATGAATCCAGTCCCGAAAACCCGCAAATCCCGTCAATTGACAACTGTAAACGCGTTCAAATTCAAACCCTTTATACATCTAAATCATTCACAACTTAAAATCGCACCCAAAACGAAAGTTCTCTTCGTTTTTCCCCTCCTCGTCGCGATCGGCCTGTGGAGAGATAATCACACGATTTTTCCAACGAATCAAGGTATCTAATCTACCCTTCTACTCGTTTTGACCTTCTAATCAAAAGCCCCAATCTTCTAATCTCGAACAAAGCCCGTAAAGGACTGATTTCGTGGTTTCAAAATCTGTTTTGGGGGTAGGGTTTTAACCTGAGTTATGATTTGGGGAAGACGATTCAGACTCATTCAAACTTTACTAATTGATTATAGGAGATTTGTACATGATAGGAGACTTGGTCTGATGGCAAACCTTTGTGCAGCAAAGGGTAGGTCGCGGGTTCTAACCCCGGCGCCTGCGCCTTTTCCCTGCTGCCTTGCCTTCTTTTTGGGCTCATAATACATGTTTTACATATCTAATAATCTGATTTTTTCTAAATAAATTATAAACATTTTCTGAAATTTCAAGAGGTTATGTATATTACTTGTTTTAATTATATTGAAACTATAGTTTTAAATCTTTAGTCATCATTTTAAAGTCACGAGTTTTGTTAAAACGAAAGGGTTGTACCCTACCTAAACCTTTAAAACGACTTAATCCATATACATTAGTAACAATATTATTTTATTAGTGTTACTAAATTTTTAATCGTTTTATCTACATAACTATCGTATTATTATTATTAATACTATCTCGATTAACATAAGATTAGTAGCAAAATAATGATTGTTTTGTTAGCCTAATGTTTTTCACCTATGACATTGTTTTAATAATACAATTATTATAGATATTATATCAATACTTTTACAAATAATATTCTTCGAGACCTAAATCTCTTTTCATAAAATTTATAAATCCGTTGTCCTTATTAAACTATATGTTTCAAACTACAATCAAACAAATAAAACTTTTCCTAAATATATACAATTACATTTACATCTTCACGTGTTTAACAAGACATACTATTTCAATAATAAATAAATAAAGTAAATTTATTTGTTTAAACTATATTTGAATAAATATAATCTTGCACTACCTTTTCTAAATAAATAAATAAAAGAACTTATTTATTTAATTCATTTAGTTATTGCAAAACAAATCAAACCCTAATTCATCTACTACTAAATTTAAATACTTTGACTATACGTTTTATATTTTTATCCAAATTTCTGACACCAACTCACACATCCGTTATCTGTAATAACACAACCCTTGTACAAATCCCTACACTTAACCCCGTTGAACCCTAGACTCTACCTTAGACATTGTGCATACTATTAATTCAAATTCATACAATTTCACTCTAGGTTAACGTGTGATTTGAAAATCACACGTGCTACATATTTGCTCGTGTTATCTACACAATTATTGCAGGTGAGTATTACATAGCCCCTTTTAATCTTTTACACTTTTTGGGGTGAAACATGAACTCTATACACACAATTGCTTATATTTACACAAACTACACAAACACAAATCCTCTTTACATTCATGTATGCAAAATTTGAGCTTTATGTTTGAGTGCTAGGTGTGTTAACTGTTTGTGTGCAATTTATGTGCAATCATTAACTATTCAAGCCGACGGTTAACAATGATAGATCTATTGAGTCTGACAAACCCATCCAGATTGGGGTGATTGTTACCGACAACACAATTTGCATGCTAGTTACAAAGGTTTGATTGTACTTTTGGTTACACAATAGTTGCTCCCCATAAGTGCCTTATTTTATCATGTTATGTAAGGATTTGTTTATTCACATCTATATACTATCTATGTACAAACCTGTGTATGCTCACCAACTTTTTAGTTGACCTTATTTTATTCATGTTTCAGGTGCTAATGTGTGATTTTGATCAAGACATGCTACACATAGGTTTTGGGAGTTAGTTAATTTTAATTCAAGAACAATTTGTATTTCATTCATGTAATTTGGAAATTGATTTATGTTTGTTTGAATTAAAATGAATTTAATATATTACAATTTAGTCAACCTCGAGCTCATGAACAGTCTACATGTCCCGCCCCGACGTATTCCGCCGTCGGTTGGGGTGTGACAATCTCCTTCCCAACACCCCTCATGGCCACCTTAGAGACCAATCTCCTCCGGATCGCACCTACGGCAATAGGTCTAATCCCGTTGTCCGGTTTGAGCAGCGGTGTGAGAGGGGCCGAGGCAACGAACTCCGCCAATCCCCTAGGGCATCTCCCCCCCGAAACATAAATTAACCACCACAGAAATAACCCTGAGCAAATCAACGGCGATCGTAGACCCATCTCCACAAAGAGCATCCAAAATATGTTGGGCTATCAATCCGTCCCTCCCACAAGAGGTCCCTTTGGGGAAAGCTTTAATGCATTCAAGCACGACATCATCATCCACATCAAGAGGAGGCTCAGAAATTAAGGAAACATGCATAACCGGAGGGGGCAGGATGGGATGCTTTGCTACCAACACTTTCATAGTATCATTACCGAAAGGTGCAACCCCTGAAGAGCATAATACTATGACCGCAGTAGTGAAATGCTCATCCACAACTTTCCGCAAACATTGTTTAACATTGTTGCACGTCATAGAATTATCGGACCCAGGGACAAGCTCCACATGACACGTGGTCGCCCCTAAAGCTTGGGCAAAAAGCGATAGGATGAGCTCCTCAAAACCATCCCCATCACGCCAAGCTGCCAGCGACCGTTGAATACTATGACATTGCAAAGACTTCCTATTACCAGACCTGCGCTCTAGACGGTTAGAAGGCCTGAAAACTCGCAACGTGCAATGCGGTAACAACAAAAGTCTCACCCATGCCTCAACAGAGTCTGTCATAGCCACCACTTTACCGAGGGCAGCAGTTAATGCCTGGGCAAACGCCATCCGACAATTATGAGGGATGCTCTTAACAGTCGTGATAGGAAGAGAGAAGACGCGTTCAAGGAGAACCCCGTCCACAGCCACCCCTCCCAAAGGAACAACTTCCCTCCCAACATTCGGCTTAAGAATCCCCACTATAAATTCCTCTGCATCTCCCGCAACCCGTTTGAAACGGGCTATCCCATCCACATGGTGGCATGCCCGACTGAGAGCATGAAGGCACATACACACCCCGCACAGCCACTGGCCTGAGACCTTTAAGCCTCACCAACCGAAACAAACAAATCATAATCCGTGGAGACCGCTTCCCGCAAGGTGGAGTTCATGCTGCTTTTTCCTTGAAATGTGTTCCGTAACTTTTATTATTATAATTACAGATTTTTATTTGTCACGAGGAGTTATCTAACTTTTTCATTAGAGAATTTGCATGAAGTAATTATAAAACAGAAAAAGATAAGGTCTTATCTATGCGCCATTATTTATTTGAGAGTTAATTACAAGAAGGTCTCGCGATAAAGTCATGTTTCGATTTGGATTTGGATGCCTGGTTTGAGAATTTGCAAACTCAGTCCATAAGGATACACGGATGAGAATTTAACTGTTTTTTTTTTTGTTAATTGCTTATAAAATAACTAAAATATTGTCATTGCAACAATAAACAAACTAATTGTGATTTTGATTAAGGATTCGTGTTCAACAGATTCTTTAGAAGTTAGAACAGATTTCACACATCTCATGTAACTTTTTTTATATCAACAATTTTGAAATTTTCAGTTCTAATTTTATTTAGATATATTACAAGTTGTTTTATAAAAAAAAGTTTATATGCATATATATTAAATGAAACGTTACGAAGTATGAGAAGAAGAGAGTAGTTAGTGCACATGGTGTTCCAAAGACTTTATGAGGTGAAGTGGACCACGAATCAAATTTTTACAAACTGGGAATTCTTTAAATTAATTAGAGACTGGTTGCAAAAAGTGGCATAATATACCGACTAGATTAATCAACACATGACTTCTAAAAAACTAGTAGGAACCTACACGATGTGCGGGCTCGACAAATTAGTTTTGTGTAAATATTTGCTTAAATAAACGAATAATTTTGATAAATTACACCTTATTTGCAAAGGCAAATGCAACTTGCTTATAATAAATTACACCTCATTTCTAGTGAGCTTAACCTGTGTGTTTCAGCGGGGAGTCCTCCACGATGTTAACATCCAACGTATGAAATTGCGGATACGATCCAAAGTATTAAAACACAAATTAAAAAACAAAGGAAAAGAACATAATCTATTAAAGTCATACAATGGTAAGCATAACCAAAAGCTATTTGAATGAGAAAAAAACATTAAATCCAAAAAGTTAAAATTGAACTTTTAAACCCTACCTCCTGAACCACTGATAATGTAGTTCAGCTCTTCACCAAAGAGTATCTCTTTCGTTTGCCAGGAATCCTATTGGTTGCTGGTGATCAATTGTTGATGAATGAGAGTCGGAGGAAAGAGGTGTAACGGGATATTCCTCCCAAAACCTAACATTGAGTCTAACCTTTAGAGTATAAAATGTTAATAGGTTCAAACAGAATAAGCATTTATTCAGGAAAAAAAATTGCAGCTCATCTTCCCTATTTGTCATTTTCTTTAAGCCTAAAGTGAATCAGTCATAGCTTGTTGCTAGCGACCCATGGCTTCAGATAAAAGGTTTTGACGTGTTAACCACACATGTATATTTGCAGCAATGATCAGTTAAATGATACTTACATCATCAGCTACAATATCAAAGAGGCTGGACCGTCTCTTTCTCCGAGAAAGATTGCTTTGTCTGATGAAATACTTTTGGGCATGGCTTGCAACTTGAGTAGGTGTTCTTGTAATCACATAATTTCTAGCAACTCCACACTATACGCACATTCCCTTACCCGATTGCCCTCTGCAGACATCGTCAAAGCCAAACAGATAGTATATCCGCAAGCAATGTATAGACTATGATTACAAACAGGACAAAAGAAGAACTATAATAAAGGGAGAAAACCTTTGGGAAGAAAAGTGTTTGCTGAAATTTGTTCCTCAATCCTTGCAATTATTTCATCCTAAACAGACATGAACCATCAAAATGCATTCAGGTCAATACGGGTTGGCTTAACTCGCCAACATTGTTTTTAATTATATATTTTTAAAAGAATTAAAACAATGAACCATTTTATCTTTAAAGCACTTATACTTTGTGTGACTTTTAAACCATTCCACCCGTTTCCTTTTAAGCTAACCTTTTTTTGCATGTTTCACCCTTGCATATAAAATATAAATTACATGAAGGATGGCAAAAATTTTAGCCCATCGAGCATGGTATCTTGGATCTTTTTAAGAAAAAAGATTACTAACAATAATTCTAAATGGTTATTGGTTACCAAAACCTAATATGCTACACCAATAAGATTTGTAAAGTATCAAAAATGAAAATTAAAGAAAGATGAAATAACTTAAGTTTTTAAAGAAAGATCTAAATTCGTAGCCTGTTCCTTAGCCTTGGCTGAATTGTTGCTGTTGGAATTGTCCTTGCTGTCATTTCCTTAAAACCAAAGAAATACACTTTGTTGGTAAATGTAGAGTGATCAGGTAAGAAAAAGATACCTTGATTAATTTTATGGCTAACCACCCTTTACCCTACAATAAATATAAGCTAAGACAAAAACTTATTAAAAAACAATTTTTTAAGCGAGGCACATAGTATAAATATACAATTTTTAGAAGTTTTAGAAATGTTCTAGGCTTGTTTTGGGCTAGTTTAGGCATTTTAGGTTGATTCCAAACTTGTTTAGGGCTAGTTTAATTGTTTTAGACCTGTTAAGAAGATTTTTAGCCGGAATTTGACTTGAACTTAGCCTGAAAATGGGGCTTTTGACAACATAAATTATAACCCGATATGAGACGGGCTGTCACATTTGTCAATGAGATATTCATGTAAGGGAAACCTGGTCTATGGGCCAAATAATATGAATTCTAAGTCAAGTATAAGAATCAAGAAGAAGAACTATCATAAAGTATGATTATTATAGTTCTTCGATTATTATAATAACATACCTTTTGTAATCATATTAACGCGTCAATATTTATAAAAAGAATTAAAGAAACGGCTGTTGGTTGACAAGTCACTTTCAACCAACACTAAAACTTATATGTTTTAACCCAACCATTTTTGATAGAGGTGGGTTAAAATGGGTTCTGGTTGAACATGTCATTTTTAGTATGTGTCAAAACGGCCAGATCAGGTTGACCCGTAAACACTTTTTTGTTCATTTTTTACTCTTTTTATAGACATTTAATGTGTTAATTTTCAACCAATTTGACACTTTAAAGGTTCCCTTTTAAGCTAGATTTTTATAATTTGACTCGTTTGACATAAAAAACAACCCAATTCATAAGTAAAAGGGCTGGAATTCCCACCTCTATGTGTAGGAGTTTAGAACATATGACTAAAGTAAAAAATGCATACCTACAGGCAAGAAGGTGAAGTCTGCAATCCTCAGCTTGGATTGTTTCTACAAACCCTCTCTCCAAAAACGTCCGCACGCTCACGTGGTGAATCGATATAATCCAAGAACGAATTAAACGAACAAAATTGGATAACTCCTAAACTTTATTTATCAAGAAATATAACTCAAAAACTTGATTACAAATAACCATAACTCGGTTTATATAGCCAACCAATACTTGTTGGACTATAACTAGTATCTAATAAATTAAATACTAAATAATAGCTTCCTAATCCTACTCAACTAGGAATATTTAATTAATAACCAATCTTTGACCGACTTGTCAATATTGGTCCCTCAAGTTCACCGACTTGTGACTTGAAGTCTGAAATTACCAACATTCACCCCGTAGTTTCGGACTTGGATTACCGAAATCTTTCACTCCAAGCATCTCTCTCATCTCTTTGAACTTGATCCTCCCTAGAGCCTTAGTTAGGATGTCGGCCCTTTGTTTGGTTCCACTTACATGCTCGACCGCCACTTCTTCTTGCTCTACACATTCCCGAATGTAATGATACCGGGACTTAATGTGTTTAGTCCTTCCATGGAAGACCGGGTTCTTCACGAGTGCTATCGCTGATGTGTTATCTACTCTTAACACAACCTTTTGGGGTGTTTCTCCGGTTAACTCGCTTAGAAGATTTCTAAGCCAAACCGCTTGACATGCCGCCGAACTTGCCGCCATGTATTCCGCTTCACAAGATGAAAGTGCTACGGTGTTCTGTTTTTGTGAACACCAAGTAATCGGGGAAGACCCGAAATAGAACACATGTCCCGTAGTACTTCTTCCGTCATCTTGGTCAATATTGTGACTGCTATCACTATAGCCAACTAAGTCACATTTTCCTTTCTCGTACGATATACTATACCCAACCGTACCTTGTAAATACCGAAGTATTTGTTTTATAGCCGCCGCATGAGATTCTTTAGGACTTTGCATATAACGACTTATAACCCCAACCGAATATGCGAGATCGGGTCGGGTTTGAATTAGATACCGGAGACTCCCAACTAGCTTACGATACTTAGTTGCATCCACATCAATCTCGTCTTCGGCTTTTGAGAACTTGGAATTTTGATCCAAAGGAACATAAGTCGGATTTGCATTTTGCATTCCGGCTTCCTTTAATATCTTTCGAGCATACGCCTCCTGCTTGATCACAATTCCGTCTCTAACTTGAGACACTTCAATTCCGAGGTAATATGTAAGTTTACCCAAATCGGACATCTCAAAATTCTTTGCCATCCCTTGCTTGAATTCCCTAACCCGAATGAGATTCGAACCCGTAACGATTAGATCGTCCACATACACACCAACTAGAAGCAAGTCATTACCGATTAACTTCCGGTACACCGCTTGTTCTTGTGAACATCTTTGGAACTTCATGTCTTTCAAAATACCGTCAAGCTTGGTATTCCACGCCCTCGGGGCTTGTCTCAAGCCATACAAGGCTTTGAATAATTTATAAACTTTGTGTTCCTCACCGGTCTTCACAAACCCATCCGGTTGAGATACGAACACTTCTTCTTTAAGATCACCATGAAGGAAAGCCGTTTTCATGTCTAAATGATGAAGTTCCCAACCTTTGTTGGCGGCTAATGCCACTAATAATCGAACCGTCTCAAGTCGAGCGACCGGGGCAAAGACCTCGTCAAAGTCGACTCCGGGTTGTTGCACGTAACCCTTTGCCACGAGTCTCGCCTTATATTTATTTATGGCCCCGTCCGCATTTCTTTTAACTTTAAAAACCCACTTCAACCCGATTGATTTTGCACCTCGAGGTAGCTCGGTTAATTGCCACGTATTATTTTTCTTTATCGATTCAAGCTCTTCTCGCATAGCTTTCATCCACTCCGGTTTCGTTTTAGCATCTTCAAAACGACTCGGTTCATCTTCATTTAGCAATAAAAATTCCACTACTTCAGAATTTAATACATAGTCATCGAACCAGACCGGAGTAATCGGAACCCGGTGTCACAACCCCGGGCTACCCCTGCCCGGGCGTCGTGAGACAACGCTGGTATCTGAATGAGGTCCCATAAATTTGGACAGCGGAAGTCTTTGTTTTTACTTGATGCCCTTTTTGTAATGAAATGTCATGTAAATAACCTCAAGGGTTAATTCTTGTACTTTTTGTCAAAATTTGGGATCCACGTCCCTTTTCATTTCATGATAATAGACATTCAAAAGTCTATTATATAATGTACATCTGCTGAATTAATTTACATAATACAAGCCATTTAAAATGTCTAGGATCT
The DNA here is from genome assembly GCA_023525975.1 of Smallanthus sonchifolius. Lineage (NCBI taxonomy): Eukaryota > Viridiplantae > Streptophyta > Magnoliopsida > Asterales > Asteraceae > Smallanthus > Smallanthus sonchifolius. The sequence goes on along the minus strand of CM042046.1, from coordinate 55,118,192 downwards.
ACGTCCGTTCCAACATTTGGTCTTGTATTAGTCTGCCACAGGGATTTAAATATGCCTTAAGATCTTGTCTTTACTGCACCACCCTGAATTTAATGATTTCTTTCATTACCTGTGAAAAACGTTTTGAAAATGAACATCAGCATAAAGCCGGTGATTCACATTTAACTGACACGAAAATGATTTCTAACATAAACCAAATTAAAGCCTTTAAGCACGTTTCTGTATGGTAAATCTACACATTCAGCAGTCTTTTTCACCTGAAATATATACCACCTACATACACTGGGTTAACTGCCATGGGGTCAACTGGCTGAGCTCTATGTCTCAGACTGATAGCCTATTCCCAGGGTCGTGATGCTAAGAACCTTGTTCTTAGTCTTATATGATACTCAGGAACTCGTCCCTCGTATAATCTGCTAAGGAACCATATCCTCAGTCTTATGATACCCCCTTTCATGATCTGTACCCAGCCACGGACCGGACTTTCACCCGTCACATGTATACCATTTGATCAAATCTACGTATGCTTATGGCCTGAATGCTATCACGTAGATTACCCTTATGATTAAAGCATTTAATTTGTTTCATGCCGTTTTCGTAAATAAAATGGTTTTATCGTTTGAAAAGCGTTGAATGTGTTCACCTTGATTTTGATGGCTGGTAGGGTTGTAGGCTTGAATTTGAGCAGAACCTCGACACGTTTCTTCCTAGGGAAGACACGATTAACGAGAATATATATGAGAGAATATATATATAATTGCGGCTATATATATATATGAATAGTTTTAATAATACCTACTTCGCGGGATTTGGACGGAACTACGGCTTGAGCAGGGTTTCGTAGGATTCTTGAACAGCGCTTCGGGACGTTGTGGAGTTTTGAGAGATCGGGTTTGTGTATAAGGAATGTTTGGAAACTGTACAGAATTCAATCCCGTTGAAGGCCTTTTATAGGCTGATTTTCCAGTCCCTCGCGTACCGCGAGGCCGGCCAAGGAAATCTCTCGCGTACCGCGAGAGGATGAGGTGTCACGAACGGTGCTGAGTCAGCATGACACGTGTCGGCTGGTGGCAAGGGTGAATGACACGTGTTTTCTGGCCCTGACGCGTGTACTATTCCCTCGCGTACCGCGAGGCTTGGTTGGGAATCTTCTCGCGTACCGCGAGAAGGTGATTTTCTGGCGCATAAGCAGTCCCCTCGCGTACCGCGAGGTTTTGTCAAAATCTCCCTCGCGTACCGCGAGGGAGTGAAATTTTGAATTTTATTTTCTTTTTATTTTGGGTGTTACATCCTCCCCTCCTTTAGAATAATCTCGTCCTCGAGATTTATTGAAAGAGATGTGGATACTTTTTGCGCATTTCTGACTCGAGTTCCCAAGTATATTCTGGGCCACGCCTGGAGTCCCATCTTATTTTGACTAACGCCAATTGCTTTCGTTTAAGCTTTTTGATTTGTCGGTCTTCAATTTGTAACGGGCGTTCGATGAATTTGAGCTTTTCATTTACTTCCACATCTTGTAAAGGCATAAGCAAGGATTCATCAGCTAAACACTTACGTAGGTTTGATACATGGAATACATCGTGTACTCCACCCATCTCTACTGGTAGTTCAAGCTGATAGGCAACAGGTCCGATTTGTTTAATGATTTTGAAAGGTCCAACAAAACGTGGACTTAACTTTCCTTTCTTTCCAAAACGAATAACACCTTTCCAAGGTGAAACTTTTAATAACACCTTGTCACCGATTTGGAATTCTAACGGCTTTCTTCGTTTATCTGCATAACTTTTCTGTCGATCTCTAGCCATTTTTAGACGTTCTCGTATTTGCAAGATTTTATCGGTAGTTTCTTGGACTATCTCTGGTCCTGATAGCTGATTTTCTCCGATATCTGACCAACATACAGGCGTTCGACATTTTCTTCCATATAATGCTTCAAATGGTGCGGCTTGAATACTTGTGTGATAACTATTGTTGTATGAGAATTCCATTAGAGGTAAATGATCATCCCAATTACCTCCAAAGTCTATCACACAGGCTCGGAGCATATCTTCTAGTGTTTGTATGGTTCTTTCGCTCTGCCCATCAGTTTGTGGATGATAAGCAGTGCTAAGATTCAATCGAGTTCCTAGAGCTGTTTGAAAACTTTGCCAGAATCGAGATGTGAAGCGACTATCTCTATCTGACACTATGGATAGAGGCACACCATGTAACGTTACAATTTCATTAACGTAAATTTGCGCCATTTTGTCCATACTCATGGTGTCCTTGATAGATAGAAAGTGAGCTGATTTGGTTAAACGGTCAATGATAACCCAGATTGCATTATTTCCACGAGTGGTTCGAGGAAGTTTGGTAATAAAGTCCATAGTTATCAATTCCCATTTCCAAACTGGTAATTCTAACTGTTGCAATAATCCAGCTGGCTTTTGGTGTTCGGCTTTGACTTTGGAACAAGTCAAACATTTTGCTACGTAGATAGCAATGTTCTTTTTCATACCAATCCACCAGTAACTTTCTTTAAGGTTCTTGTACATTTTATCACTTCCTGGGTGCATGGTGTATTTGGACTTGTGTGCTTCTTCGAGGATTCGCTCTCGAAGATCACCTGTAACTGGTACCCAAATACGTTTATTCATGCGAAGGATATTATCTTCTCCTTTGATCAGTAAATCAAGCATTCCTTTCATTCCTTCTTTTTCAAAGTTACCTTCCTTCAAAGCTAACTCTTGTGCCTCTTTTAACTGACTTACAAGATCAATTTGTAGTTCAAGTCTGAGAGAATGTACTCTCTTTGGCTTGACGTTTTCTTTTCGGCTCAAGGCATCCGCTACTACATTTGCCTTTCCTTCATGATAACAAATTTCACAATCATAATCATTCAGGATTTCCATCCATCTTCTTTGTCTCATATTTAACTCTTTCTGGCTAAATATGTACTTGAGACTTTTATGATCAGTGTAGATTGTGAACTTAACCCCATAGAGATAGTGTCGCCATAATTTCAAAGCAAAGATTATAGCGCCTAATTCTAGATCGTGGGTTGAGTAGTTTTTCTCATGAATTTTCAACTGACGAGATGCATAAGCAATGACTTTCTTGCGTTGCATTAATACGCAACCTAAACCAGTATGTGAGGCGTCACAGTAAACTATGAAGTCTTTAATACCATCTGGTAAGGATAAGATAGGTGCGTTTGTCAGTTTTTGTTTCAAGGTTTCAAAAGATTCAGATTGTTTGGGTCCCCATTCGTATTTTACAGATTTCCGAGTTAAGGATGTGAGTGGGATTGCTATACGAGAAAAATTTTGAATGAACCGGCGGTAATATCCCGCTAATCCCAGAAAACTACGAATTTCGGTGGGTGACTTGGGAATTTCCCATTTGGATATAGCTTCGATTTTGGAAGGATCTACTTGAATTCCGTTCACGTTGATGACATGACCAAGAAATTGTACTTCCGTTAACCAAAATCCGCATTTGGAAAACTTAGCATATAATTTCTCTTTTCGAAGAAGTTCAAGTATGGTTCGAAGATGAGTTTCGTGTTCAACTTGGGTTTTGGAATAAATAAGTATATCATCAATAAAAACTATGACAAACTTATCCAAGTAAGGTTTGCAGACACGATTCATCATGTCCATAAATGCGGCAGGAGCATTTGTAAGTCCAAATGGCATAACCGTGAACTCGAAATGTCCATACCGTGTTCGAAATGCAGTTTTCGAGATATCGTTATCATGCACTTTCAACTGATGATAACCTGAACGAAGATCGATCTTTGAAAAATGACAAGCTCCTTGGAGTTGATCGAATAAATCATCAATCCGTGGAAGCGGGTATCGGTTTTTGATGGTAACTTTATTCAGTTCCCGATAATCAATACACATGCGCATTGATCCGTCTTTCTTCTTAACAAAGAGAATTGGAGCTCCCCAGGGTGAAGAACTTGGTTGGATAAAACCTTTCTCAAGAAGTTCATCCAATTGTTTCTTGAGTTCTGCCATTTCTGTGGGTGCCAGTCTGTACGGGGATTTGGCAATTGGAGTTGCACCAGGTACAAGGTTGATTCGAAATTCTACCTCTCGTTCTGGTGGTAATCCAGGCAGTTCTTCAGGAAAAACGTCTGGAAATTCAGATACTACATGTACTGATTCTATCTTCTTCTCCTTTTCCAAGGCAGTAATTGATACCAGACATGCCAGATATCCTTTTCTTAAGCACTTGGTTGCTTTAAGTATGGAGATTATCTGGATAGGTTTTGTGGGTTTATCACCTTGGATAGTTAGAGTTTTGTTTGTTGGTGAAATGAGTTTTACAACTTGTTGATTACAAAGGATTTCGGCTTGGTTATTGGATAACCAATCCATCCCCAAAACAATGTCAAAGCCAGTTATTGACATTGGTAATAATTGTACTGGGATAGTGAAACCAGCCAATGTAATGTAACAATTGTTCAGTGATTGGGATATTTTTATCAAATCACCGTTCGCTGTTTCTACTTCATATGTTTCAGCTAAGGGACTTAATGGTTCGTTTAATAGATTACAGAAATTATAATCTATAAAACTCCGGTTTGCACCTGAGTCAAATAAGACCTTAGCATAAACATTATTAAGAAGAAACGTACCGGTAATTACGTCCGGCGTTCTCTCAGCTTGGTTAGCATTCATGACAAAAGCTCGTACGGTCTTTTTGTTTTCTGGAGTGATCTTGGCTCCTGATCCTCCAGCTCTTCCGGTCCTTGCAAACTTAGGGCAATTAGTGCTGATGTGCCCCAGCTCTCCACAATTGAAACAAGTAATCATTCCCTTTCTCTTGAAGCAATTCTCAGTAGTGTGACCTGAGACCTTGCAATGATTACAGAATGGAGTTTCAAAAACACACTTTCCACTATGCCTGCGTCCGCACGTTTTGCATGATGGATTGTTAAATGGTAACCCCTTTTGCCCAAAGTTCTTGCTAAATCTTTTGGCCTCGGGTTTTGATTTTATAGAGGATTCGACTTTCTTCTTTTCCTCTATATTTCTGATTAGTCCAGCCGTCATGGTACCGGTCAATTCTACGGTGGACTCAATGGTTTTTGGTGAGACAACCTTCACCAAATCACGGATCTCTGGAACTAAACCGTAAATATATCGAGTTATGAGAACTGATTCAGGTTTAGCCAGGTGAGGTGCCAATCGAGCATATTCAAAGAATTTGGTAGTATACTCTCGATCATTGGTACCCACCATTCGGTGCTCCAGAAATTTTCTTTCAGCTTGTTCTTTTTCAGTCTTGGGGCAAAATTTCTTTTTCACCTTTGCCCGAAATTCTTTCCAATCCATGGCATTGGTCTTTCTCCTCCCTTTGGCAGAAATGATTGAATTCCACCATTCCAACGCTTCATTTTTGAAGGAGTTTGAAGCATACAGTACTTGATCTTTCTTAGCACACTTGCTAATTGCTATTACTGACTCCATCTTCTCTAGCCAGTGAAGAGTAGCAATACCGCCTTCGGTGCCCTTAAATTCATAAGGTTTACAGTCCTGAAAGGTTTTATAAGAACACCCTTTGTGTCTATACCTTTTTGTTTCATTCTCTTCTTCTGAGCTCTCACTGCTTAGATTTAACGATTCTTCAGATTCAGAATACTTATTGCTTGATGTTCTGGACCTTTTCGAGGTTTGAGGTTTACGAGAGCTTGCTACTTGCTCTGTGTGGGTTTTCGAAGGATTTTCCATTCTTTTTGAAGGAAGAGTTACGTGGCTTGGAGTTTTGATGTTTTCTTGTACTTCCTTTATTATGGCAGGAAGCATTTCTTTAATGCTTTGTTTGACCAGTTGTTGCAATTCTGGTTGTTGAGTAGCTATTTCAGGATTATTATTAACTTCTTTTCCTTTTTCCTTGGTAATGTAGGTAGCTGGACCGCTATTGTTATTTTGTTGAGACATCTAAGAATACAAGACAAGAATTTGGGTCAAAATTTGAAGTTTATTATCGCTTAAACTTCATCTATTTGTTACAAATACAGAAATATAGATATGCATCTATATCACTTAAAGTTAGCTAATTATACAAATACTATCATTTACTTTAATCGAGAAGTACATCTCCCAAATCTTGATAGAATCTCCCCAGGGTCTCGGTCATTGCACCTTTCTGGATCAACTGATCTGCCACCCATTGTTCTGCGTACTTCCTGTCTTCCTGGGCTAGTTCGTAGTCAAATATAGTTTGTTCGTTTTTAACTACGACTTGTCTAGTGAAGTACAGTTCAGCACGTAGATCGTCAGCCTCTCTAAGAGCACGATCGAGGTGTTCATCAATTGATTTTGGTAGTTCATCATGGTATCCATAACAAGGAGGTGGTTCCCTGTGTCCCATCCTAAGATCGTGATATGCTGAGTTAACAGACCACACGACTTTTCCGTCGGTTGCATACTGACGTCCATCGGAGGGATCTACATAAAAGAAAGGTTCCTTGAAAACAGGATGTTCTGGAATAGGATCAAAGAAATACTTTCCACCACTGCCTTCACGAACAGCAGCCTTGTCGGATTCAGAAATCGAATGTGGAGTTTCTTCACTTGGACTGGGTGGATGTTCTTGAATTGTTCCGGTATGATCTACCACGTCTAATGATTGAGGTAGTGGCATAGATGTCATAACAGGACGTAAAGATTCTCTTGAATCTTCCATTTCCACTGAATACTCTGATTCTTCCCTCAGAGGTTCAAGCCTTGCTTGAGTCTGCTCCACTTGTTCTGCGACCATTCTGTTCCAATTCTCCGGGGTCGGTAGGTAGTGGACATAATCATCATAGCTTGGTACTACTTGATTAGATGATTCTCCAGGGAAGTAGTTTGGGTAATTATAAGGATAATAGTATGGATCTGACATCCTGTAATTTATTGGTTATGTTAAAGGCATTTTCCTACCGTTCGTTTAGTAGGCACAACTATTGGTTAAAGCTAAGATACTATCATACAAGTATCTAATTTTGCTAAAACCCTTAAATGCGGCTCTGATACCAACCTGTCACAACCCCGGGCTACCCCTGCCCGGGCGTCGTGAGACAACGCTGGTATCTGAATGAGGTCCCATAAATTTGGACAGCGGAAGTCTTTGTTTTTACTTGATGCCCTTTTTGTAATGAAATGTCATGTAAATAACCTCAAGGGTTAATTCTTGTACTTTTTGTCAAAATTTGGGATCCACGTCCCTTTTCATTTCATGATAATAGACATTCAAAAGTCTATTATATAATGTACATCTGCTGAATTAATTTACATAATACAAGCCATTTAAAATGTCTAGGATCTACGTCCGTTCCAACATTTGGTCTTGTATTAGTCTGCCACAGGGATTTAAATATGCCTAAAGATCTTGTCTTTACTGCACCACCCTGAATTTAATGATTTCTTTCATTACCTGTGAAAAACGTTTTGAAAATGAACATCAGCATAAAGCCGGTGATTCACATTTAACTGACACGAAAATGATTTCTAACATAAACCAAATTAAAGCCTTTAAGCACGTTTCTGTATGGTAAATCTACACATTCAGCAGTCTTTTTCACCTGAAATATATACCACCTACATACACTGGGTTAACTGCCATGGGGTCAACTGGCTGAGCTCTATGTCTCAGACTGATAGCCTATTCCCAGGGTCGTGATGCTAAGAACCTTGTTCTTAGTCTTATATGATACTCAGGAACTCGTCCCTCGTATAATCTGCTAAGGAACCATATCCTCAGTCTTATGATACCCCCTTTCATGATCTGTACCCAGCCACGGACCGGACTTTCACCCGTCACATGTATACCATTTGATCAAATCTACGTATGCTTATGGCCTGAATGCTATCACGTAGATTACCCTTATGATTAAAGCATTTAATTTGTTTCATGCCGTTTTCGTAAATAAAATGGTTTTATCGTTTGAAAAGCGTTGAATGTGTTCACCTTGATTTTGATGGCTGGTAGGGTTGTAGGCTTGAATTTGAGCAGAACCTCGACACGTTTCTTCCTAGGGAAGACACGATTAACGAGAATATATATGAGAGAATATATATATAATTGCGGCTATATATATATATATGAATAGTTTTAATAATACCTACTTCGCGGGATTTGGACGGAACTACGGCTTGAGCAGGGTTTCGTAGGATTCTTGAACAGCTCTTCGGGACGTTGTGGAGTTTTGAGAGATCGGGTTTGTGTATAAGGAATGTTTGGAAACTGTACAGATATCAATCCCGTTGAAGGCCTTTTATAGGCTGATTTTCCAGTCCCTCGCGTACCGCGAGGCCGGCCAAGGAAATCTCTCGCGTACCGCGAGAGGATGAGGTGTCACGAACGGTGCTGAGTCAGCATGACACGTGTCGGCTGGTGGCAAGGGTGAATGACACGTGTTTTCTGGCCCTGACGCGTGTACTATTCCCTCGCGTACCGCGAGGCTTGGTTGGGAATCTTCTCGCGTACCGCGAGAAGGTGATTTTCTGGCGCATAAGCAGTCCCCTCGCGTACCGCGAGGTTTTGTCAAAATCTCCCTCGCGTACCGCGAGGGAGTGAAATTTTGAATTTTATTTTCTTTTTATTTTGGGTGTTACACCCGGGTTGATCTTCGTACATTCACTTGGGTTTCTTGGACTGTACTTGGACTGCTCATCGAACCAGAAGACTGAGCGCTGATGGGCTGAGTTTATGGACCTGAAACGCTGCTGTTTGTAGCTGAAACAGGGCTGAAATGCCCGCTGTTCGGGTTCCCCCTGGAAAGGTGTTGTCCGATTTGGGAAGAAGGGAAAGCTAGCCCCTAGGTTCGTTGGGTCATTCGAAATTCTTGAAAGGATTGGCCCAGTAGCCTATAGACTCAAGCTACCAACCGAACTTTGTAACGTTCATGACGTTTTTCATGTATCAAACCTTAAAAGGTGCCTTGCTGATGACACACTTTAAGTTCCTCCGGATGATGTTCGTATCGACAACTCTATGCATTTCGTCGAAAAGCCCGTTGAAATCATGGACCGTGAAGTCAAGCAACTCAAGCGTAGCTGCATCCCTATCGTTAAAGTTCGTTGGGAAGCCAAGCATGGTCCTGAGTTCACCTGGGAACGTGAAGACCAAATGAAACATAAGTACCCTCATCTCTTTCTAGACCCTACAGCCTCTACTAGTTGAATTTCGGGGACGAAATTCTTTTAACTAGGGGAGACTATGACACTTCTGATTTTCACTACTTGTACTCATTCTAGACTTATCAATGAAAATCCGCATGACATTTCATTTTACTTGAAATCCTATTCAGACGTTGTTACAATACTAGTTCACATGTGAAACATTACGTTTATGCTTGATTTCAAAGACTTATACTTATCTGTGATTGATTCATGGATCGCACGTAGACTTAATTGATCTTTATGACACATTAAATACACATGAACCACCCCCATACATCTCAAACATGTTCTTACAACCCATTCAATGTGAATTGATGCTTAAAAGTACTAGTTAGTACTTTCGTGCGATCGTTCGCCTTTTAAACCGTCGTTAACTACGTACCGTCCACGACCGACAAATCGTTTAACATGACATTAATTTATGTTTTAAATGTGTAAAATATTCATTTCTTTAATTAAAACAAAGTTTGTTTGCAAAACTTTCCTTAAATAAATCCTGAAATTCGAAAATCGATCAAAAAGTCCGTTTTCTAACCCACCTATCGCCAACTACTATACGCGAATAACGTAACTTTAACTTAAATGTTTTTAGCTAAACATACTCTTTTTGTTATGACAATCAACTTTAATGTTGAAAACATTTGCCAATTTCGCTTAGAAATGCTTAAAATCGCAATTTTCGAATGCGCGCACTCAACCGGATCAAGCTAGGACCCAACCCACCTACTCTTGGACCTAGCCCAAGCAAGAAATCACAAAAAAAAACCCAGCCCCATTGAGGAAAATTTCACAGATTTGAGGGCCCTAAAACCCTAAATTGCTTTCCAAGACATTCCATATTTACACCCCTTCAACCATTAGTATAAATAGGAGGCTTAGGATCTTGTTTTCTTTGCTAATTCTCCCTCAAACACTCCCAACCCCTCCTAAGTTGTAAAATCCCTTCCCAACCTTGAAGATTTCGAAAATCCCTTAGAGGATTCCAAGAGTTTGAAGATCAACAAGTAAGTAACCCTCCGAAGTTGAATACCGTCTTTTTATTTTATTCTTTCTTCATCCCCTCAATATTTTTCTATTTTCTATCCATGATCACTTGATCATGTGAAACCTCAGCCCTAAAAACCCTCTAATAATCTTAATCAAACTAATAAATCAAGCTAAACATCACCAACTAACAAACAAAGGATCCCGTTTGCAATGGCGGCTATGCCGTCGCATTCTGCGAATCCTCAAGACAACTATTGCAAAAGTGGCTCTGCCGATGCTTTAGTATGTTCTTGCTAACTTAAAACATGTTATTTATTCTATATTATCACTTATATGAACTCACACGCTAATTAAATATAGAATCCGCTTGCTCGTGTCGGCTATGCCGATTGCATTCTGTGATTCTCCAAAACGCTTCTGTGAATATCATGGCTAGACCGGTGACACGGGACATTTTGGCTAACCTAATCTGATTATATTATGTATTATAATAACATAATAACATTCGTCTAATTTTTATTTGCGCGTTCGGTAATCTTAAAACCCTAAACGGACCACTTAAGTGCAACCATTGATTTTGGACAGAAACTGTGCTGAATTTAACTGAGCGTAACATGACCATAATTAATCTAAAATGAGCAAACTCAATTTCCATGACGTAGTTCGTCGAATTTTCTTTCCAACCATAATTAGATAGTTTTCTAATTCAAAAGTATGACTCCGTAGTAGCCAAAACGGGACTGAAACCTTTTTCAGTACTTTCTGTCTTGTTGGACTATGTTGGCTATGATCCGAGTCTCAAATGGAAAAAATTTCTAAACGAAACTTCTTCGGAACGACTTAAAATAATTCCCTGTAAAATTTAATAATTTTTAGACGTCGTTTGATATTTTTGACAATCCCGTTTCTGTTCAGCTACTTTGCTGTCCAAATCTGAAAATCAATTAAAACTCTATTTTTGCAACTAATTCTTAATCTTATGACCCGAACCGCCTATCTAACACTCGTAACCATCGAACCTACCCTAAAACTGGTTTATTTATTTGTTTAGGGTCTGGTCCGTGATTCATCTCGTCTATTCGTTCAAGTTTCTTATCTCGTCTAGCTTTCAATGTGAGACTTCATAGCCCCACTTTATTCAAATCGTTTTGGGGGAAACATGTACGCGTTGGCACGTATTAAAACACGTTTTCAAACAATTCTAAAACAAGCGAATCATATATGTATGTGAGTAAATGAACACAACATGATAAACGTTAAACTTGTAAATCCTTAACTTGAAACTTTCAAGCCAACGGTAGTACAGATATGGGCCATAGGATGGAAACCGCATATACTTTATGGACAACTTTTGGTTGGACATCTTATTCGTTATTAGTGCAACTTGCGTTTTGTACCACTTATTCGTTACTCATCATTTTAGGTTGGATTTGCTAATCATGTGTTTATTTTATTACGTGCTATATGATGATTTTGGAATATGAATTGTCACCTTTGCCAAACTTATACTTTTATTAAACCTGTGATTTCTCACCAACTATTTTTAGTTGACACTTATTTTTCGTACATGTTTCAGGTGATTAAGCTCGTGATAGGTCAAGTCAATATCACATAGGATTTGCCTAGATATCAATTGAAGAATCTTATTTTAAGTTGCTTGTCTTTTGAACATGTTATCTGTTTGGTTTAATTCGAAACTTATGTAATTGGGATTTTTTTTTTAATATTATGAAACTTTAATAGTAAATGTCTTTATTCCATTGTGTTCTTTTGTCAATTAAGTCGCACCCGTGGTTAAGATGCACGGTTGGGGTGTGACAGATTGGTATCAGAGCCGTGGTTATAGAGAATTAGGCAACTATTTGACCTAGACTATAACTTAAGCTGCCCTTTTAAACTTATATGCTTATGTGATTCTAATCCACTAACTCTCTTATCTTTAGTATGTCGTCGTACTCTGCTAACATCTCTAGCAATTCAAGCCTTATTTCCGATGATGGGTCCCAAAGCCCAATTAGTTGGAGTAGGCTAATCTCACCACGATCATCTTTCTCTGGAAGCCTGCTACCCTCGAAACATAATGTCAAGCCCGAGTTAATCTCCGATGCGACAAGCCGGCCTACACCGAAGCCTGAAGTAATCAACATATCAAGTGATTCGGAATCCGAAGACCAAGAGAGCCATGTTGGAACCACTTCTGAGGCCCAACTCCCGTTCAAGAAAAGAAAGCTGACTTGTGAAGCTGAATCCAACTCTTGGGCAAGGCCCCATCCATAATGTTCTCATCAAAATCAAAGGCTTGGATAGTGATACTAGAGACACGTGTAATCTGGAAGGGTGAGCGCCTGTACACTGGGGGTCTTGTCAAAGGAAAGTGAGGCACGTTCGTTACGAGTCGCACTTACCTGGGGATCCTTGGAGTGAGTGCTCACTTATAGGCTAAAACACGTCTCACTAGTATCATTCATCCGAATCTTGAATTTTGACTAGTCAGTTTTGTCTTTATATTTCATTTGTAATTCAACATATATGTTTTAAATATATGTTTTATTTATCTTGTAAGACATTAATATTAATGAATGAGTGATTTTATTTATAAATATTGTCACTTTTAATTCTTGAATGTCTATCCTAACTACCGACTTATGATTTCTTTTTCGTAGAATTCCTCCTCGTCGTGATCCTGATAACACCGTGGCTAACACCAGTGAAGCCTCCGCCGAAACCACCGCCATAGCCACCCTGCTCACTTAACAACTTGCTGCGGTCTTACCCACTATTGTCACTCAAATCAACAACTCCACCGGAGGATCTAGTGGGAGTGTTTGTACTTTCAAGCACTTCAACTCTTGTAACCCACACAAGTACCTTGGATGTGAAGGTGCGACAGGGCTATTGCAATGGTTTGAAGGCATGGAGAACACATTTGAGATGAGTGACTGCCCCGATGAACTTAAGGTAAAATATGCTTCAAGTGCCTTCCAAAGGAGGGCACTGACTTGGTGGAATGCTGAAAAGAAAATTCGGGGTAGGGAAGGAGCTCTTGCTATGACTTGGGATAAGCTCAAGGAAATTATGATCGAGGAGTTCTGTCCTAGCAATGAGATGAAGAAGTTGGAGATTGAGCTGTGGGACCTTATCCAGGATAGTGGGGAGAGTGAGGCGTACACCACACGCTTTCATGAACTCTTCATCCTAGTCCCTCATCTGGTTACACCCTTGACCCGAATGATTGATCGTTATATTGGAGGCCTTCCGCCTCAAATTCGGGGTACTGTCATGGGTAGTAGCCCATCAACACTTGAAGCTGCTATTCGTTTATCTGCGTCCTTAACGGACGATCTAGTTAAGTCTGGAGTTCTATTCAGGAAAGGTGACAAGAGAGTTAAGGAGGAAGTGGCGAAAAAGCCTGAGTATCGCCACAAGAAGCAAAAGACCTCTAAAAGCTTTGCCATGGTTACCCCAGCTGTTCCTGTTGCCCAAGTAGCACCTAGACCTGCACCTGGTAGGAAGCCATATAGTGGACCTCACCCGCTGTGTGCAAGGTGTCAATACCATCACCCTACTACTGTTCAATGTCGTTCGTGCACTAAATGTGGAAGGCTTGGTCATTTTGCTAACGCTTGTCGCGTAGCTGAAAAGGCTGCTACTACCCAAACTGCCACTCCTGCCATCATCAATGGTAGGGCCTGTTATGAATGTGGTGCTCCTGATCACTACAAAAACCAATGCCCGAAGCTCAACAACAATAACCGAGGTGCACGTGCTCGCACTTTTGCCATAGGAGCAACCGATGCCAGAAATGACAATGCCGTGGTTACTGGTACGTTTCTCATCAATAATCGTTATGCCTCTATCTTATTTGATACCGGAGTGGATAAAAGCTTTATCTCCTTAGAATTTGAACCTTTACTTAAAACTTGTCGTACCGCTCTTGAACCTTCTTATACTATAGAAATAGTTGATGGCAAACTAACTGTTGTGCATTCCGTTGTCCGAGGTTGTGCTCTAACTCTCAACGATCACACATTCTCTATCGACCTGATTCCCATCACTCTTGGGAGTTTTGATATCATCGTGGGAATGGATTGGCTATCCCACAATCATGCGGAAATCAACTGTTCGGAGAAACTCATTCGTATCCCTCTACCATCCGGTGAGACCTTGAAAATCTTTGGAGAGAAACCTTGCAAAGGTTTGAAATTCATCTCCTGTATGAATGCACGTAGATATTTAAGGAAGCGATACTATGTTTTCTTGGCACATGTGGTCGAGAAATCTGAAGAAAAGAAATTACAAGATATACCGATCATCCGAGATTTTCCGGAAGTATTCCCTGATGACTTGCATGGACTCCCTCCAACTCGACAAGTTGAATTTCGGATTGATCTTTTACCGGGAGCTAACCCAATTGCCAAATCTCCGTACCGCCTAGCCCCTTCTGAGATGCAAGAACTATCTAGCCAACTGCAAGAGCTACTGGACAAGGGATTCATTAGACCGAGCTTCTCACCTTGGGGAGCTCCGATTCTCTTTGTCAAGAAGAAGGATGGGTCCTTCCGCATGTGCATCGACTACCGTGAACTAAACAAGCTTACCATCAAGAATCGTTACCCGCTACCTAGGATCGATGACCTTTTCGATCAACTGCAAGGAGCAACTTGTTTCTCGAAGATTGACCTCCGATCTGGGTATCATCAACTCCGAGTCCATGAAGAGGACATTCCCAAAACTGCTTTTAGAACTCGTTATGGACACTACGAGTTCATGGTTATGCCTTTTGGGTTAACCAATGCGCCCGCGGTGTTCATGGACCTCATGAACCGTGTCTGCAAACCCTACCTAGATCAATTTGTCATTGTCTTCATCGATGACATCTTGATCTACTCCCGAACCAAAGAGGATCATACAACCCACCTTAAGCTGATTTTGGAACTCTTGAAGAAGGAGCAACTTTATGCTAAATTCTCCAAGTGTGAATTCTGGCTTAGAGAAATTCATTTCTTGGGTCACGTGATCAACAACCAGGGTATACACGTCGATCCAGCCAAAGTCACCGCTATCAAGAATTGGAGTACACCATCCACACCCTCTGAGATCCGTTCGTTTCTGGGTTTGGCGGGTTATTATCGAAGATTCATCCCGAACTTTTCGAAGATTGCCCTGCCTCTCACTACATTAACTCAGAAAAATAAGCCTTTCGTCTGGGAACAAAAGCAAGAAGATGCGTTCCAAACTCTTAAGCAGAAATTGTGCAACTCCCCTATTCTAAGTCTTCCCGATGGCAATGATGATTTCGTTGTATACTGTGATGCCTCAAACCAAGGTCTTGGTTGCGTGTTGATGCAACGAGACAAGGTCATAGCCTATGCATCCAGACAACTCAAGGTTCACGAAAAGAACTACCCCACTCATGACCTTGAGTTGGGTGCGGTGGTATTTGCTTTGAAAATCTGGAGACATTATCTCTACAGCACTAAATGTGTGGTTTTTACTGATCACAAGAGCCTTCAACATATTCTGAACCAGAAAGAACTCAACATGAGGCAGCGACGTTGGGTTGAATTACTTAGTGACTACGATTGCGAAATTCGTTACCACCCGGGGAAAGCTAATGTGGTGGCTGACGCCCTTAGCCGTAAGGACCGAATCAAACCCACCCGTGTGCGAGCCATGGGAATGTTGGTCCAAACCAGTCTCAAAGATAAGATCCTCCTAGCTCAAAAACAAGTTATTGCAAATGATGAGTTGAAGAAGGATTTGGATTGTGGTGTCGAAAAGCACTTGGAACCCAAACCCGATGATCTCCTTTACTTCATGGGTCGAATTTGGATCCCCGACTCAAGTGAGCTCCGAACCCTTATCCTTGATGAAGCACATAAATCCCGTTATTCTGTTCATCCCGGTGCTGATAAGATGTATCATGACTTGAAAGAGTTTTATTGGTGGCCAGGAATGTAGAAAGACATCGCCCTCTATGTAGGGAAGTGTCTTACTTGCTCTAAAGTTAAAACTGAGCACCAGAAACCATCTGGTCTTCTCCAACAACCCGAAATCCCACAATGGAAATGGGAGCAAATTTCCATGGACTTCATCACTAAGCTTCCGCGAACCTCTAGTGGTCATGACTCCATCTGGGTCATTGTTGACCGCTTAACCAAATCCGCTCATTTTCTCCCAATCCGTGAGGACTACAAAATGGAGAAGGTTTCCAGACTCTATATCAATGAGGTCGTGACACGTCATGGTGTCCCTCTATCCATTATCTCCGACCGTGATAGCCGTTTTACCTCCCGATTCTTGCAATCTTTACAGAAAGCTTTGGAAACTCGTTTGAACCTTAGCACGGCTTACCATCCCCAGACTGATGGTCAAAGTGAAAGGACCATACAGACCTTGGAAGACATGCTCCGTTCTTGTGTGATTGACTTTAGAGGAAGTTGGGATCAACACTTGCCACTCATCGAATTCTCTTACAACAATAGTTACCATACGAGCATCAAGTGCGCCCCTTTCGAGGCTCTATATGGTAGGAAGTGTCGATCTCCGGTGTGTTAGACCGAGATCGGAGACGCTCAAATCACCGGTCCCGAACTCATTCAAGAAACCACCGACAAGATACTTCAAATTCAAGAAAGACTCAAGGCCTCTCGCGATCGTCAAAAGAGTTATGCTGACAACCGTAGGAAGCCCCTTGAATTTCAAGTCGGTGATAGAGTCTTACTCAAGGTTTCCCCCTGGAAAGGTGTTGTCCGATTTGGGAAGAAGGGAAAGCTAGCCCCTAGGTTCGTTGGGCCATTCGAAATTCTTGAAAGGATTGGCCCCAGTAGCCTATAGACTCAAGCTACCAACCGAACTTTGTAACGTTCATGACGTTTTTCATGTATCAAACCTTAAAAGGTGCCTTGCTGATGACACACTTCAAGTTCCTCTGGATGATGTTCGTATCGACAACTCTATGCATTTCGTTGAAAAGCCCGTTGAAATCATGGACCGTGAAGTCAAGCAACTCAAGCGTAGCCGCATCCCTATCATGAAAGTTCGTTGGGAAGCCAAGCATGGTCCTGAGTTCACCTGGGAACGTGAAGACCAAACGAAACATAAGTACCATCATCTTTTTCTAGACCCTACAGCCTCTACTAGTTGAATTTCGGAGACGAAATTCTTTTAACTAGGGGAGACTATGACACTTCTGATTTTCACTACTTGTACTCATTCTAGACTTATCAATGAAAATCCGCATGACATTTCATTTTACTTGAAATCCTATTCAGACGTTGTTACAATACTAGTTCACATGTGAAACATTACGTTTATGCTTGATTTCAAAGACTTATACTTATCTGTGATTGATTCATGGATCGCACGTAGACTTAATTGATCTTTATGACACATTAAATACACATGAACCACCACCATACATCTCAAACATGTTCTTACAACCCATTCAATGTGAATTGATGCTTAAAAGTACTAGTTAGTACTTTCGTGCGATCGTTTGCCTTTTAAACCGTCGTTAACTACGTACCGTCCACGACCGACAAATCGTTTAACATGACATTAATTTATGTTTTAAAATTTTAAAATATTCATTTCTTTAATTAAAACAAAGTTTGTTTTCAAAACTTTCCTTAAATAAATCCGGAAATTCGAAAAACGATCAAAAAGTCCGTTTTCTCACCCACCGATTGCCAACTACTATACGCGAATAACATAACTTTAACTTAAATGTTTTTAGCTAAACATACTCTTTTTGTTATGACAATCAACTTTAATGTTGAAAACATTTGCCAATTTCGCTTAAAAAAGCTTAAAATCGTAATTTTCGAATGCGCGCACTCAACCGGATCAAGCTAGGACCCAACCCACCTACTCTTGGACCTAGCCCAAGCAAGAAATCACAAAAAAACCCAGCCCCATTGAGGAAAATTTCGCAGATTTGAGGGCCCTAAAACCCTAAATTGCTTTCCAAGACATTTCATATTTACACCCCTTCAACCATTAGTATAAATAGGAGGCTTAGGATCTTGTTTTCTTTGCTAATTCTCCCTCAAACACTCCCAACCCCTCCTAAGTTGTGAAATCCCTTCCCAACCTTGAAGATTTCAAAAATCCCTTAGAGGATTCCAAGAGTTTGAAGATCAAACAAGTAAGTAACCCTCCGAAGTTGAATATCGTCTTTTTATTTTATTCTTTCTTCATCCCCTCAATCTTTTTCTATTTTCTATCCATGATCACTTGATCATGTGAAACCTCAGCCCTAAAAACCCTCTAATAATCTTAATCAAACTAATAAATCAAGCTAAACATCACCAACTAACAAACAAAGGATCCCGTTTGCAATGGCGGCTATGCCGTCGCATTCTGCGAATCCTCAAGACAACTATTGTAAAAGTGGCTCTGTCGATGCTTTAGTATGTTCTTGCTAACTTAAAACATGTTATTTATTCTATATTATCACTTATATGAACTCACACACTAATTAAATATAGAATCCGCTTGCTCGTGTAGGCTATGCCGATTGCATTCTGTGATTCTCCAAAACGCTTCTGTGAATATCATGGCTAGAACGGTGACACGGGAAGTTTTGGCTAACCTAATATGATTATATTATGTATTATTATAACATAATAACATTCGTCTAATTTTTATTTGCGCGTTCGGTAATCTTAAAACCCTAAACGGACCACTTAAGTGCAACAATTGATTTTGGACAGAAACTGTGCTGAATTTAACTGAGCGTAACTTGACCATAATTAATCTAAACTGAGCAAACTCAATTTCCACCACGTAGTTCGTCGAATTTCCTTTCCAACCATAATTAGATCGTTTTCTAATTCAAAAGTATGACTCCGTAGTAGCCAAAACGGGACAGAAACCTTTTTCAGTACCTTCTGTCTTGTTGGACTATTTTGGCTATGACCCGAGTCTCAAATGGAAAAACTTTCTAAACAAAACTTCTTCGGAACGACTTAAACTAATTCCCTATAAAATTTAATAATTTTTAGACGTCTTTTGATATTTTTAACAATCCCATTTCTGTTCAGCTACTTTGCTGTCCAAATCTGAAAATCAACTAAAACTCTATTTTTGCAACTAATTCTTAATCTTATGACCCTAACCGTCTATCTAACACTATTAACCATCGAACCTACCCTAAAACTGGTTTATTTATTTGTTTAGGGTCTGGTCCGTGATTCATCTCGTCTATTCGTTCAAGTTTCTTATCTCGTCTAGCTTTCAAGGTGAGACTTCATAGCCCCACTTTATTCAAATCGTTTTGGGGGAAACATGTACGCGTTGGCACGTATTAAAACACGTTTTCAAACAATTCTAAAACAAGCGAATCATATATGTATGTGAGTAAATGAACACAACATGATAAACGTTAAACTTGCAAATCCTTAACTTGAAATTTTCAAGCCAATGGTAGTACAGATATGGGCCATAGGATGGAAACCGCATATACTTTATGGACAACTTTTGGTTGGACATCTTATTCGTTATTAGTGCAACTTGCGAGTTGTACCACTTATTCGTTACTCATCATTTTAGGTTGGATTTGCTAATCATGTGTTTGTTTTATTACGTGCTATATGATGATCTTGGAATATGAATTGTCACCTTTGCCAAACTTATACTTTTATTAAACCTGTGATTTCTCACCAACTATTTTTAGTTGACACTTGTTTTTCGTACATGTTTCAGGTGATTAAGCTCGTGATAGGTCAAGTCAATATCACATAGGATTTGCCTATATATCAATTGAAGAATCTTATTTTAAGTTGCTTGTCTTTTGAACATGTTATCTGTTTGGTTTAATTCGAAACTTATGTAATTGGGATTTTTTTTAATATTATGAAACTTTAATAGTAAATGTCTTTATTCCATTGTGTTCTTTTGTCAATTAAGTCGCACCCGTGGTTAAGATGCACGGTTGGGGTGTGACACCCGCTATGGTTGGTGGGGAAATTGGTCCGCATAAGTCGCCATGAATGAGCTCTAAGACCCGGGTTGCCTGAAAGGTGGCAACTTTTGGAAATGGTTTTCTTGTTTGCTTCCCGTCTAGGCATGACTCGCATAGTTGGTTTTCTTTCATCACGTGAGGCAAACCCGTAACCATCCCTTTCCTTGCCATTAACTTCATTGATTCGAAGTTTATGTGGCCTAGCTAAGCGTGCCAAAGCCAACTTTTATCCTCCATACTCGCTTGCAAACAAACCGGTTTGCCTATTTTGAGTTTAATAGTATAGAGTCGGTTCTTGGATCTCGTCACCCGCATTAATAATTTACCTTTTTCATCATGCATAAGTAAATAATCGTCTTTCATGTGGATGTCACACCCACATTCCGTAGCTTGCCCAAGACTAATTATATTACTTCGAATGCTCGGAATATAATAAATATCCGATAAAAGACGTTGCTCACCGGTCTTACCTTCAAGTAAAATAGATCCCTTGCCACAAATGTCGACACACGACCCGTCACCAAACTTTACCTTTCCACTGGTTCTTTTATTGAGTTCCGAGAAGTAAGACAAATTTCTGGTCATATGGTTGCTAGCTCCATTGTCTAGATACCACACGTCTCCTTGGTTTGCCCCACATTCATAGTTCTTCGGGATTACATTTTCTTCATTCAAGAACACCGTTTCTTGAATGCATCTTACCATGTATAAGGATGGATCTACTTGCTTTGTCTCAACTACATTTACTTGCTCGACTTTTGCTTTACGATCAGGACATACCGAAGCAAAGTGACCCATCTTGTCACATTGGTAACATATAATTTTGGAATAATCCCGATTTTTTTCCTTTTTCTTCTCCCTCCCGTTTGATCTTTCTTGTGAATTACGAGTTTGTCCCATTTGTTCTCGGCCACGACCACCCCCTCGGCTCCGGTACGAACCACGTCCCCGACCCCGTGTCGGTTCGTGGTTTGTATGCCTTCCGGAAGACTCACTTTTGTGAAACATTAACTTACTTTTATTGTCGGATTGGAAGTCTTCATCCCTTACTCGTTCTTCATACGCTTTTAGACGTCCCACTACATCATCAAAGCTAACGGTCTTCAAGTGAAGCTACCATGTGGATGAACCGTCTCGGTAAACCGTTAAGGAACTTCTTGACTAACCGTGTCTCTTCAATGTTTGCCCCTAATGAGGTTGCTTTGGAGGAGAGACCGGATAACTTGCTCGCGAAGTCATCCACCGTACTTGGTTCCTTCATCTTCAAGTTTTCAAATTCTGACATCAATGTTTGGAGGCGGGCTTCACGATCACTATCGGCACCTAAATGACGGGTTTTTAGCGCTTCCCACATTTCTTTGGCCGAAGTCATGTTTCCGACTTGCAAGATTTGTTCTTCGGGTATTGATTGGAACAAAAGAGCTATGGCCATATTATTCTTCTTTACATCATCTCCCGTTCCCGGTTCAATAGCTTCCCATACATCGTGTACGTTGAATATAGCCCTTATCCGCATGGCCCAAATTGTATAGTTTACGGGAGTCAACATGGGACATTGAAGCGAAGTAGGACTGCTGGAAATTTCCTTCGCGGGATCAGATTTTTCACCCATTGATCCGGTTTTTCTTCGACTGTATGTAACCAGAGATTTTGGTGATACGGGTGGGGTAGAGCTGGGCGAATCTGGATCCTCTTGATCCAGCCTTCTGTTCTGATTAATCCAACCCTGACTTGGCTGGAGATCCAAGAAGCTTTTGCGCAAGGAATTGGACCACGCCTTTGACCGGATCCCTTGGCAGAGGAACAGACCACTCCTTTGGTCGGGTTCCTTGACTTGGCTTGATCCGACTTGATCAGCAAGTTACAATCGATTTGAGCTTTTGAAACCTGGCTCTGATACCAATTCACGTGGTGAATCGATATAATCCAAGAATGAATTAAACAAACAAAATTGGATAACTCCCAAACTTTATTTATCAAGAAATATAACTCAAAAACTTGATTACAAATAACCATAACTCGGTTTATATAGCCAACCAATACTTGTTGGACTATAACTAGTATCTAATAAATTAAATACTAAATAATAGCTTCCTAATCCTACTCAACTAGGAATATTTAATTAATAACCAATCTTTGACCGACTTGTCAATATTGGTCCCTCAAGTTCACCGACTTGTGACTTGAAGTCTGAAATTACCAACACACGCATCCTGAATGAAAGACCGGAAAAAAGACTGATAATATTAACAAAAAGCTTACAAGCCAAAAAGACTTAACTGAAGTACATAAATTATGGAAAGTAAACAGAAGAGAAAGCATACCTACTATCTTTGCTCTTGCAGGTATCGTTATCAACAACTGTTGACTTTTCCATATGAGGTTAAGCAAGATTCATGCTGGGACTGCAGTTAAAAGTTAAACAATTTTGGACATTTTTTGCAAAATGAAACCGAACCAAACAAAGACTCTATCAATTAATTACCTTTTTTGTTTGGTATTTACTATTTAGTATCTTTATAGTTGTGTTATGGTTCTAGATTTTCAATGGTTCAACATAATAAGTGATGCAGAGGAACCAAGAACGATACTGTGGAGGCATGTTGCTCCACCTTTCTCATAGGCTTTCAACCTGCAACAGTAACATTATTAGCCTTTCTGTGAATATACACTCTTCGATTGAACCAAAAATAGTTGCAAACCTGGCTGACCACACACACTGAGCATTCATATCAAACAAAGTTGAGTAAATGTTAAGTTCATGTCTAGCAATTTTATCATCTTGTGTATCTGAAACATAATTAGAAAATGACAGTTGTAAGTAGATTCATCAAATGTCAAAAATTTTAAAAATAACATGAATTGTGAGGGAGAGACGGTAGGGTTTGGGGAAAAGCAATCGTACGTGGAGAGAAGCGAAGCAAGTCATTGAATGGGTTTAATGGCGTTGTCTGTTAGGAAGGTGAAGCGTCTCCGGCGTCTTAAAAGTATGGAGATCCGGTGTCTTAAACTCCCTCTTTATAAAGAATAGATAATATTATTTAATGTAGGCCAGCTTTCATTTAGTTTTCTTTTAATTCATACTTAAGTTTTGTAATTTTGTTTACCTTCCAAATTTTTATTATTTTAGATACGGAAAGTAATTACAAAAATGGAAAGGAAAAAAGCAGTATCAAATATTAGCCACACGAACATTAATTAATATTATTGGACGTCAAAATTCAAAACCAAAAAACAAGCATTTTGTTCGTTTCCATCCCATGCATACATTTTTAAATCATCAATGATGTTTCAGTCACAATTGAGCTTCTTTAACATTTTATATGTATATACGTTTATGTTATTTTGCTTGAATGGGGTAGAGGTTTCCTTACATTAAGGCCATCGGCTGTCGATGATGTGACTTCAAAAATCACATCTGAAAAAATCATGATAGTTGATGTCAACGGTAGAGGTTTAGGTAGAGGTTTCCTTATATAGCCTTCTATTAAAAATTCGAAACTTGGGGAATTCCGGTGAATAAGAGATGTATGAGTACACCATCCTCAAGACACCTTCTGTAGCGAGGGAAGTCCTCTGGTTTTAGGTTGACGAGCTATTTTAGTTTAGTTTTCGGAAGAAAAACCATAAAGCCCAGTATTATAAAGAAAAATTGAAATTCTTCTAAAATAATAAATAAAAATAACTTAACATGTCATAATAAAAAAAAAGTGTGATTTTTGTGTAATTCACCTGACGTACATGCATGCATGGTTTTATAATAATGATTTGAATGTAGGGAAAAAGTAAGCATTGTAAGAGAAAAAGGTCATATTTTGTTGAGGGAGGAGTAAAACAGCGATTGTTTTTCTGAAAACAACTATCACTCTTCCACTTTCAAAGTTGAAGCACATGATTTTATGGTATAAGCTTCAAGGTAGTACAAATTCCATTGCTAGCTAGCTAGCTCATTAATTAAACAATATATATATATATATTAGGCATGGCAAACTGGGCGGGTCGGGCGGGTTCAGGTCACGGGTCATAACGGGTTCGGGTCAGAATGGGTTCGGGTCAATATGGGTTAAGAGCAAAATGACTTCGGGTCAAAACGGTTTTGAGCAAAATTAGTCCGGGTCAAAACGGGTTGTTTTAAAAAAAACTATCAATTGGGTTCGAGTCCAAATGACATCGCCACCACCGCCGCCCCCCACCCCATCCCTACCCCACCCTCACCCCACCCGACCCCCACCCCAGCCCCACCCGTCGCACCCCACCACGCCGCCACCACCCGATCACCGCCACCACCGCCGGCACCCACCCCACCCCACCCACCCACCCCACCACGCCGCCACCCGCCCGATCGCCGCCACCACCCACCCCCACCCCCACCCCACCCACCACACCCAACCACACCGCCATCGCCCGATCGCCGCCACCACCGCGCCACCAACCCCACCCACCCCATCAACCACACCCCACAACGCCGCCACCCGCCTGATCGCCGCCACCACCGTCGCCGCCCAACCCTACCCACCCCACCCTCACCCCACCCACACACCCAACCCCACCCCACACCCAACCCCCACCCCACCAACCACACCCCACCACGCCGCCAGCGCCTGATCACCGCTACCACCGTCGCCACCCACCCCTACCCACCCTACCCCCACCCCACCCCCAGACCCCACCCACCCCGCCACGCCACCATCGCCTGATCGCCGCAACCACCGTTGCAACTCACCCCACCCCCACCCACGCCACCCCACCCACACCCAACCCCCATCCCACCCACCCCACCCACCACACCCCACCACGTCGCCACCGCCTGATCACCGCCACCACCGTCGCCACCCACCCCTACGCACCCCGCCCCACCCCACCCCACCCACCCCCACCCTACCCCTACGCCCATCAAACCCACCCCACACACGACACCCCACCACGCCGCCACCCGCCTGATCGCCGCCACCACCGTCGCCACCCACCCCTACCCACCCCCACCCCTACCCACCCCCACCCCACCCCACACCCAACCCACACCCCACCCACCACACCCCACCACGCCGCCACCCGCCTGATCGCCGCCACCACCGTCGCCACCCACCCCTACCCACCCCCACCCCACGCCACCCCACCCCACACCCAACCCACACCCCACCCAACCCACCCACCACACACCACCACGCCGTCACCGCCTGATCGCCGCCACCACCGTCGCCACCCACCCCTACCCACCCCGCCCCACCCCACCCACCCCTACCCCCATCCCACCCACCCCACCCACCACACCCCACCAACCACACCCCACCACGCCGCCACCACCGTCGCCGCCCACCCCTACCCACCCCTACCCACCCCACCCCCACCCCCACCCCACACCCAACCCCCACCCCACCCAACCCACCCACCACACACCACCACGCCGCCACCGCCTGATCGCCGCCACCACCGTCGCCACCCACCCCGCCCACCCCCACCCCTACCCCCATCCCACCCACCACACCCCACCATGCCGCCACCCGCCTGATCGCCGCCACCACCACCGTCGCCACCCACCCCTACCCACCCCACCCCCACCCCACCCCACCCCACACCCAACCCCCATCCCACCCAACCCACCCACCACACACCACCATGCCGCCACCCGCCTGATCGCCGCCACCACCGTCGCCACCCACCCCACCCCACCCACCCACCACACCCCGCCCCGCCACGCTGCCATCCCAAGATCGTCGCCAAAGCATGGTGGGGTAGGGTGGGGTGGGGGTGGGGTTGGTTGCGATGGTTGTGGGGGCGCTCGGGCGATGGCGGCGTGGTGGGGTGGATGGGGTGGTTGTGGTGGGGGTGGGGTGGGGTGGGGTTGGTCGCCGCAACAAGCGGTGGCGGGTGGTTGGCGGCGAATGCGGGTGGTGGTGGAGGCGGCGGCAAAGCGTCGAACGCAACAGGACGTCGGGTGGTTGTGGTGGTGGTGGGAAGGGGTGGTGTTAGTGGCATGGCAGCGGTGGGGGGAGGAGTACAGCGGGAGGCCGCAGTAGCGGGAGAGGGGTGGCGAGGGGCGCAGACGCGCCGATGTGGCGTTGGTGGGCGACGGGGGTGGTGGCGGTGGGTGGTGGCGTGACGTTGGTGGGGAGGCTATGCCATTTGCATTATTTTTAAGTTAACAAGTTTTATAATACATTTTGACTCATTGACTAATTTTAGGTGACTCAAATTGACCCGTCAACTAATCTGAGGTGACCCAAATTGACCCGTTGACTAATCTAATATGACCCAAATTGACCCGTTGACTAATATAATACGACCCAAATTGACCCATATACAATTATTTTTTACCCAAATCAACCCATTCTTTGAAGAATGGGTCAAGATTGCCACCCCTAATATATATATATATGCACCACCTAACCTAACCTAACTAACTAATAATCTATATGTGGACAGAATGAGGCACCGTCAAATACCTCACATAACCAGTCTGTAGCAGCGTTTGTTAGTGCTGACAGGGCGGCATTTTATAGTTGTGGATTTTATAGCTCTCATAACACTCTTCTTGATAATGAAGGCTATGATCGATGCTACATTCAAGGTGCTATCGATATCATTTTTGGTCATCCCTCTTTCATGTAACCATTTATTATATTATTTTTAATATATAGTCTCAGATGGGATTCATCTACTTCTAACCATATATGCCTTGCCTTGATTAATACTATATGTAGGAATGTGAGATTTTTGTGATTGCGGATGCACGTATAGAGATTCAAGGGTCACACACGAACAAGTATAAATGAAAACACGGGATTTGTTTTCCTTAAGGGCCGGATTTTCGGCATTGGACATGCTTTCTTAGGTCGGCCTAAAGGTGACCATTCTCGAGTAGTTTTTGCAAACACTTATATGTCTAAGTCCGTAAGGCCTGAAGGTTGGAGCGACTGGAACCATCATGGCAGTCTAGAGTAAGTTTTGTTGTACTTTTTTCTTTAATTTTGGTTGGTATATATTGATTATTTAAAAAAGAAAAATGTTTTAACTTTGTAGAAATGTGGACCATGCTGAATACAATTGCCATGGGCCGGGGTCAAGTAGTGAGGGGCGGGTTCGGTGGCTGAAGAAACTTAATGGTCAAGAAGCTGCACCTTTCTTGTCTACAGATTTCATCGATGGGAAACAGTGGCTGCTAGTATAGTATAGTGGGACAATCTTAAATTCTTAATTAGACATGAATGATTGGATAATGAATTTTTATTCTAAACGGAATAAAACAAGTAATTTATTTTCTACATAATGGTTTGTCATGTAAATAGTCAATTTGGGCCTATTTTCCAAAGCAATTATACAGAGTACACTGTTATTTTCGTAACTGTGGTTTGGTCAAAACTGTCACTTTAGTCTAATAGTTTGTTTTCTTGTATCTGGGTCTTCGTGTTTTAAAATCTTGCCACGTTTATCCAGTCAGCAAACACCATCCATTTTTTTCAGTTAAATGAGGGGTATTTTAGTCCTTTTACGTATTTGTTTTATTTTCTTCATCTTTTTTACTCTCACTTTTTAATCATCACCAACTTAACCTCTAATTTAATCATCCCCCTGTTGGCCTTCTTCCTCTTTTCCCGACCAATTTTTGGCGACCACCACCGGAACACCATCGTCGCTTGTTTCTACCTCACTTTCACCGCCGTTTCTACCCCCACAAACAGGTTCAAACCTCTGTTGTGTCTATCTCACGTTATTTGGGTGAAAGAGAACAATCGATGATTGAACATCAGGCGATGGGGATGGGGATCAAGAAGAAGAAATGCAAGGGGGAGGGGTTAACAAATGATGATTAAAAAGTGAGGGTAAAAAAAATAAAGAAATAAAACAAATATGTAAAGGACTGAAATACCCCTTATTTAACTGAGAAAAATGAATGGTGTTAATTGACTGGATGAAAGTGGCAAGATTTTAAAACCATGAAGATACAAAAAAACAAACTATTGGATGAAAGTGACAATTTTGACCAAACCAAAGGGACGAAATTGACAGTTTACTCAATTATATATTATGACTTCAAAAATTAATTAGAATAAAAATCAAACTATCAAAATACGTTTATTTTAACAATCAACAACTTTTTTAGTATCGGTATTTTACAGTACCACTAACGATATGGTATTCGGTTATATGATTTGGTTATAGATATTTTAAAATTAGTGATTTTATATGGTATTTAAAAAGGACTGATTTTATAGACCATTTATTTGACCCTGTTAAAAAGTAAAATAAAAACAGTTTATTTAGCAAATGATACTAGGCATATGTTGCAGCAATAACATCTAGTAAAATACCAAAACATCGAACATAAACTGTACGTTTTGAAGTAGCAACAACTAGAGGTGCACAAAAAAACCGGTTTTTTTTACCCGGTCCAAACCGGCAAACCGGTTCGGGTTAGGCTAAAACCGCCGGGTTGAAACCGGTTTGAAACATTTAGGAGTATACCGGGTTGGGGACCGGTTTGTGTGAACCGGTTTGGAAAACCGGTTTTTACGCTGGCAAAAAACTAGCCGTTGGGGTCGATTTTGGCCCTGTTTTTGGCCCCATTTGCACTCTTAAAACACTATAAATAGATGGGGGTGTTTAGGGTTGATCACACCTCTCTTTACACTCTCTAATCTCTAAAACCGCTCGTTAACCGCTCAAAAACGCTCTCTAAACTCTAAAAAAAAAGCATGACAAGTTTTGGTGTTGGTGGTTCCTCAAACGAAGTTACCGTTGTGGAAATTCGAGCAACAACGAGAAATCCGGCAATTTGGTGCAATTGCGATCTATGTTTGTTGTCAAACGGGAAGGAACTAGCCGAAGATGCAAGGCTACGAAGCTCTAATTTCGAAGACAACGCACAAGAATAATCAATCAATATTCTAAAAAATAAAAATATATGTTGTCATTTCTAATGTTTTACAATTTTATAATTTTATCTTTTCATGTTTTTTAATTTCCGAACTTTTCAAATATTAATAAACGTTGAACTTTATGTTTTATATTTGTTATTTTTTTTATATTAAAAATATAAAATTTATTTGATTTTATTTATTTTTTTTAATAAAAACCGGTTTAAACCGGTTTACCACACAAACCGGTTTGTAACCAACCCTAACCGGTTTGACCAGTTAGTCATTCTCCACCTACGAAACCGGTTTAACCCGAACCGGTTTAGGCCAAACCGGTTTTGACTTTTCGTTAACCAAACCGGTTGAACCGGTTTAGGTTAAAAAACCGATTTGTGCACCACTAGCAACAACCTAACCCATCGCATACCCTCAGCTAGTGGTGCACAAATCGGTTTTTTAACCCAAACCGGTTCAACCCGACCCGAACCGGTTTGGTCAACGAAAAGTCAAAACCGGTTTGGGCCCAAACCGGTTCGGGTTAAACCGGTTCTGTTAATGGAAATATATAAACCGGTCAAACCGGTTCGGGTAGGTTTTAAACCGGTTTGTCCTTTAAACCGGTTTTTATTAAAAAAAAAAATCCAAATAAATTTTATATTTTTAATATAAAATCCATAATAAAATATAACAAAATTAAAACATAAAGTTCAACGTTTATTAATATTTGGAAAGTTCGGAAATTAAAAAACATGACAAGATAAAATTGTAAAAAATTACAAAAAATATAACAAATATAAAACATTAAGTTCAACGTTTTATTTTTTGGAATATTGATTGATTATTCTTGTGCGTTGTCTTCGGAACTAGAGCTTCGTAGCCTTGCATCTTCGGCTAGTTCTTCATCCGTGACGGGTTCGGATATTCCAAGATCAACCTCGTTGTTGTGTATGACTTCTTCGGCTTGAATTTCATCTTCGAGAGAAGTTTGGTCTTGTATCATATCCATCGCATCCAAATGGTCCTTCAAGCAAATGCACATTTCCATCGCTAGGGGTGTGAGTCTAGTCCTTCGTATCGATAATACCCTGCCACTAAAAGAAAACGCAGATTCCGAAGCTACCGTGGAAGCTTGGACGGTTAGTACATCACGGGCCATGGCGGAAAGAATCGGAAACGAAGCTTCGTTTGTTTTCCACCATGCCAAAATATCAAAGTCCTCAAAAACGGTAGGAGGCATAAACGCTAAAAAGTTTGTGCCAATATACCTTCCGAGTTCGCTACTCGGGGTGGTACCTCGAGCCCGTTTACTAAATTCATTTAACATTTCGTTATATAAATTCAAATTAACATCTCTCGAGGTACCACTTGATGATGTACCCATTGTATCATGTGGAGTCGGAGTTGTACCATATTTATGTAAATAAACATCAAATAAATCTTGTAAACATTTGTTAAAATATGTTTTTGTGCCTTGTGCAAAATGGATGTCTTCACTATCCAAATTCAAAGCGTAAGTAATTCTATCAATCAAGGTTTCAACCCCGTAAACATTTATGGTAAGGTTTAACACGGCGGCGCAAGTTATAACGGGAGGCATTTCTTTAAAATATTTCACTAATTTTTCTTTCATCGGTTCTATCATTTTTGTAAAAAGATCGCTTTTATTTTCAAGCTCAGACAACTTATTAGCCATTAAATATATTTGTTTTAGTGTTAATGGACTTGTGGGATAATAAACACCGGATAAAAAAGTGGTGGCGGTTTTAAAAACTTCAAGCAATTCGGTTACGTCTTTTAAAATATCCCAATTTGGAGACGGAAACTTTTGAATTTTACGACGAGGTTTTGAGGCAAGCATATCATGAAATAGTTCTAAAGTTTCTCTTTGTCGTAAAGCGCTATAAAACATAATATAAGTCGAGTTCCATCTTGTCTCGACGTCCCAATTCGGGCCTAAGCAAAGATTATTCGTATCACGACAAAATTTAATATAATCATGGTATCTTTTTCTGTTACTAAAAATATCTTTAAGCATTTGTCGAAAAGTATATGTTAAGTTTGAAACCTCTTCAATTGCAAGCCCGGCTTGCACCGCCAAGTTAATGATGTGTGCGACACATCGACTATGGAAAAAAAACGCCGTTGCAAACGGGTTTATATTTAATTTTTAGTTTTTGAACCGTATTTGTATTATTAGATGCATTATCAAAAGACATTGAAAAAAGTTTATTTTGTAATTTAAATTCGTTAATAACACCATCCAATATATAAAATAAATTTTCGCCGGTGTGTGGATATTCAAACAAGTCAAAAGCGATTGTACGCTTCATCATTTGCCACGTATTGGGATCAACCCAATGCGCGGTAACGCAAAGGTACGAATCGGGTATACCATGTGGAGCCGACCAAACATCGGTGGTTAAGTTTACACCGGTTTGCAAATTTTCAAAACCCAAAATTAATTCTTTTTTTGCTTTTTTCCACATTTTTATACAATCTCGTCTAAGGGTTGTGCGACTTACTTGGTGATAACGATGTTGGAGTGTCTCTTGAATCATCCTTGTCAAGCGCGGATTGTCAAAGTGGTTGAACGGCAATCCTTCTTGAATCACTAACCTCGCCATTCGATCTCGAACAATATTTGGATCAAAGTTCCAAATTCCTCCTTCGCTTGTCATCGGGGCTTGACCTTCACTTGGAATTCCCTTCAATGACGGGCAAGATTTTTCCATATGCATTTTCAAACTAGTGTTTGAATCTTTCCCCAAAAACGCACCACACATCTTGCACCGAGCACGTTCCTTCCCGTTTGACAACAAACATAGATCGTAATTGCACCAAATTGCCGGATTTCTCGTTGTTGCTCGAATTTCCACAACGGTAACTTCGTTTGAGGAACCACTAACACCAAAACTTGCCATGCTTTTTTTTTAGTTTAGAGAGAGTTTAGAGAGCGTTTTTGAGCGGTTAAAGAGCGGTTTTAGAGATTAGAGAGTGTAAAGAGAGGTGTGATCAACCCTAAACACCCCCCACCTATTTATAGTGTTTTAAGGGTGCAAAAAACTCCAAAAAAGGCCAAAATCGACCCCAACGGCCATATAGCCGTTGGCCAACGGCTATTTTTTGCCCAGCTCGAAAACCGGTTTATCAAACCGGTTTGGTTGAACCGGTCCCTAAACCGATCGCCTCCTGAAATCTTCAAACCGGCGGTTTTTGGACAAACCGGTTTAAGCCAAACCGGTTTACCAGTTTGGACCGGGTTAAAAAAAAACCGGTTTTTTTGTGCACCACTCACTTCAGCGTTGGAAAACCACTTGATTGAAAATTAAAATTTGAGTTGGATTGAAATAGAAAGGCTGGGCCAGGGTTTGGGCCCAAATAGCATATATTATTAGGTTTGATTGATAGAAAGAATTGTGGAGATAATGGAGGGAGGAGACGAAGGGATCGAGAGAGTAGAAGACTCAAAGGATTTACAGCAACAGAGCAAAGCACTCGACAAGCTCACCGACCATGTCGAAGATCGTCAGCTCGATTCCACCCGTGTTCAAGAGGTACCTTTTTCTTTTTTTTTATCTCTTAATAATAATAATAATAATGGTTTTTTTTAATGATTTTTTTTGGTGTATTTGTTAGGCTATGGCTTCGATAGCTGCATCAAAGGAAGCTGATTTGAATGCTATGAGATTGAGGTATTTTCCTATATATGATAAGCTCTTTATTTATGCCAGTCCCAGACCAACTGTTTGTTTCAAACCCTACCCTGCTCATACATATCAGATAATTGAATTTGCTGACTGAGGCCACATCACATTTTTTTGAATAAAAATCCTTCAATATATCACCTTCCACATCCCATAGTGTTCCATTCATGTTTTGAATTATGCAAGTTACATTATTATTATGTTTTAAATTGATGCTAATTTATGATTGATTGGTTCAATTCAAGGGAGAAAGAGTTGGCTGCTGTTAAAATCAATGCTGCTGAAGTTGACATAATAGCAAACGAACTAGAGGTCAGTTTCTTTTCATTAAAAAAGTATATTTTTTACAAGTATGTGCTTACTTACAGCTTTACTTATGTCAATACTTTTGTTTTGGTGATTTTAGTTGGACAAGAAGGTGGCTGAAAGAACATTAAGGGAACACAAAGGTGATGCAGTTGCTGCAATTAGGCATTTGCTTAACGTGGGAAATCTCTAGTTAAAATCATTTAGGATTTTGGGTCTCAACCCCATACTGAATTTTATCCTTTGTTGCATCCCAAGATTTCCCCCAATAAAAATTGTGTGAACTTGAATTACATATCTTCATCATGTCCTTACACACAGAATCTTATTCTGACAACCCTCGTTTACTAATTTTGGAAATCAAACACAGAGTGAGGCTTTTCCACACTTGACTTTAGTGGTGGCCTGAACTGCATACTTTAGCATGTTGTTACGAATTTAGAAAAAGAAATTGGCTCAATTCATCTATCTCAGTTCCTTTAACTACAATCACATTGACCAACTGTTAAAAGATTCTTGACCTCAATCCCTCAACCAAATTTATCCTATGGTAGAGTAGAATACTAGTGTTTTTGTTTGCTTCTTGCTCTTGGTTGGAAAGTTTTCTTCTCCTCATGGTTCAATTCCCACTCCATTTGAAATACCTCATCCCAGTGACGAAAATGCTACAGCTTTCGCATTTTTAACTTACCAATAGCATTATCGGATGATGCAGTAGCCATGACCTGCTCTGTAAATGAGATAAGTCATTAGCCTCCTTCTCATAAACTACCAACAACTTGTTCATGTTTATTTGTACACAATCATTACATTGCAGTCATCATCAACAAATCTAATTCGACTATGATTCATCAATTGCCATGATACATCTACAAATGATCATTACTTGCAATTGTACTTTATAACACATCATCTGTGATCGATATCATATTGTTCGCCTCCATTTGCAATAAACTGTTGTCATATGCTTAGGTTAGTTATATGAATCTTTGATTGTTTCACTATTGGCCTCTGCTAATCTTGTAGCAGTAGTGATTGTTGCTGCTGATGAATCCTATGCAGAACATTTGTTTCTTTATCCCTATTTTATCTTGATCCGTTTCTATTTTTACGCAACCACACCCTTCATCCAACACCTTATGCTCAAGTTCAGCTTCTATGAACATGGTTCTCGCGATTTGATGCCACTCCCAAGAATCACCCTGAAAATGTGTGATCATGTACCTTAGCTCGAGACGTTCCAGACTTCTAGCGTCCCTTCCATCACGAAAAACCGCGCACATTGTTGGGTCCATTCCTCAAGATCTTTTCCATAGAAATAAGGAAATTAAGTTTTTCTAAAACACTGGGTTTTGAATTTACAGAGGATAACCTTTTTATCAGTACTAATCATTAGGGGTATACCCTAGTTAGGACTACAAGGATTCACAACACTCATGGCTCTCTGATTTAAGACAAGACCACTTATTGGGTCTAAAATGTCTTGGGGTTAAAAACTATCAACTTTGAGCTTCTGATGATCGCGCATGGTAGGTACCACACGCTCGTGACGATCTTGGTTATCGGCTCACACTGTATGGGTTCTCGGCAGCAAGCAAACCACATGGGATCAAGGGTCCGCACGGCTGTGCAGTTAGGGGCACCGCCATGCTTCGCGAAGAACAGTTCCGTGTTAGACTGTTTTGACACGATTCCAACACCATCCCAGATTTGATCAAAAGAGATTTTTATAAAGTTAATGTCCATCAAAATTAGCCATTTCAATCTTCCAAAATGTCAATATGCATGCATGCCTCAAGAAATAGATTAAAACCCAGATTTCCAATCAAAATCTAAATCTTTGAAATTATGATCATAAAATTTGGAATCTGAGCACTTGTTTGATGGATTTTGAATGATGAGGACTTGTTTGATGGATTTTGAATGATGATTAAAGTGTTAAACTTGTGGACAATCTCCTAGAACTCCATTAAAGCTTTAAAACTCAAGAAAACCAAAGAGATTAATGAGTTACCAAATGGTGATTTCTCAGATCACATAAAAAAAACCAGAGATTTAGGAGCAAAACGAGATAGGAAACTTGAAAGGCCGAAATAGATGTAAAATGGTGGAATGAATTAATAGAAAATCGAACTGGGTGGATGAAGATCACTTTTCAAATACTGTTTGTGGATTGAAGAATGGTATATGCTCCTCAAGTCCCAAGTGTTACAAGCAATAATATACAAGAACGGATCATTTATGAAACTACGTAAAGAGTGACCTACCCCAGGGAGGGAGACCAAAAATATGCGTAAGTTTATCTTTCGATCTTCATATGTATCAATCAATTTATTTATTTTCTATTGTTTTACAAATCACTCCGTTTTTTTTTGGTGTATGTGAAAACGGATAATCAAATTTTGACTTGGGCTTGGAGTCAAATTTCTTTATTTATTGATACTTCCTTCCCTGATTACAAAGTAAAACAGTGCGGTCTAGAATGAACCACGCGCCACCTTCTATATATAGCTTAGTCAATTAACAAAATACAACCCTCAACTAATTAAACTTTACACTTCAGACTACAGTTTCAGTTTGTTTGTAGTTTGTTCAAAGAAGCAATGACGGTGTTGTGAAAATAAGAGAGAAACAAAACACGCCGAGGAGCTTGAAGCACGCCATGTACCAAACTGGAACGGAAATCCTGTATTTGAATATATTGCAGTCAATGGGTCAGGCTGTATTTATATACAATCTCAATCATGGGATAGTCTTTTGGTATGCTAATTATTAATTTACATATTCATCTCAAACAAGCATGGGATAATTATGGGAGGAATGATGCAGGAACCGATGTGCAGAAAATATTTATGGTTACACCGCTGGTGAAGTTATTGGGAGAAGTCCAACCGAGCTATTAGCAGAAGCGAAAGATGCATCACTTTCTGAAATCATCTTAGAACGAACAGTGAATGGGGAGAGTTGGTGTGGCCAGTTTCCTATAAAGAACAAAAGTGTAGAAAGCTTTGTGGTTATTTGTGCAAATACGCCTTTTCGTGATCGAAATGGTACATTAGTAGGGGCTATGTGTGTATCCACTGATTCACGTCCATATCAACTTAACTCAGAACTACAGCCTTTGCAGACTTCCATTGCCTCAAAGATATCCAATTTGGTTAGAACTTCAATTCCCTCATATTTCCCATTTAGTCACACAGTTATGTGAGCCATAAATCTTACCCTTTTAGTGCACTCATTTAAAAGTTTACACTTTTTACCTGGGTAGAAAGCATTAGTTTTTAAAATCACAGAGAAGTTTCATGTCCACATCCTAGTGATAACGAAAATGCAGGTGTGGTAAATCTTGTAACTAGATTTTAGACATTACAGTAACCAGCATTTTTTTGTTTGTCCAAAACAGGCTTTAAAGGTGAAGTTGAAAATGAAGAGAGGATACACATATCATGATGAAGACACTAGTATCACCCCAAGGGGACATATTGATCCATCTCCATTTGGAGTATTTTATTCCACAGGCACACAAAGCAGAAATATGATGGGTGAAAACAAACACAATTATCTGTCTTCAAAAGCAGAAGAATGGATAGTAAAAGACAGAATGGTATGGCCATGGAAAGGAAACGAAGTAGTGCGTCAACAAACAAGCTCCAGTGCTCCTGCAGAACTAGACTATGGTAAGATGGAGGATTCAGGATCATGGTTATCTACATTACATGTTCGTAGCATGGATGATGAGATCTTGTGGGAAGACTTAATAACTAAACAACAGATTGGGCAAGGTATCGATCAAAATAATTAAGGGTCTTTCATTTAGACATTCTTATGATGTATGAATATATGTAGTTTTACGTTTCATGCAATGGCAGGTTCATGTGGGACTGTATATCACGGACTGTGGTGTGGATCAGTATGTTCTCTATATCCTAGTTGTTAAATTTCATGCGTCCCGAAACGGATGGTAAAAAAAATATGAAAAATGCAGGATGTTGCGGTCAAGGTATTTGCATATCAAGAGTTTTCAGATGATGTGATCATATCTTTTAGACAGGAGGTGATTTTTATTTTATTCCTTTTTTAGTTTAGAGTTTGAGAGCTGGTATCTCTAAAGTGACAACTGACATGTAACTATTTTGTCTAGGTATCTCTAATGAAAAGGCTTAGACATCCAAATATTTTGCTCTTCATGGGGGCTGTAACTTCTTCACCTCAGCATCTATGCATTGTTACTGAGTTCCTACCTCGGTTAGTTCTATATGAATAAATCTTCAATTCAAGTTTTATAATGGAGACAAGTTACATGCATAGTCTTAGTTTAATAACACATGTTTAAATCGAGTTATGTTCTGTAGTGGAAGTTTGTTCCGGATACTTCAAAGGAATGCAACTCGATTAGATCGGAAACTACGTCTTCAAATGGCCATTGACATTGTGAGTGCTATGTATGCTAATTAAGTAATTATCCTTCTCCATCAAAATTTTGTTTCGAGTTTATCTGTCTTCTCTTATAGGCACGAGGCATGAACTATCTTCATCATTGCAATCCGCCTATTGTTCACCGTGATTTGAAGTCTTCAAATCTTCTTGTTGACAAGAATTGGACTGTGAAGGTAGGTATGTTTTGGCCTTCTTCCCTGTTCTGTTTTCCCACTAATAAATAATAATATGATTTTGTAGGTTGGTGATTTCGGTCTCTCCCGTATCAAGCATCAAACGTACCTCCAAACAAAGTCGGGGAAAGGAACGGTATTTTTCCTCATACAAACAGATATCCTTTTGAGTTTAGTAAACAAGCAATAAGATTTAAGTTTTGCTTTTTAATTTCTGGTCAATGATCTTGTAGCCTCAATGGATGGCTCTAGAAATTTTTTGTAACGAGCAAGCAAATGAAAAGTATGTTGGTATCTGGAAAATCTTCTTATTTTCACAAGAATTTGTGAATCCAATAATAGGTTTGCTTTGTTGTTAGGTCTGATGTGTACAGCTATGGAGTGGTATTGTGGGAAATTGTCACAGGGAAGGTCCCATGGGATGATCTTAACCCAATGCAGGTATGTTATTAATTTGACTAAAATATCAATCTACTTGTCATTAAGGTTAATGTGGTTTTAAATCTTTATAGAAATGATAAGTTTTTATGTAAAGTTTGAAGCTGCTTGTTTGACCTCAAAAGCCAACTGTCTCTTTGCTTGACTATCACCTACAAGTGTAATGGTTTATAAACGCAGAACCAATCTGTAAGTAGTTTAAAGTTTGACTACAAAATCTATATATGTTGGTCTACGTTATAACGTTTAATGCAATGATCATTTTGTTCTAAGAAAGATTATAATTTTGACTTCAAAAGTGAGTGCCTGTTTGTTTGACTCTCGGGTCAAGCATACTGCATTGTAAAAGCAAAAGTTGGCGTATAAAATTTATAAATAAAGCTCCAAAATCTTTCTGTTTTTAGTACTCTTAATGTAGTTGCTAACATTTTATAGAAACACAAAATGCTTATCATGAGATTGAAGTTGAAAGTTTGACTGACCTCAACGGTGAATGAGTAAAATGCAGTTCCACTTATTCTTATACTTGCAGGTTATTGCAGCCGTAGGGTTCATGAATCAAAGACTAGAGATTCCAAAAGATGCCGATCCTCTGTGGGCTTCACTTATCGAAAGCTGTTGGTGCAGGTTTGCTCTCATTGATGAAAAGTATTTTGACTATTTGTTGACAAAATGGTTGACTTCCTTTTTTTCTATTCATGGTCAGCGAGCCACAATCCCGCCCAACGTTCCAAGAAATACTATATAAACTTAAATATTTGAAAAAGAAGTTTGCAGTTGAACGTAGGAGATAACAACCAACCCGGGAAAAAAATGTGCATGCTCGGTTTCTTCTCTCAAAGGTTTTCATGGGTTATTTTTCAAATAATTCCATTTTGCCTCAAGTTTAACAAATTTAGAGTGACAGAGATCTTATGTTCAGAAGCAATATGGTTGGTGGATGGATCCAGTGTTGATTTTACTAGGGCCACTCTTAGAAAATGTTAGACGAATCAAGGATACGTAATAAAAAAGTTTATCAGTGTCCATGTAATCATAGGGTACCACAACATTCAATATTCAAGAATGTATAGATTTTTTTCACATTTCAATAGACTACATTATGTTGTTACGTAAAAAGAAAGAAAAAAAAAAGTGGTCATTTTTAACACTTTATATATAATTAAGCAGCAGATGCCTACAATTAATGCCACTCTCATTTCCAACTGTTTTTTTTTTGGTCAAATGTGGTTTCATCATATAACTTGTATTTCGAGTGCTTTTCACGATCCACCTACTATGGAATTCAATAACACTAATTTGTTCTTGATTTCCTTCTTTTCTGTTTTGTTATGCCATTCCATCCCTGTAATATCCACATCCCGGCAGTATGCAACTTCCAGCACTCCCCCTGTACTCACACCAACACTCGAAAAGTGGGCCGGGTGACGCAATTGTCCTTTCATTCAATCTCCGAGCCACCCATGTTCCCATCCCACTCTTCAAGATTGGCATCAGCCCCCCTTGTTCCAACCGACGAATCTCCCTTTCTAGACGGGAACTCAGACGTCTTGGGAAAGACCATGAAATCAATCGCCTGGTTGATCAAGCTCTCTTCTATTCAAGCTCACAGACTTTCCAACACCATCTGTGAACACAGCTATGATAGCGCGGCTACCAATCTCCAACAAGCAATGGAAGCGTTGTTGTCTAAGAACGTTGAATGTATGAACTCAATGTTGAATGTTGTTCTCTCGGATGTTGGATATTGTAGAGATGAATATTCCGGAAAACTCTCACCCTTTGCTACTTATGATGACACGGTCACAAAGATGACCAACAATTGCCTCGTGGTTCTTGATTTGGTCCGTTAATCGTACGCTTTTAGGAATAAAATAGATATCATGAATTTCTCATATTTGCTTTTAGTTAAATGAGTTGTACTTTGATCTTAAACAACAAATATTGTTTTTGTTTAGAATGCAAAGAAAAATAGTTAACAAATACCGTTAGCTACCATTTCCCTTTGCTTCAGAATCACACAATCCCACATTTTTGTATTTTTCAATGCGAGATCTAAAAACATATCTCTTTTGTGTTTGTTTTACTGTTGGCATTCACGTTTTTTTTTTGTTAACTTAAAGAGCTGTGCTTTTATTTGACACCTATCGTTTATAATTCAAAGAAAGTTAGTTTTTGCCATATTACTGCGTTAAAGTACCCGTCCCAGACCACCCGACGGTTATAAAACTAGTTATTAAATATACTTGAGGTGAGGGTCACCCACAATTTCTTCTACAAGCTACAGAATAATCACAACCTTTATGAAACCATTCTATTCACATGTGAATAAAATGGTTCTTTAAATATCAAATCTTACATCACTCAAAGGAGTTCTTTATAGCAATGATTTTATAAGTTACTATATACATATTATGACCAGCATGAAAGTAAAAATATATAAATCAAGTACAATTGACAGAATATTCAAATTCTCATATATTCACTGTTCAAGATTGGCCCATGAACACTGCACCATGTCCACCGGCTTTCATAAACTTCTTCAACAGAAGCACAGCAATAG
This sequence comes from Smallanthus sonchifolius, assembly GCA_023525975.1. NCBI lineage: Eukaryota > Viridiplantae > Streptophyta > Magnoliopsida > Asterales > Asteraceae > Smallanthus > Smallanthus sonchifolius. The sequence goes on along the minus strand of CM042046.1, from coordinate 55,077,601 downwards.
CAAGCGCGAGTCCTACCGCCGCCCATGTGAACAGGCGATCATCAGCCGATTTCTGAACAATCTGTTGGTGTTGCTGCACCACTGCAGGTACATTCAGAGTTGTAGGAGGTGTAACAGGAGTCACCTTCCCTGACACCCTCAACTCTTCAGCTTCTAGATTGTCATTTAAAGGAACTTCATGCTGTTGTTCTTCATGTTCAGTTATCTCTGTGTTAGTGTTAGCAGGAATTGACGGGGTTTCACAGGGTTGTTCTGTGGCAGCAGGTGGTGGTTCTGAAGATTCCACGGAGTTAGGTTGAGGGACCGGGAGTGCCTTACTAATCATGTACTCATGAATCTGCACATTTAGATATGTAATCATTGCAACCTAAAAGAAAGCAACCAATTGACTTAAAAAGGTCAAACCTATAAGTTGCCAGTCTGCACTTGATGCATTTTCTTACCAACTAAATAATTTGTGCTTTCTTGATAAAAGTCAATGAAACTACAAATACCAGTATTTCAATTAAATAAGACCTTTCGTATCAAATTCAAATTTGAGATCATATCTATTTGACCTTAAAAGTAAAAAAAAAACAAGTAATGAAAAGCTTGGGTTATTAATGTGACCTCATAAATGAGCTTTTGACGATCGGGAGATCCAAATTTTGGTGCAGCTTCACGGGATTTAACTGCAAGAGCACGCCTCTCTTCTTTCTTGTAGTCCAATGAGCCCAAAGCACGATTAGGGTTTGTGGGCATAAATGCAATTAATGCTGTTAGAGCAGTCCTAACTGCAATTCAAGATATCAGGTTGGCTATATATATAATGTAAAAGTCAAAATGAGACACTTAAGGTATCTAATAATGACATAACCACACAAATGGGTTCTGGCCTCTGGGAAACAACTTGTTTGACCAAGATCAGTTGCTTACCACTCCATGATGGTTGCCAATGTTCAGGATGATGATTTGATATGCTTAAACAAATCTTCGTCTGTGTCTCAAAACGTCCATTTGGCTGAAACAATGACAGTATGATTACAAAATTAATAGATTTGCAAGGTAACATTGATTTAAAACTAGAAATAATACTAAGAGAGGAAAGATTACTGTCAGCAACATAAAAGATGGTGGTTTGAATGGGTATTCTGAAGGCAATTGAATTCGCCCGTGATAAATTCCCCCTTCAAATTCAGAATCATTTGGTCCCCTAATTGCAAATTGCCATTCAAAGATGTTCTCCTGCACAGAGAACACCATTAGCATCAATCATGATGTTTATGTTAAAATGAAAGTCAAATGCTGGTGGTCATGTTATAACTTTTTCAATATATTGAAATGGGACACAAAAGAAAGAACACATTTTATCGGTTCACTCTCGGTTTCCTAAAACAAGTTCCAATTCCCATCGCAGGATACCATTATAATAAGAGTAATTTTTCCAACCAAGAAAGAACACAATTAAAAATTGATCCAGAGAATTAAAAACATGAAATTGTTTATAACAAAAAATCTAATCTGATGAACATAACCAAACTCAAGAGGAAGGCTGGTGAAATCGTGGGATGGGTTTGATTGCATCTCTTTCAGCTCCTGCAAGATCCTTTTCACCGATGGATTCTTCATATTGTATTTATCCGCCATTCTTGATCCACAATCTGGAAGCCCAAAGATTGTAAACAAACACCAAAAAGATCCCCAAATGAAATGATACAAACAGCCGTTGACTCACACGTCGCCTAGCTTACGTGGCCATACCCCATATATGCTTTTAGGCCTTCGTTATTTCCACGCCCACCTCTTATATACGGGGCATATTAATACAATACGGTTGATGACATATCTTTTAATTCTTTATTTATTATGAACTTAATAAAACTAGATAGATAGATGGATACATGAAAAAATTACAAATTAGCAGACTGATTGAACCGGCAACGTATTAGACTGACTGAAGCAGGGTGTGACACTAGGTGAGTCGTAATTGGCATCTACAGACTATCTGACAAGGAAATTAGGTCCACGTAGTATAGATTTATTTAAAGTTGAAAGTTGTAAAGTTTTTAACATGTAATGAAATGTTTTTAAAATCTTCCACTATATAAGTGAATCTAACGAACCTTCACACCCTGTTTTGGGGTGTTCTGAAGTCCCTATAAACCATGTTGTTCAAGTTTTATGGGTTTATATATCAAACCAAATTGAAACCAGATCAAAACTTGAAGGACGAGGAGGTCGTCGTCGGAGTGGTGGGGTGGCTAGGGTTGGGGATGAGTCGTTGAAGTCAAATGTGTTAGGGTAAATGGGTATTCATATGTAAACGGGTCAACCATTTCTTTTGTTTTTTTTTAAATGTAAGGGTATATTGGTCATTTAACGGAAATTCTAATAACAGTTAGTGTAAAGTACGTAAAGTGTTATAAACCCACATATAAAAAGACACCAGTATAATAAAAAGATGTTTTTATAGTCGATTTCACGTTTAGAGACTATTTCGGTGAAACATTGCATGCGCTACTTTTAATAATGTGACACCAAATATATAAAAAAAAACGTTTAGATGCTATTTCTGATGAATCTACTGACATTTTACCAAGTTGATAGGCCATTTTACCATTTAACAAAGTGGATGGGGTGGTGTTGTCAGTGGCAAATGCAACTGACACTTACTATTAAAAGAATTTATAAATATGGATTTTATTCCAAATTATGTTAATTATAACGAGTGTTGAACCCCAACAAATGTCATTTAATTTAAACACCAACACAAACATGTTAAACAAACATATAACGTGACATGCCACCTTTAACACAATCGATCGTAACTGAGGAATTAGGGACGATCATAATGATGAATTAAGGGGAGGGGGGACAACCGTAGTAATTAAGGGTTTAAAAAATAATAAAATAAAGAATATATTAAAAAACCTAAATACCCCTCATTTAACGTTAAAATATGGATGAAGTTAAACGATTATATGAAAATAACAAGTTTTATAAATCATGAGGATACACGGGAGAAAAACAATTTTATTAGATAAAACTGACAGAAATAACTAAAATACATGAACGAAAAGAACAATTTACTCTTGCTTAATAAACTCATCTAGTTTTTTAAGGTCATTTACATATATCATCTTCCTAAGATCATTTATTACATATTTACTCAACCTTAAAATTTAATTACATATTTCCCTTCTTAAAACCTATATGTTACATATTTATCTAATTCATTTAAAAAAACTTACTTTAGCACCATTTGATCCTTAATAAACTAATTAAAATACTATTTACATATATCCCTTTCCTAAATATTTGTAAGGGTCAATTAGGTAATTTTAAAGTTAATTGGGGAAATATGTAATTAAAATAGGGGTTAGGGATATATACAATTTAGAAGTTTAATATGGGAAAATATGTAAAAAAACATTTTAAAAAAGTCTGAGCGGTTTGAGAGTGATCGGTTCAATGACCGACCTAACGCTGTGTTTCCGAGTCTCATTTAAGGTGGGAAAAGAAAGAAAGGAGAAATAAATATTTGTTTCAGAGTTTTTTTGAAGAGGGAAAAGAAAGGAAATAAGAGAAAGAGTGTTTTCTAAATTTTTAAGGAGGAAAAAGAAGAGAAAATAAGACTTCGTATTAAAAAGATTTGAAGAGAAAAAAAAATGAATACTTTCGTTTGTTTCGAGAACACATTGTAAAATTAAATTTGAATAGATTGATTGAGATGATTTATCTGGTGGTGTTTGAATAAATTAACGAACACCCAAACATGCTTCGACTACTCAAGTGCAAAAAGAAAAGGAGAATTCTGAAGGTGAAAGTTGAGGTCGTGTATCATTTCCCCTCATTTTATTTTGATTTTGGGGAACCAAAATGGTGCGTCGTGATTTACTGCACAAAATAAACCTTGCATCACCAAATGGTAGGATCTTACATAACAACTTTAATGTCAATACTTGTTGTTATGTAATCTCAATCAAACAAAATGATACTACTATTTCACATATGAACTTTGGCATTTAGGGATATGTTTCATCACGTGTTTGAAACTTGTCTCATAATCAACTGCGTGGATTGGAGTAAGGTCAGTATGATTGTTACATGAAAACCTCATATTAACATAAGCAACTATCACTCATGATATGCAGATGACTATCAATCTATGCTGTAATGGATACTCTGCTGATCAACTTAAACAGCAAGGATTGCCCTTGATTTTGAAGTTGGAAGATTGGCAACCTTCTTCCTTAGCTTATCTCAAGGAGAATGGCCACGCCATTTTGTTGAATTCGTTAACTGCTTGCCTTTTAAAGACCTGATAATGGCTACCTTAATCTGGCTGTTAAGTTGCCTGATCTATCACTAAAACCAGACATGGGGCCAAAGATGGATATTGCTCTGTTACTAAGCTTCACTATGAAAAATCTGATACCGTATGGTTTCTTTTATACTTCAAATACTATTTTGTTCTAATACATGTGCTTAAATGAATATAAAATTCTAACAAGACGCAATCAGTTAGGACCACTAAATAAAATGAATACATTCAGTCCTATGGATAATCATCATTGTTTCAAGGCTAGGATGTCATTGGTTAACATTTTTATAACCATTAATTTGATCCTTACTCTAAAATAACTTGTAGGTGAATCTGATGACACATACAAAATCCGATGTCATTGCATCCACAAAGCTTAACAAGACAAAAATGGTGAAACAAGAGCATGGTGACCCAATGGAGGGAGGTGCTCTGTGGGATATCTTTCAGAGGCAGGATGTACCTAAGTTAGAGGAATATCTAAGAAATCACTCAGCAGAGTTTAGGCATATGGGTTGTCTTTCAGTTCAGCAGGTAATTTTATACTATTACAAGTTTCCTTCAAAACTATCCCATCCACTTTTATCATAACAAATATTGATATTGATTTGGGCCTAGAAGATATGTGAGATCGTTTAATTTTTTCTTGAACAGAAAATTCACACACCATTGTGTTCACTATATGAGATCATTTAATCATCTGAATTTGAGTCACTTAATTTTTCTATATCATCTCCTTTGTATTGTTTTTTCGATATCTGCTACTGTGTCAAGGGTGTCATTTTCATCTTCTCTGCATTCTCTCTATGGTGGTGTTCTGTGAGCCCTTATTTGCTATACAAGAGGATATGATTACAAACATTATATTATTTCAATTGTAACCTACCCTTTTTAAACAAATATGCATTAAAAATATTCTTTGGATAACTTTTGACCAGTTCAATTCATTTGACCTCATCCCTCTTTTGTTGCCCGTTTGACCTTTCAGAGGTGAAACACAACCCAAATCGACCCAACTGTAAGTAACGGGCTGACATGGCCACCTCTGCTTTTATTATTCATGTCTGTGTAGTATTTTGCTAGATTATAATAGCCACAATGAATTTGTTCAAAAGCTTATGTGATGCTGCAGGTTTTTCACCCAATACATGACCGGACATTTTACCTAAACATGGAACATAAAAGGAAGCTCAAAGAGGAGTTTAGCATGTCTTTATCAAGTATATTTCCGTTTGCTTGTCATGTATATATACAGATTCATCAATCCTTTTCTTATGCTGATTAGAAATCGAACCATGGACCTTCAAACAAAAACAAGGCGATGCAGTTTTATACCCGCTGGTTGTCCTTATCAAGTTCGAAATTTAAAGGTCAGAACACACACATATATATAACTCATGAAATTAATTTGTAAAACACTGCTTGCTAATAAGATTTCCTTCTTACAGTCAAGTACGAAGGTTGAACTCAACTTTATTTCTCCTGAAAGCCTTGGTGAATGTATGCGCTTACAAAAAGAACTTTGTATGCTTCCCGACAATCACAGGGCCAAACAACAAAAACTAAACGTAAAGCATCTGAAATTTCTGCACATGATTTTTTTCATTCACCGAATCAAGAAATTGGTGCATGTTTTTGTTTTACATAACTTCCTGCTTTTGATGTTGTATAGATTGGGAAAATGATGATTTATGCATTAGACCACGCTGTAGCAGAATTGTCAGGGTTTATGGATTCAAATGGGCCCACTGATGATCTTGAAGATCAATTGGCCAAGGTGCCCGGGATCTTGAATGGTATGTAAATTGCGATCTTTAACATCTACCCTATCTTGTAACAGCCTAATGTGTTTGATTCTCATATTACTATATTAAACTTAGTTGCAGCAGGCGATGGTATGAATATTAACAATCACATCAATGCGATCAACCATACAGTTGCAGCCATGGGTACTTCAGAGGAATCTGTGGGAATGTGGCAGGGGAACAATGTGGAACAGGATACCAACAATGCGTTCCCTGCACCATCAGTTGAGCATCCAGAGGAACCTGTGGGGAGAACTATGTCGGACAAGCAGCAAAAGAGATATTCCAGGCTGTTGAGCACCGCTACCCAAGCACATTTGAAGGGGTAGAAGTTCGTTCAAAACCTTATTGGCTGTCCATTCTGAAAGAACTGCATGCATTCATAAAACGTTTTCTGGAAGCACCTGTGGATGCATTGACGGAGAAGCAGATGAGGCTGAAATGAATGATTTTGAGAGGTTTGGGTTTGATCTGTCGTGGGCCAGTAAGAGGCTAGACATGGTGAAGAATCTCAAATTTGGAAAAGATCCGTTGAGATTGGAGTTGGTGGTTCTAGAAGAATCTCTAAAGTTGTTACATGAAGAGGTGGTGGAAGCAAACGCGAGGTTGGAAAAGGCTCAGTTAGCCCGAAACAAGAAGGCAGAGGAGGTGGCTCACAAGTTTAGAGCTGAATATGATGACGTGTTAAATGGCAACCTTGGTTTCGGTATGCTGCCCGGGTATTAGCTTAGCTAAGCTCATCACAAATTTTAGCTAGTTTTTGGGACCCGGTTATTATATATATGAACTAGTGTTAGAACCCGTGTATTACACAGGGACATAAATAAAATAAATTTACAACAAAATACAACTTGAGACTAAAAAATGATGAATACATTTCATAATTCATAAATCAGTAAATATTTCTTTGTATACAACGTTGGATGTTTTGTTTGTAATTTTTCCATCATTGTCTAAGGCTAAAATTTTTAACCCGTCTCTGCTTTTAACTCTTGAAAGCGCAACATATAATTGACCATGAGTGAAAACCGGTTGCCTCAAGAACAATCCAACTCTTGATAGTGACTGACCCTGGCTCTTATTTATTGTCATGGCGAAACAAACCGAGAGTGGAAACTGCCTTCTTTGTAGCTTGAAAGGGATTCTTTTGTCTGAAGGCGTTAAATTTATTCTTGGAATAAATGTTCGAGTCCCAATATTGCTACCAGAAATTATCTCGGCCTCGATAACACGATTACCAAGAGATTTGACTTGTAATCTAGTTCCATTACATAACCCATTTTTCTGATCAATATTTCTCAGCAACATTACAGGCACACCTACCTTCAAAACTAAACTATGATTTGGCAATCCTGAAAGTTTAAGACCATTAAGAACATCCGGTGAGTATAAACTTTGTTGGAAATTATCGTTTAACTGTTCTGACTGGCATATGCTATCTGAACTTAGATATTCTTTTTGTTCACCGGGAAACATTGACAAAAATCGATCATTAATCTCCTGCACTACTTCATTTGTCGGTGCAAGTATTGCTCTTTCTTGAAAGAATTGAGGATTTTTGTAGTTTTGTAGAATATATGGATAGACAAAGTCAATTAAACTACCAATAGGATCGACGGATTCAGTAATAAGTATATCAATCACCGCATCTACTTCATTAATGCCACCAACATTACCCTCTCCCAGGTCCAAAAGCCATTTTGCAAAGTTTTGTGTCTTTTCGAGATCAGCTGTGTCATTACCAATGGTCAGTCTCATGTTTTTTGTTAACTTTAGCAACTTGCATTTTCTCCAAATATATGATAAACATAAAGCAGCATTTACAATGTCTTGTCTGCTTCCGTTTGGCACAACAGGTAGGATTTGTCTAAAATCTCCACCAAATACAATAACTTTACCTCTGAATGGTATGTTACTTTTGTTTGAATTATTTGGGGACAATATGTTATTCAAAGATCTATCCAACGCTTCAAATGCATGATTGTGAACCATCGGAGCTTCATCCCAGATAATCAATTGTGTTTGACTTATTAAATACGCAACTTCGTTACCTGGCTTAATACGGCAAATAGAATCTTCATTAAAATTGAGAGGAATGAGAAATCTAGAATGTGCTGTTCTACCTCCTGTCAACAGCAACGATGCTATACCACTTGAAGCAACATTTAAAACGATTTGACCTTTACATCTAATTGCTGTTGATAATGATTTCCATAGAAAAGTTTTACCAGTACCACCATAACCATACAGAAAAAACACACCTCTTTTCTTATCTTTAGCAGCCGTCATTACCTTGTTAAAAACGTTTCTTTGTTCATTTGTTAGTTGATTCAAAAGAGTATGTAGCTCTTTCTGCAACAAATGTATATCATATGACAATTTTTCGGTAATAAATCGATTTTGTGCAGAACTTATACTCTCATCGTCAGGATAAGGCATGGTGTTGTAGTTTCGTAATGTAGAGTTATTACGAAGCAGAAATTTCTCTATTTGTAACAAAGTCAAGTTCTTAGTTTGATCTTCAGTAAGTAATAAATCTGAAAATGAAAAAAAAAATTCAATTTAAATGAAATATTTGTATGAAAAGATGGAACATATTAAAGTACATTCAACCATCTAAAGAATAACATACCTTGATTGTTTAATAATATTTTCTGGTTGTATAGAATATCATCTGACAAATATTTCCATGTCTTTTCCCATACAAAATCCGGTCTTGACAAGCTATTAGACATTAGAATTGTTGCAAATAAGCCTCTTAGGTAATAACCAGAGCCAGAATGACTTGCTTCTTGGATTGCTTCAATATACTCCATGTCATCGTCTAACAGACCTAGGTCATAACATGCATCTCTAAATGTATCACATACATGACCATTTACTGTACGAATATCTTCAAATGATGTTGGTCCTTTTACTTTATTTAAAAGTATTCTTAAGAAATAGGCTTCACCAAGCGCAGGAGAAACTGAATGAATTCTACCAATAAATTTTATAAAAGTATTTCAAATTGCCGACGTTAAAAATATTTTTACAAAGTAATTATATTTTAAATCTTTACCAAAAATAAGGAAATTAAGACAAAATCGAATTTTTAATATATATGTTAGAAAATTATTTCAAAATATAATTTTTGAAATCTTTCAAAACATTTGTAATATTCTTAATCCGATTATATATATATTTTTCATTAACTTTTATAATATTTCCAAATATTTTTTATTAAATTTTATTAAGAAAAGAATAAAAGTATTAAAATATAAAATATTTATTTTGTTTAAACTGAAAGTAGATTTGGATTTGCTTTTTTTTTAAATGTCAAGGTAACTGTTTTTGATTTAAGAATCTTCGTGGGGATGTCAGGTTATAATGGAATGGATTGTAATCATATTATATTTCCCAAATAAGTTAAAAATTATTGGATTTAGGTAGTAATTAAAAAATTATATCAACATTAATTTCTCTAATTCTAATTGGATATTGAATGAGATTGGATATTTTTAGAAGGTTTTTAATTTGATTATTTGGGGGGATTTGGAATGTTTAGACGCGGGTTTGATTATACTCAAAATTTATTTACTATATTAAAAGTGGGGGTTCAATATTCAGGGTAAAATATTTAATGGATGTATGCAAATCGACATTAATAAATCGAATTTACTCGATTTTTTGTTGATATTATTTTTTACATAACAATTTTGAAGTGTTGAGATTAATTAAATCAATAAAATAATAATTCATAGAATATTGAGTATTTAACCTTGGAAAAGCGTACACAACGCTCGAATTTAAAACCAAAAGAAACATAACATGTAAATTATACTTTTAAAAATAACTTTATAAAACCAAATAAATAATTAATACCGAAAAAAAGACATTCATAGTGTTCAAAAAGCAAAATAATGTCACGACAAAATAACATACTTTAAAAAAGTTCAACATATAGATAGATAAAATAAATAAAACTAAAACCAACTATGGTGATTTTTTAATTTTTGGTATCAGCAACTTGATCTTTGAATCCTCGATCTTTGAATCCTCGCCCCCATCTTCTTTTTTATAACATGCACGTGATTTGGTTGCAGATGTAGCCAATTCATCATCAACATCATATATTTCTTCCAAGATTCTTTTATTAAGTTTGACAGGTTGACAGTTGATGTCTTTAGAAACGGAAAGCGGTGTTAGACTGTCACCGGTACATGATATAGAATCCTAAAAAAGGGAAAATTTAATAAAATTTATTAATAAAAGTATTGGTAATATATAGTCTCATTGGTGTAATTTGTGTATAAAGTTATAGGACATACCTTGACTGCAACAGAATCTTGAGATTGGAATTCAGACATATTGTAATTCATAGAGTCAAATTCAGTGTTCTGTAAATTCAATGTCATATATCAAGTAAAATTGTTGTTTGCTAAGTTAAAATTCAATGTCTCATTGGTGTAATTTGTGTATAAAGTTATAGGACATACCTTGACTGCAACAGAATCTTGAGATTGGAATTCAGACATATTGTAATTCATAGAGTCAAATTCAGTGTTCTGTAAATTCAATGTCATGTATCAAGTAAAATTGTTGTTTGATAAGTTAAGTATTTGAAATATTATATTTTCAAAGGTAATATATGTTTTTTTAATATGTTTTATTTGTTACCTGAGACAGAATTGATTTCTTTTCAAGTGCTGCCATTATTTTACTGTCTTCAGTAACTTTTGAAATTCCATATGTATGCCAATTTTTTTTACTTAAGATAAACTCGGTCACCTCAATGTTGAAAGCTAATTTTTTTCCCAACAACGTTTCTAACTCATCAGGAAAAAAAACCATCATCCCACTGTAAAACGTACAGTATATTAAAAGGATCAACATACAACTTTATTGATTTATAAAATAATTTTCCAAGTGTTAATAAAGTATATGAGTGTACCTCAATTTTCAGTTTTTCGATCAATTCATTTGCAGTTTTGTTTAATAGCTTTGAAGCTTCGCTCTCAAATAATGTAGGTGTCACTGTTCCTGTAAGATCTTGAACCCTTATGGTAATTTTAAATCTGTGAACAGAAATACAATAATTTATTTTTATAAATTTGTTATTTAACAAAAAGTTTATTAAAAGACCAATAAATAATTAACAAATTATTTATTTCTTTACTCACTTTGGGTATGCAGAGACAACATGATAGTTGCATTGTGGATTACTGCATTCCATTATCTTGTTTTCAACAAAATCATCAGATTTGTCACCAATTTCAGTGCTGACATACTTGGTTGTGACCTTCATGTTACAATGCTTACACACCATATAAAACCACGGTTGATCTCTGCATATACCTTTTATTGTTGCAAGTATTATAACTGATTTTACCTGAATAATATAATATATTAAATTTTAATCTATCTTATATATTTAGATTATAAATATTAACAGTATATAACATTTAGACGGATAATCGTACCTCGTGGATGTCATATAATTCTGTAATATTGCAAAACGGATAACTGATTAGAAATTCATCCTCTACACTGGAGATGATTGAATCAACAAATCCACGGCTACTCGATGATGTTAGCCCATCTGATTTTGCAAGCAAACTGTATATATTTGGATGTTTAAATTATTTATGTTATTGATATATTAGATTTAATCAAAAATTATATAATCTATCTATATATAAACAGTTATTAAGTAGAGGACAAACCTTTTCTTAAAGGAAACAACTTCATCAACATCGGTGTTAATCAATAACCTACTCACGTTGAAGGAATTGTTAACATATGGTTTACCTGAAATTTTATTAACACAGATATAAAGTTATTTATCATTATAATTTTTGTAAATAAGTCATGTGTTATGGGTTTTCTAAAAAAAGTTAATAGGGTTGGAATAAAACCTTTGAACCACTTCAACTTTTCAAACTGTAAATAATCACCACATGATCATGGAGATCGGGATTCAATGAAATGTAATGAGACATTTTTCTAGAGTATTCATCCCATAGAGTTGTAAATATCTTTATGCCCCTGATAAATAAATAAAATTTAAAATATTGACGTTAATTTATAAAAATTATTTGGCGTAAAAAAAAACATAAAAAACGTGGCCCACTCAAGATCAGCAATCTCCAGAGTTGTTTTTTCAGATTCTGTTCCATCTTTCTTTTTAAAATTTTCTGGGTTGAAACATTTGGTTACATAACCAATCACATCTATACATAGCACACAAAATAATGTTATTTTAGTTAATGGGAAACATGTAAAAAATATTATTAAAAATTCTATATAACATTTTTGAGAAAATAAGCTTACCAATTGTCCCGTTCTCAGTAGACTCATGATTTAGTATACTCTTAAAGCATTCAAAATCGAAACCATAGGTTGATCCACCAAAATCAGGGGCTTTTGTTAGTGTGGTTTTATAGTGAAAACAAACTTTGTTTTCATTATCAACATACTTGTACTTTGAGTTGTTGTACCCAAGAGTGGGATTCTTGATAACATAACAACATTCCTCTTGGAGATGTTTCTCAAACTTATAAAAGAATCTACTCAAAAGTGATGCTTGCAACCTTGTTCCCTGCATATGTGAAACTGCCTATGTTATATTTGATATAATAATAAAAGTTATGGACGGTAATTATAAAAGTATTGATGAAGAAAGACTTATATTAATAGGCATCCAAATCTTAATTTTTTTAGACAAAGTAAATAAATTTAAAAAATAAAATAAAAAAATAGAATCATAACCTGTTCATCCATGATAATCATGTCTATTGCGGTTATCTCATTGGGTTTTTCCTAGGAACTCTGTTTCCACATTCTGAGTAGACGCACCTTGATAGTAAAGTTGTCTTCTAAAACGTCAATGGCATTTAGCATCGAAATTTTTTCAGACTCCATGAAGCTATACAAATAAATTGCATTCAATTAGATAACATTATAAGATTATACTACATGATAGAATTTAAAATATATTACCTTGTTTTGAAGTTTAATTGGTGACAGAGAGTAATGATTTGTGCTTTAGTTGTATGAATGAGTGGTTATATTTATAGAGTCTTGAAATTTATGTGTGATTAAATTAATTGGTTAATAATATTTTTTAAAATATTGAAAGGATTTGAAGCATTAAATATGAATTCTTTTCAAAATTATTTGGCTTTTTTCAACAATCCGATTTTAGTTACTATAATTAAAGAATTGTATAAAAATTGAAAGGATTTGAAGCATTAAATATGAATTATTTTCAAATTAGTTTAATTTTCCCAACAATCCGATTTTAGTTACTACAATTAAAGAATTGTATAAAAATTCAAAGTTAATACAATTACAGAATTCCAAAAAAAATCATCATAAAATCGTTGATATATTATTTATATTTTAAATCTTTACCAAAAATAAAATGATTTATATTTTAAATTCAAATAAAATTAAAATTTAATTATTTATATTTTTTTATTGTTATAGTGTAAATATATTTTAAATCTTTACCAAAAATAAAATGATTAAGTGTAAATCCAGTTTTTAATATATTTACTAATTTATTTCATAATAAAAACTGTCAGAAAATATAAATTAATTAGTAATGATGAAAAAATAAATTACAAAAAATAATGACCATATTTCAAAAAAACGGGATTTTATAAAAAACGGAATGATTATATTACTAAATAAATATTGACAATCAATTCTATCTATATTTGATTTTTAATAAAGTTATATTTTATTAATGAATATATTATTTCATAAAAACATGATTTAAAAAAAAAGGAACGATTAGAGTTACTAACTAAAATTTGACTATATTGGATTTCTATAATTGATTTTTAATTAATATACAGTATAAAAATTGTGCTAATTAGATAACTATGTATTTTTTTTAGTGTTTTAAAAATTCGTTAATGAATGCATGAAAATTTTGAATCAGTAACCAAAGTTTTTTTATGTTTTTTTTGTAATTGTAAATTTAAATAAATAAAACATTGTTGATGTAATTGTGTAACATTTTAAATAAATCATTATTTGCTTGAAAATATATTAATTTGATAATAACAGAATAAAATATAAATTAATTAGTTAATAAATGATGAAAAAATAACTTACAAACAATACACATGAGAGATATATATATATATATATATGGTGTTCACATAGATTGGATCGCCTTTACAACTGAAACATTGGGTATAATAAGTTAGTATATCATAACATATAACAACGCAAAATATCAACTAAAAAAACAAACATAATTGTTTATAAAACATATGATAACGCATCAAACACGCAATTTTGCACAAGGGACCAAAATATGATCATGAGGTTGTATTCAAGATGTGTATACTACAGTCTAAAAGCAAGTTTAATACAAAGTGGTTGGGATAGTCACCTTAAATTCAGTTGCTGCAACTACAAATAAAATTGTAGAAAAAAACAGTCACAGTTTCATGAACTTTTGAAAGGAAACATAATTCAAGTTGCAAAACACATATTCAAATATTCAATAACATCCAAAATCATATCTGTCACAAGCAACCAAAAACATTTAAGTTTTCAAACCCATTAGTTTCAAAATTCAACACCAGAAGTAATGTTATGCTACCTTCATGCAGCTACTAATTATGTTTTTCAACAGAAGTCAAATGAATTGTTGATTTAGACTTGATCAGATTAAACGAACAAATATCTCCAGGAATAATTGAATTTGCCTTCATAAATGCAGTCAATCCGGATAACGCGTACCTTTTGGAGGTCTTGGACATTTCAGTCCTTACTCCCAACTGTGACTGTACTCCGTTAACATCAATGACGATCAAAGAATTCTTTTCATCGAGTTCAGCCATTCGTGCAACTTTGACAGGAAGACGCTAAATTGGAAAAATAAAAGTTTAGATTAAATGATTATGTATATATTAAAAATGATTGCTACATACCATGCGATTGTTTGCAGTAATAGAGAACGGAAAAACATCATCTTTAATGAGCTGTTGTTCATGAGCAGTAGTCTGGTGACTTTCAACATTAGCATCTGGTTCATTGACCTGATTTTTCACAATAGTTTGAACTTGAAAATTAATCAAAGAAACAAAATATTATGAAGCTTATGATGAAATACATATTAGTTAAAAATTCTGAAATATTTAAAACAAAATGCATAACCTGTGAACCATCTGATAGTATATCTTCCATTATTTCATCAGCTACTTCATCTGGTTCATTCTTTGAAATAAGTCTAGGAGTGCAGTTTGGTGTGAAAATTATCATTTCAAATGATGCTTGACTAATTTGACGAAAGTACAAAAAATCCCACGGTTGCAACGAAGTGTCTTTACATAGCCGCATCCATCTATTACCAAAAACATATTGATCTCCCCTGATTGAAAGCTTAACCTTCCATGTTCGTTCACCAACATATATTGTATAATATCCACTGTTTTTTTTTGTTTGAACAAAAGCTTTGGCAAAAGTTGGAGGCAATAACTGAAACACAAAATGTTAAATCAAAATTGCTTCATAATATAACATGATTATGAAATGATTTAAAATTAATAAAAACATACCAAGTATCCGGATGATGCATCGTGAAATACAATTTTGACAAATTGATCACCACATACACTGTCGTTGAAAACTGATATTAAAAATGTTGAAACATCTATAGCTTTGAATACTACGAAGCAAAAATAATTAATCTCCATAATTTTCACGATGTTAAGCCATCCCTTTGTGAAAGAAAGCCTATCTTGAACATATCCTAACTTTACCCTCATAGTGTGTGTACCGGATGCCCTTATAATACACGGCTCTTTTGGAATTCCATCCGGATAAAAGCTTTTCACAAAAACGTCAGGCAATGGCTTTCAAAATAGTTAAGAAAAAGATGTGTTAATACAATTGTTTTGAAAAAAATAATGAATGAGATTTGAAAGACAAACTTACCAAATATGGGGTTTCAGGGTCCTTAACAAATTTGAAGAAAGTTGGATTCATCTTGAATACAAACCTAATAAAATGTTAAAAAAAATCAGATTTCTAAACATTGATAGTAAAATAACAATGTAAGATTGTTACTGTAGCAGATGTGTATACTACAGTCTAAAAGATGTGTTCAAGATGTGTATACTACAGTCTAAAAGCAAGTTTAATACAAATAACAATGTAAGATTGTTACTGTAGCAGATGTGTATACTACAGTCTAAAAGATGTGTATTTATAAGAAAAAATTAAAATCAATGAACAACAATTCATGTGTATATTAGATACATATTGAGTAAAATCCTACATCGATTAAACACAAATTAGAACAAATGGTAATCAATTGTAATACATCATTGTTAATGATCAAAAAGTAAAACAAATAACTGAAAGAAGTTGTATGTAAAGATTACTTTTGTAAATCTTGGTTTGTCATTATGATAGAACGGTATACATCATAGATTTGTTTTTGAATGAGTAAAAATCTAGATGGAAAGTAGAACGGTATACATGATTAGGGTTTAATTGTTATATCCTCCATCAGAATGAGGGTTTAAATTTCTAAAATCGGACTTAACAATAGATTCCACTTGTTATTCTATCCTGCATCTTTTTTTGGTTTGCATTATCCTATTTAATATCATTCTGATGGAGGATAGAACGGTATACATCATAGGGTTAAAAATAACATACCTTGGAGAGTTAGAACATATCGAGGATAGAACGGTAACACGGCGAAGATGAATAATTTTAGGGCTTGAATCTTTAGATCGTATACGGAAGATAGAACAGATCACTATGTCTGATGCAAACCAAAAAAATATTATCATCAGATGATGTATACAGATGGATGATATTATATTTAACCAAAACATACCTTGAATCTTTAGATCGTATAAGGGAATGAAGGGGTGCGGCGGTCAGAAGTTTAGGGTTTGTTCATCGGGGTGCGACGGTCTGATGTTTAGGGTTTGTTCATCGGTGGTGATGTTCGACTGAAAGAATAGCCGGGTTTTGATGTAATATATCAGTTGTTAAACGGGTTGTCTTGTACCCGTATGTAACCCGCGTGTATACCCATTAAGCAAAAAAAGGGTTATATTTGACCCAATGTTTGAGGATGGCTGTATGGTTGACAAGTGGCAAAACTTTTTATTCTTTTATTACATAGGATAGATATGAATACCTATATATATATTGAAACAAAACCCTCTAAAACAATTTGAAGATCAAATTAGTCTGTGAGTTTAGGATTCAAGGCTTCGACATCGATTGTGGTAACTAGCTATCATGTTGTGATATCCGTTTGACTTGATCGATTAATGTTTCAAACTCGTGTTTTCGAAACATATTAAGGTAAATAATCAACTTAAACAAAGATTTCTTGTTAAATTCTTAGAGAGTCAGTCAAGCTTACACACTTCAAATTTTTAGATTTACAATCACTCTCAAGAATTACCAAAAAATACAATCTATTTCAAACTCTCATTCCTCATATCAACCCAATACTAACTAATCAAGAAGAAAACCATAGAAACCTGAATGTGAGAGTTTTTCTTTCTTGAAACATCAAGATTTGAATGTCCCACTCCCACAAGATTAAAG
Organism: Smallanthus sonchifolius; assembly: GCA_023525975.1. Classification (NCBI taxonomy): domain Eukaryota; kingdom Viridiplantae; phylum Streptophyta; class Magnoliopsida; order Asterales; family Asteraceae; genus Smallanthus; species Smallanthus sonchifolius. Next base: position 55,059,913 of record CM042046.1, on the reverse strand, counting down.
AAAATTGCCTTTAAAAAAACCAATGAAGGGGAGAGAGTTTGAAAGGCTTCCTGTGCATACAGGAAAGTCGATTAGGTCATTGCCTCAACATACTCATTCACGGCTAAGTTTGCAACCTTTTGGGTTAGATTTTTTGACACTCGGCACATTTGATTTTCTTTTTCCTTTTTCAAACAATTCATTTCATATATAATTTGATTTTTCTTTAATAAATTATACAAGTTAGTTTAAAAAAAATTTAAATACACAATCTTGTTAGTTTTTTTTACAAATTTTATTAAAAACAAAGTTATCTTATTTGACATTTTAGCTTTCTATTTGTGGTTTTATCTTATTTGACACTTGACACCTTTCTATTGGTTCGTAAATTTTTTTGGGTAAAACTTATTACCTAAAAGATATTATCTGATTCGAAAAATTATAAAAAATACCAAAATCCATAATTTATCTCTATAAATACTGCATCTTCTTAATTTTACATTTTATGTTACGATTGTAACTTGTTTAATATATTCTATTTTATTTCAAATAAGAAGTTAATTTTCGTTAAGAATCCCACTAAATGATTTATCTTTTAACCGAAATCGGGTCAAACGAATTCCGATTGAGCTCATTCCAGCGACGTTGAAACAGACTCGTCGAGATTTTTTTAGGGGGGTGTGGGGGGATTTAGGTTTTTTGGGGGTGGGGGTGGGGGTGAGGGGGTGGTTAGGTTTTTGGGTTTAACTTTAGAGTTTAACGTTTAGGGTTTAGTTTTAGGCTTTATTTAAATTCTTAGAGCATTCTCATCAGCTTCTTTATCCACATTTCTATAATTACACTAAAAATTACTATATTTTATCTCTTCTTTCCAATTAAATAAATACTTTTTATACCTTTATCATTATATTTTCTCTTTCCTCCACTCATAACCATTTTAAAAAAATATTAAAAACTTAATCAAGGTGAACATTGTTTTTACAAATATACAGATGAACGGTAACATTTTCTCTCATTTACTCACAATCACTTTAAATCACTTCTTAAAATATAAAGAACTCACTCGCAAACATATACAGATTCTGTTGTGAATGCTCTTAGCGGAACCTTCCTCTATTAGTTTTTATTTAGTTTTATATTAAAATAAATAATAATTTATTAGTTTTGAAATAAAACAACCATTTTCAATATTAAAATAAATAATAATAATTTATTAGCCATGAGATGAGAGAGGGTTTTTGAATAAAATGATTTTGGAATGAAACTTCCGCTCGATCAACAATGACTCCGAAGGAGAATTCAAGTAAAAGAAGGAAGAAGGTAAAGTATCTATCTGTTTAATTTATACCTTCTTACTTAGTTTGATTTTGGTTTGGTTAGGTTAGTGATGGAGTTGACTGGTGCCACCAATGCCGTCGTCGGAATGAAAAAGACCCTGTGCACAAAATGCCACTCCAAGAAATATTGTCTCGCTTGTATCACTAAATGGTATTATCTTAAATATTGTGCACAAAATGATAAACTGTGCTTAAGTGTTTGCCTTTTAGGCACCCAGATGTATCACAACAGGAGTTTGTTAAAGCATGTCCCGTTTGTTGCAGTAACTGCAATTGCAAAGCATGCTTGCGTCGATTTTCACCTAAAGTTGGTTTCTGCACCAAACCAACCACTTTTGGTTTAAGTAAAGTCCTAGAGACAGAGTATCTTAACTACTTCCTTAATAATACTTTATGCAGGAGGGGTATTCTTGCTCTCAACCTGATAAAATTAAATACTCCAAACAAATCCTACAAAAGGTTTTCCCTCTTGTCACAACACTAAATGAAGACCAACTCATGGAGAAGGAAATAGAGGCTAAGGTTAAAGGTAACTCCTTTTCGTAAGCAAGTTCGACTCTAATGAAAATTTTATTTATTATTATCTCATTGGGCAGGTGTATCTATATCAGAGTTACAGTTACAGGATGCTGACTGTGAAGTGGATGATGATATATTTTGGTAAGTCATGAAATGATTACTTATCTTGTTAAAGTAATTTTATATAAACTTCTCAAAAGTTATCTTTTATGCAGTGACAACTGTGGATCATATTCCTTTGACTTTTATAGAAGTTGTGGATGTGGATATGATTTATGCCTTGTGTGCTGCAGAGAGTTGCGTGATGGTCAACTTAAGGGTATGACTTGTGGGTGGAAAGCCCGCATAGATGGTAGCATTCCTTGTCCGCCAAAAGATATTGGTGGTTGTAATGACGGAACCCTTGATTTGAAACGCATAATGAGTGTTAATTGGATTGTGAATGTGCTAGAGAAATCTCAAGGGTTATACAAAGTCAACAATAATAGCTATGATAATCCCCAAACTTCTATGGAATCCAGTGGGAGTTATTTGTATTCTTTGAGTGCTAAAGACATTCAACCTCAACACATTCAGCATTTCCAATTACACTGGTCAAAAGGTGAGCCAATAATAGTCAATGATGTTCTTTCAACTTCTTCAGGGCTAAGTTGGGAGCCGATGGTTTTGTGGCTTGCTTTTCGTGACATCGCAAGCAATCATTCCCATGCTTATGAAGTGAATGCAATCAACTGCTTTGATTGGAGTGAGGTGAGTATGGTTGATATTCTTGTTACATTGATAACTAATATTAACGTATATCGCTATCACTCATGATATGCAGGTGACTGTCGATCTTAGCAAATTCTGTAAGGAATACTCTACAGGCCAAGTTAAAAAGCAAGGGTTACCCTTGCTTTTGAAGTTGGAAGATTGGCAGCCTTTTTGCTTATCTCAAGGAGAATGGCCTCGCCATTTTGTTGAATTCATTAACTGCTTGCCTTTTAAAGATTACACAAACCCTAATAATGGCTACCTTAATGTGGCTGTTAAGTTGCCTTATCTATCAGCAAAACCAAACATGGGTCCAAAGATGGATATTGTTTATGGAGTTGAAAAGGAATTGGAATATGGAGACTCTATTACTAAGCTTCACTATGAAAAATCTGATACGGTATGGTTTCTTTTATACTTAAAATCCGATTTTGTTCTAAAACATGTGCTTAAACGGTTATCATCACCGTTTTAGTTAGGACCATGGATAAAATAAATACATTCCATCCTATCGGTAATCATCACCGTTTTAGCATAAAGTTATTGCCTTTTCAAGGATAGGATGTCATTTGGTCAACATTTTTGAAACCATTAATTTGATGTGTCCGGGTCCTTTTTCCTCTTTACATGTTATTAAAATAACTTGTAACTTGTAGGTGAATGTACTGACACATACAAAATCCAATGTCCTTACATCTACAAAGCTTAACAAGACAAAAGTGGTGAAGCAAAAGCATGGTGACCAACATGAACCTTTAGTTTGTGAAGCGGGCCCACAAAGAAACGAGGGTCAACAATATGCAGTTGAACCAATGGAGGGAAGTGCTCTGTGGGATATATTCCATAGGAAAGATGTACCTAAATTAGAGGAATATCTAAGAAATCATTCAACAGAGTTTAGTCATACTGATCGTTTTTCAGTTGAGCAGGTAACTGTCATCATAAAAAATATTGATGATATTGATTTGGATCTAGTAGACATATACCAAACCAAACGTACCCAGTATAATCCCACACATAGCTATATTCGCTATTAGTAGGGTCTGGGGAGGGTGTGATGAGGGCAAACCTTACCCCTATCCCAAGGGATAGAGAGGCTGCTCCCGTTTAGACCCCCGGCTCCATGGGAAAGAAAAAGATAAAAATATAAATAAAATTAATGAGTAATAAAGTAAAATAAATCTAACAGTAATCTAACAATTAGCAGTGTATGACTAGAGTATATTAGTCACAAGAAGCACAACACACCTACAAGAAACAAGACATACGCAAAATCTTTGCTAAACAACTCTACTCTCCCACACAACGGGTCACTCATCCTAAAACCCTAATACGACGTCTCCATGAAATCCTATCATTGATCATGTCCTCTGAGAGGTGTAAATCTAGCAAATCAAGCCTAATCCTCTCATCCCACGTTAATTTCGATCTCCCCCTGCTCCTTTTCCCCTCTACAACAAGAGTTTCCACCGTTCTCACTGGATCTGTGCTCTGTCTCCTCTTGACATGTCCAAACCATCTCAATCTTCCTTCTCTTATCTTATCTGAGATACATGTGACTCCCAATCTCTTCCGAACAACTTCATTTCTTATTCGGTCCTTTCTTGTGTGTCCACACATCCACCTCAACATCCTCATCTCAGCTACATCCATTTTTCGAGCTTGTGTCTTCTTGATGGCCCAACAAACGGTTCCATATAGCATCGCTGGGCGAACTGCTACCCTATAAAATTTACCCTTTAACCCTATTGGGAACCTCTTGTCGCACAAAACACCTGAGGCCGCTCTCCATTTACACCAACCAGCCTGCACCCGATGGACTACATCATTGTCGATGTCCCCGTTACTCTGGATGACAGATCCTAGATACTTGAACTTCAGTGTCTTAGGGACAACCCCACCTTTAATAGAAATCTGGGTCTCCTCGTCGACGTTTGCATTGTTTGACATATGAGATCATTTAATCTGGAGTCATTTATCTTTTTTCTATGTTATCTACTTTGTATTGTTTTTTCTATATCTGCATTAGGGTCAAGGATGTCAGTTTCTTCTTCTCTGTATCTCTCTATGGTGGTGTTCTGTGAGCCCATATTTGCTACTGATACGGATCTTTCTAACCAATTCAATCAGTTAACTATTTAACTGACTTAACCAGACTAACAGATTCATATTAGCTACTACCAGAGGATGCAACACTTTTGGGTTAACCATTATATCTATGATGTAGAGATGGCAAAATGGGCAGGACGGATTGGTTGAATAACACCTTTGGTCAACATGGATAAATTTTTTTATTGGTAAAGTGGTTAGGTTGGCGTGGAACATTTTTGTCCAAAAATTATATTCTTCTTATAAACATTTTGTATCCCATACATGATTACGAAAATTTTATTAATTCAACAATAAACTACATCTTTTAAATAAAATTATTCAAGACGGTTTATGTATTAAAAGTACAAGTTGGATCCATTTTGACCCGTTCAATCCATTTGACCTCTTTCCTAGATTATCTACAATACATTTGTTCAAAAGCTTATGTGATGCTACAGGTTTTTCACCCGATACATGACCGAACATTTTACCTGAACATGGAGCATAAAAGGAAGCTCAAAGAGGAATTTGGTACGTCTTTAAAGAGTATATTTCCGATCGTTTGTCATGTATGCATATAATACATACAGATTCGTGAATCCTTTTTTTCTGTGCTGATTAGGAATCGAACCATGGACATTGAAACAAAATCTGGGTGATGCAATTTTTATACCAGCTGGTTGTCCTTATCAAGTTAGAAACTTGAAGGTCAGAATATATGAAATACACACACATATGTGTGTGTGTGTATATATCACATATGTTAGTAATTTGTTAAGTACTCTTTGTTTGCTAATAAAACCTTCTCCTTGTAGTCAAGCACTAAGATTGAACTCAACTTTATTTCACCTGAAAGTCTTGGCGAATGTATCCGCTTACAAAAAGAACTCCGTATGCTTCCCAACAATCACAGGGCCAAACGACAAAAACTAAACGTAAAGTATCTGAAATTTCTGCACATAATTTTCTCATTAATCAAATCAAGAAATTGGTGCTCGATGCATGTTTTTCTTTTACATAACCTCCCGCTTTTTATGTTCTATAGATTGGCAAAATGATGATTTATGCGTTAGACCACGCTGTAACAGAGTTGTCAGGGTTTATAGATTCAAACAGGCACACTGATGGTCTTCAAGATCAATTTGCCATGGCACCCCAGATCTTAAATGGTATGTAAACTGCAACATGCAACATCTACCGTATCTTGTAACAACTTAATGTGTTTGATTCTGATCACATACTATTGTATTAAACTCTAATGCAGCAGGCGATGATATGAATATTAACAATCACACCAATGGATGGGTATGTGATTCCGAGAGTGATGACAATTCCCAGGATACCAGCGGTTTGTTTCTTGCTTTATCACCATCGGTCAACCATACTGTTGATAATCAGCCTGCCGCCATAGAAGATTCCGATACATCAGAGGAACCTGTAGGATTGTGGCATGGGAACGATGTAGGACGGGCAGCAAAAGAGATACTGCAGGCTGTTGAGCACCGCTACCCGGACACATTTCAAGGGGTAGAAATTCGTCCAAAACCGCATTGGGTGTCCCTTCTCAAAGAATTCCATCTATTCATCAAAGGTTTTCTAGAAACATCTGTGGATGCATTGGCGAAGGACCAGATCACTAGCCTTGAGGCGGATTTGAATGATTTCGAGAAGTTTGGGTTCGATCTCTCGTGGGCCCATAAGAGGCTAGACATGGTGAAGAATCTCAAATTTGGAAATGACCCATTGAGACTAGAGCGGGTGGTTCTAGAAGAATCTTTAAAGGCGTTGCATAAAGAGTTGGTGGAAGCAAATGCGAGGTTGGAGAAGGCTCGGTTAGATTATGATAGGGCTACAGATGCCCGAAACAAGAAGGTAGATGAGGTGGCACAGAAGTTTGGAGCTGAATATGATGACGTGTTAAATGGCAATCTTGGTTTTGGTATGCTACCCGGGAATTAGCTCATCAGGAATTTTAGGTTTTGGGACCAGATTATTCATGTATGGATTATGGAGAATCATGCAACAATTCTTAAAAGGTGATAGATTATAATACCCTAAAACTACCACTATTTTTGTATAAATTTGCATAGAAGTCTACTTTCCTATGTTTAAGTATTAAAATGTTTGGGGCATTTTGAAAAACTGAAGGTTATAGGGAAGGATCAACCATATATAAGAATAAAGAATTTTTAATCCTGAAGACCTCTACTATGTTAACCAAAAACTGAATTTACATAAACAAAAGGGTCCCAGTTGGAAGCGTTGGCTGCAACACTATTAGCAGACTGAATTGTACCACCATCCCAGCCGTAGTCACACTGCAATAGTTGTTGATCCAATGACCAACCACCAGTTCCTGTTATTTCGGCTAACTGGCTCATCATTGATTGGTTAGCCTCCGGCCACATGGAACCAATGGGGCCGGTGTCAAACAAACTGCTTGAAGGATTCAGGACTTGGTTGCTTGCGTTTGAAGTCTCGAGCCATGGAGCATCCCTAGGCCACAACTCAGTTGCTGGGGGTAGCGGCTTGTAGCACCACTGCAACTCGTCATAGCCATTGGGACTTGCAAGTTCGTTGGCATCGCGAACATGGTCTTGATCTTGTTCAACTGGCAAGCAGTGAGCTTTTATGGTGTCATGACCGGTTTCTAGTTGATCACGCTGGGGCGATTTCCTCTTTCTTGTATTGGTTACACACACTGGTTGCATTGAGATGTTAGCCATCCTGGCATGGTTTGAAACATTCTGGGAATATAGTTTAGCCTTGAGTGCACCAAGAAGACCTCCCTCGTCACCCCTGGAACCACACGCTTCCTCAAACGAAAACGGCTCAGCGTTCTCGGACAAACAACAAACACTACTATCAGGCAGTTCAAAATTGGTACGCGCGTTAGCCCCACGCAAAGTTCGGGCAGCTTGGTCATATGCCCGGGCAGCATCCTCAGCTGTATCAAAAGTCCCTAGCCATAACCGAACCTTCTGCACCGTGTCCTTGATCTCCGCCACCCACCTCCCTGACGGACGCTGTCGCACCCCAACATACTTTGGATGTCCTCTAGAGTTCGGCATCTTTCTTCTTCCCTTAATGCCGCCTCCGACTAGCGGCACCATCTGCATCAAGTTAGGCATTGAGGGTTCTAACATCTAACTCTAGTTTGTGGTTCATCATGGGTTGGATTCTTATAGTGCAGACTGGAGGGTGAGGTATCTAGGATTCTCAGAAGTGGACAACTTAAAACAAGTCAAGATGATGGTGTTAAAAATTGCAGGCCAAGGTTGATTATAACGACACAGATTGTATATAAATAAATGACATGAACATACAAGTGACTAAACAAGGTTGATGGCTTTTAATAAAATATAATGTAGAAAAAATCTATGAACCAAAACAAAATTTAGTATAAAATATTATATGTTTCTTAATACATACATATTATATGTTTTAAATGAAACAAGAAGTTAAAGAGATGATGAGTAATCCTATCTGGTTTTATTTTGGATTTATAGTTGAAACCAGGTAGGAAGAGACGATACACAATTGCTTCCTTTTCTTGTTTCAATATCTTCACTTTGGAATTTCAAAAAAACTTTATATTTAAACAATTATCACTAAAGAAATCATCAAAAGCTTAGGAAACAAAAACAGTTATCACTAAAGAAATCATAAAAACCATAAGTAAAGTTTTGTTAGCACAATGTTTTTTTAAATAATTTTGAATGTTTCAAACGATTAGAATTTGTAAAAAGAAGATTGAAAAAAAGGGGAATTTTTTTTCTCCAAATAATGTTAATTTATTAAATTGTTTTTTTTTTTACAAGTAATTAAATTAACATTAGATAATTTGTAAAAAGAAGAAAAAAAAGGGGGAAATAAGTTTAAAGGGCTTTTGGGTCGATTAACCCTATAAATGGGAGTCCAACCTCGATGAAACCATACCACTCTCTCCTCCTCGATCAACCCTCTCTTCCCTCTAACAACTGGCGACTTTTCGACAACATGTTACCTAGAACTAGAATCATATATTAAAGTAAAACCTCAAAGCTATTGAGAGGAACTTCAAAAACATTTGAAGAGCAACATCAACTTGTTACTTCAAAGACATGTTCACCTCTTGGTACTATTCATTTAACAATTTTAGCAACTTCTAAAGAACGACGCGTGGTAATCTGTGCTTCCTCCTAGCCATCGACTTTTTCCTATTAGTGACTTTTCATTCCCTTTTAACATCTTTAGTATCCGATTGTTCTTTCCTACTTGTGTGAACTCTCTAGATCCAATCCCTTATTGTAAGTGTTCTTTCCTTTGTTTTTCATCTTCTTCTAATTTCCTTTTTAACTTCTTGATCTCTTTGTTTCTTTTGATTTTCATAATGAGTCTTGTACAAGATGTGAAGTTCACTAACAATATCTTCAATAGTATAAGATGCCATGATCAAATTGTGATTAATTAGTCTAAGACGAGATTTTAAGCTACATGTCCAATTATGGACTTGAACTTAAAACACAAACGATGCATGTTGGCATACAACCATAAGCAAATTTTGGGACAAAGAACTCATTTACAACATAAAACTTACATTTGCCTTTAGGATATTCAATTCTTAGTTTTCCTTCTTCAACTTGTTGACATTCGTCACGTCAAAAAGCAAGTTTTGAGACAAACAACTCATTTAAATACTTATAATTCTCATAATGAGAACACCCATTGCATGGAGTACAACACATATCATGATCTCAACAATATGTAAACTATTTTGTCTTTTATATGATTTTATATTTAAACCATTAAATTATAGCAGATTTACATTTTAAGCCCCTGAACTTTAAAAAGGTTTTCTATTTATTTTTCTTTAACAAATTTATACTAACACCTGAACTTTAATAAAGTTATTATTTATATATCAAATGTTTTTTTCCCTCTTTTTTTACCAACCGAGTTACAAGACATGGTATACACACAATTATAACGAGGAGTGTATAAGTTGTCTACACACTTACGTACAACGTTGTTATAAATATTTTTTTTAAGTCTTTACTTTTTTTTAAACGGTTTTACTTTCTTTAACTGACTTTTCCTGTTAACGTTTTTAAAGTCTTCGCTACAGTTTCTTTTCTTTTGTATAATGTTTTTGTAATATTACTAGCTATTTCGCTTCGATGCGTGGGTTATTATAAATGATTTGCCTTTTTATATAAAGTTTCCAATACATTTATTTATTTCGTTTAACGATAACTATTTTATAAGCTTTCAAGAATGTTAATTTCTTTTGCGGTTTAACACTCCGCAACGCACGTGAACACCATTTTAGTTTACAATATGTTGATTATTTCAGTTGGTTAATCTTGAAGTTAACATATTTAAGCTATTGAGAGTCATCAATCCACATATGAAGACATATGAGTCCTAGATTGATGTTTGGTTCCCTAAATCACATTTTTTTACTCGTTAACCCACTAATTTTTTGATGGCATTGATAAATGTTAATTAATATTAAATTTATTTGATTAATGATATAATAACTATCTATAATTATATTTATATTAAATATAAATTATTTTAATGTCATTATTTAGTAGGAAAAGAGACGGAAAAAGTATGTTAAGAATGTCTCGGAAAATGACATGAGTCCCTGAATTTAGTTTATTATATAGTAAAGATATAGATATAGACTAGTGGTTACTTATAAAATTTGAGGATCATGATACTATTAAATTTTGGGGTGACAATCTTGACCATTCATTAAAAAATGGGTTCATTTGGACAAAAATCAATTGAATATGAGTCAATTTGGGTGATCTCAAATTAGTCAACAAGTTAATTTGAGTCACCTTAAATTAGTCAACGGGTCAATTTGGGTCATCTCAAATATTCAATGGGTTAATTTGGGTCACCATAAATAAGTCAACATGTTAAAATGATCAAATATTATAAAATTTTGTTAACTTAAAAATAGTGCATACGAGTCTCCCAACGTTGTCACCCCACCCCCTACAACCCACATGTTATCGCCCCGCCCCCGCCCCAACCGCCACCGCCCCAACCGCCACCGCCACCACCGCCTGTCATCGCCGCCAACCACCCGTCGCCGCCTGCCGCCCACCGCCCCCACCCCACCACACCCCCGACGACCAGTCTGCCAACGCAACCCGCCCCCAACCCCACCCCCCGCCACCTCCCACGTATTGGTCGAACCTGTTTTGACTCAAACCAAATTGATAGTTTTTTTTTTAAAACGACCCGTTTTGACCCGGACTAATTTTGCTCCAAACCCGTTTTGACCCGAAGTCATTTTGCTTCTAACCCGTATTGACTCGAACCCGCCCGACTCGCCTAGTTTGCAAGGCCTAATTAAATTTGACATCCCCAATTAACTCATTTACTAATGTCGGTGGCAAGTCACCGTCCAAATCTACCCCCAACTTCGATAAATGTCATAACTCACCCCTCAACTTTGTAAAATATTACTTTAACCTTCTCAAATTTCTAAAGTTTTAAGTTACCCTTTTAGCATATCTACTATGATTATTTCTCAATAAATTTCGTTCGTTAATTTTACAAAATATTAATGATAATTTGTCGGTGTGTTTAAATTTTTTTTATTGACGTCTAGGTATAAATTTAGTTAAAAACGTAGTTGTCTTCAATATGGGTATTTTGTAGGTATCATGTGTTATATTGACCAAAGGTAACGTGCTGATACCGTAAATAATGATACCGACTGAAAAATATTGGTACCGTTATATAAGTTCGATCTTCACAACCGAGTTATCGTAACTTTATAAATATATTTTATGTACCTAACCACATTTTTTTTATATTTAAACAGTCGCTATCATGACAATGTTATTGTTATAAACTCAATCCCCCATACATATATATATATATATATATATATATATGATAAACTCAATCGTCCGCGGCCCTATTTTTTTCCATTGTATTGTGTTTCAAAAACCATGTACTTTAACCACGTGAGAAGCAATTGATCAACGGTCGAATTCAAAAGAAGTGGATCGAAGGGCCGAGATAACCGCGTGAGGTTAAAGCTAAGTTGGGTGTATTGAAATTAGGGTGTCTCGCTTCCTTGTTATGACACACAACTTTCCCTACTCCGCCTTCATCCTCACGCCTTCAATATGGTACGCCTCTCCTCTTCATTCCAATTCCAATAGATCTGCAATTATTTGATTTAGTAATTTTGCTGCTTTTGTGTTTCAGGCCTTGCCGAATCAGCAAACTGTTGATTACCCTAGTTTCAAGCTTGTAATTGTCGGCGACGGTGGAACTGGTAAACCTTTTTTATATTAGTTTTTAATCGTTGCTGTTAAAGTTTATTTTTTTTATGATACAAATTATACGACACGTTGATGGCTAGGGTTTATACGGCATTTTGTTTTGCTCTTTGTTGGTGACGCAAGATTATCATATATATATGTATGGGTGATTGAGTTTATAACAATAACATTGTCATGATAGCGACTGTTAAAAGAATTTTCTAAATCCCTATGTTATTATTTATGTAATTTTTTTTAAATCCCTAATCTGTGCAAAACATGTATTTTTTGGTATTTATTTGATTATCAGTGTTTTCTTTTTAAATTAAGAATCAAGTATGATATATGGGGTTATGAAACTGCCCAATATTGGTTGTTTGTTGCTGATTTTAAACATTGTCATCGATTCAATTAAAAATGTATAGTGGAACCCCTATGATTATTTAAGTTAAGGTTAGAGAAAATCTTAGTTATTAGTGTGTTGTTTTGTTGGGAACTAATGCTAGGATTTAAGGCAGCAGGTTTAATGTGTTTATGAGCTTGACTCTTTTTTTGGGTTTCTTTGAACTTTTTAACTTGTTGACCGTGACAGTGATCCTTTTTCGATTTATGACTTGTGTAGGAAAAACAACTTTTGTGAAGAGACATTTGACTGGAGAATTTGAGAAGAAATACGAACGTGAGTAACCATAAAAGTTCATCATATTTTTTTCTTTTTTGTGAAACTTTTGTTTTTCTTACTTGGATGTTTGATATGACTTTTATTTTGTTGTCTTTAGCAACCATTGGTGTTGAAGTTCACCCCTTGGATTTCTTCACTAATTGTGGAAAGATTCGGTTTTACTGTTGGGACACGGCTGGCCAGGAGAAATTCGGTGGTCTTCGTGATGGATATTAGTTAGTATTCTTTTCGATTATATGCTTTGGCTAGTTTTATTTTGTTGATTAAGCTATAATGTTTGTATTGCATATGATTCCAAGTACCATTTACTAAAGGATTTTTCAAGTGCATATAGGCAATGGTATCTCAAAATTTGTTAACTGTGTTTTAACACAATCATAAAATTTGAATTTTCTGCAGCATTCATGGTCAATGTGCCATCATCATGTTTGATGTAACTGCGAGGTTAACTTACAAGAATGTTCCCACCTGGCATCGTGATCTTTGCCGGTATGTGTACATTTTTTTCCTTCAATTTCCCCATTGTTGTATATCAACAATCTGTAACTGTTTTGACATGCGTTTCTTTATTTTGATGTTTATGCATATAGTGTTTGTGAAAACATCCCGATTGTACTTTGTGGAAACAAAGTTGATGTGAAGAACCGTCAAGTAAAGGCAAAACAGGTTACTTTCCACAGAAAGAAGAACTTGCAGTATTATGAGATATCTGCCAAGAGTAATTACAACTTTGAGAAGCCTTTTCTCTATCTTGCAAGGAAACTTGCTGGGTAAGTAATCATATTAGTACCGGTGACCAGTGAACTGTTTGAAATGTTGGAAGCGATTAGAATGACATGTTTTTGTGTTAATCTTGTTGCTTTTAGGGACCCTAACTTGCATTTTGTTGAGTCTCCTGCTCTAGCTCCTCCAGAAGTGCAAATTGACATCGTTGCTCAACAACAGTAAGCCCATTTGTTGCTTTTATATTTCAACTTCTAAGGGTGTGCTTTATGTGAGCGTTTATATGGATGATGGTGGAATGGGGTTGAAAGTGGGTTTTATAAAACCAATCTTGTTATCTCCCCCTTCACATCAAGGATTCCACTTCCTTAAACCAAACAAAGATTTAGGAATAACCATACCCATTTCTACTCCAAAAGCAAATCTGAGGAACAAACTCAAATGCCATCTTAATTGGTGATTGATGTTATGAAACTTTTTACAGGCATGAAGCCGAGCTTGCTGCAGCTGCGAGCCAGCCTCTTCCAGATGATGATGATGATGTGTTTGAATAGGGTCAGAATTTGAAAGGGTTTATGGGATCTGAGAAGGTTTACCTGTTTATGGATTTTTGGATTACGATTATGGTGTTTGAAAAGCTTTTTTGTAGGATACAGTGGGGTTTGTTTGTGGGAAAAGATTGCAATTTGGGTGTTGAGTTTTAACAGCTCCCAATGTCCTTGTTTCTGTTTTTGTTGTTATAGGCAGATGCCATTTTGACATGTCCTTGGTTTGACGTGTAACCCTGTTTGTTGATGGAAAGTCGGTACCCCTTCACAATCGTCTCTAGTTGACGTGAAAAAGATCAGTCATGACACTCCAATTGGTTAAACCTATTTTTTTTATGTTATCGTTTCCATGTTTCAATTTGGGTCTACTTTAAGTTACACTAAGTGGTCACCGTGATTACTTTTGTATCTACTGGCATCATTACGCCTCGACCAGTGTGGTCGGTGCCAGCATCAACACGTTGGCACTAGTCATAAATCCGGGTGACCGAATTTTGGTACATCTCTTTCCAAAAGTGAAACGTTTCAAGTTAAGCCAATTTTGGTTAGAATATGGTTTGCTCCAAGATAAATTTTTCCAAACGGCAAAAGGGAACTCGTTACCTGGATTGGCTGTTGACTTTGTCGTAAATGTTGTAAAAGATAAAACATTACATGTCTCATACGTAGAGATGGCAAACGAACCAAAACTTGTGTGCAAACCACAAAAAAAATTAAGAAGAGGAGCACTTGGAGTCGTGCGAGATGAAGTCTCATTCACGGTTTTAAATATGAGAAAGTGAGGACTTTTTGAAACCTATAATATTTGGGAGGAACAATCTATTACGAGAGAGAGAGTTTTAAAAAAATTGCGGGTATTGAATGAGTCTGGTATTAGGTGATACTTGACCTGATTTCCCAAATGTACCCCTAAACGTCTTTTTAATTTTATGCGCCTTTGATAATGAATTAATCGATTATCGACATTTTAGTTTCATATTTCTTATTCCTTGTGTAATAAAATTATATAAAAGTTACAAATAGTAAGAAATGTACTTGTCATTTATGCTCGATAAATAAAATTAAACAATCCGAGAACTGGTGGAGCTTACCTACATAGGAGAGGTGTGGGGTTCAGTCCCCACTCCGCTCATCTCTTAAGCACTTTCATTCCACCCTTTCTCTTGGACATTTTTCCTTCCACCCACATTAATTGTTTCAGACAATTCACACGAATTTTAACCATCAATATCTACAAAACAACATATCTTTTTATTTTTTTCATACTAAATCTTGCCCTTTAAATTCTTTGATTTTACTTTTCATTAAATATTACAAACAACTTCCTTTTTTAAATATTTTTTATTTTTCCTTTTTTTCTACTAAATCTTGCCCGTAGAATTCTTTAATTTCACATTTTATTAATGAGCCTAGCTTGATGGTTCAGGCACTTTGTGCCCACTCGTGTAGCACGGGTTCGAGGTTGTGCGTTCTTCGTACTTGGTTCGATTGCCGTCCGACCTTCTCCGTTTTTTACTAATGTACAAGCTTTCCAACCACAATGTACAACTTCTCAAAACTACTATCTTTATACTAATAAATAAAATACCTATAGAGACACGTGTTACTTTCTGGTGTATTCTTAACATGTTTTTCCATCATATTAAATAATGATATTAAAATAATATATTTTTAATTATTTAATATAAATATAATTATGGATACCTATTTCTGGGATAGTTATTTCATCAACCAAATGAATTTAATATGAATTAACATTTATCAATTACATAAAAAAATTAATACACAATTGAAAAAAAAATGTTTTAAAAATTAACTTAAACATAATTTATGACTGCCACGTCAAAAATACATATTTTAAAAACATATTTTGACGAGTGTATGTGTTAACAAATTAAATTATATTTTATTTAACGTGTTTAATACACGAATTTATTCAACTTGTTTAGTAGATAAAGATATACTTTTTTTTAGTACTAACTATATAAGATTACATTTGTTCAACCCATGTATCTATCCTAGTTATTTCTAATTACGTTTGAATATATTTGGTTTTTCTCTCGTACAACTTTTATAATATATTTTTTTTTACAAATTTTAGAATGTAAACATACTAATGACTTTATATAAATACAATAAAATATTACCTAATTTTTTTTATGAAAAAAACAATACCAAAGAACAACGTCGGTCATCCATTTCATAGATAGTAGCATGTTAGGGAGAGGAAAAATGGGTGGAAGGAATTAGAGAGAAATGATTCGTAAAGGTGCCGTTTTTAATTCGAGTAGAAATACAGCCAAAATGAATCCCAACGGGTTTGTTGTGAACCGAACACATACATACATACATACATACATACATACAGACTTTGCAGTCTCATCATCATCAGGTACATACAGATGCCATGGACTCTAGGGTTATAGTTTTTCTTATAACATTACCTGTTTACGTCTTTTTTGGGAACCAAACATGATTCGCCATTATTTCTCAAATCAATTTAATGGAATTGCCGCCAGATGATGTTTCTTGTTGTGTGTTCGATAATTTCACTTATATGTCTTTGTTTCTAGAATTAGTGCCTAGAAATGGATGGTGCTTGCTTGATGATTAAAACAGTTAGGGTTTAACAGACTCAAATGATGATCTATTTAGGTCAGATTGGTGATTATGATGAAATTGGACTACTGTGTGTTGGTGAATTAGGTTTTACTGAGTCAACGTGTTTCTCTATTACATGCTATGAATTCTGATCAGCTTTCAATTCTCTCTACTTTATCCAACAAAGTCTAAATTTTACTTTGATTGTTGGACTCCTTTTGCCTAAATGTATATGTGTTGAATATTCTGCAGACGAAATCTATGCACTTCAATGTCATATTTGAATTATAAATGAATTTGCAAAATCAGACGTGGAGTTCTTTTGCAAGTTTGAACATGGTATCTTTGCATGAAATGCTTACTGTCTGGTATCATAGCTCATTGTTTAAACAGTATGGCACAAAGTTGTTTTTTCAGATTATGATTTTGTTAATTTTTATTCAACTTTTTTTTCTTCTGAATATGTGATGCACAGAAGAGTGCTTAAGGAATGCTGTATTGACTGGTTTTCAAATACAAGGAAGATGAGCAACAAGAACCCACTTGTATACTTTGATGTGTCTATAGACGGAGATCCTTTTGAAAGAATGGTTTTTGAGGTGTTTTTTTGCGTTGTTATTGAAATCGTTTTTCTTATTTTATCAATTCACAGGATATATATTTACTTCTTATCTGTATTCTAAATAGCATTGCTGTAAACATGTTTTCTTATTATGAAGGGAAACATCTACTTTAGATGTTCACATCACTGAATATATTGCTGAAAACTCGTATATTTTATATGGTTTTGCAGCTCTTCTCAGATACTGTTCCCAAGACCGCGGAGAATTTTAGGGCACTCTGTACTGGTAAATGTACACCATAATTGGTACTTAAGTTTTGAAACTTCAGTGTCATTGACTCATTTCTGCTGCATTAACTTCATATATTTAATACGAACTACTAAACATAGGGATTGCGTTGTACTGATTTTTTTAAATGGTCTATTGGACTTAGATGTGTATGATTTTCTTATGTACAGTGGTTTCTACTTTCATCTTAACTGATCCACACACAGTGTAAAGTTTAAGGACCTTCTTAATTGTCATATTTAGCGTGCTTCTAAACATATAAACGTCATTTGGGCACATGTTGAGGATACAAGATGGGCCTGTCTTTTCTAAATGCAGTACTGTTTAGGGGTTTTGCATAAAACAGCATTGTGCTTTATTTATTACATTTTAGTACTTGTACTTTTTGTGCTGTTTTAGTCATTGAAGTTTGTAAACCTGCTCTAATGTTGGTCATTTCATTACTTTGTAATCTCTTAAATCAATTTCCATGCTGAATTGACAGTCAAGGTGTTCTTTTTAAGTTATATTAGTCTAATGACTTTTTTGTTCCATTTTAAACATGGACTGCCAAGTAACCAATGTTTTTTTTACCTTTTATTGACATGTCAGCAATTTTTATTTAAAAAAGTACGTGTGGACTGTCAAGTCATTACAGAAAGCGTTATGATACGGCATACTACACAACACCATCACTTTAGTTATTTAGTTAATTGATTTATGTTAGTGGCTAGTTTGGTCCATCATGTCCACGTCTTTCTAATTTAGTTATTTGCTATATGTTAGTATCTGTTTGTAATCCTTATAAAGGCCTTTGAGTTCGTGAATTAAAATATAGAAAGTTGGTATCAGAGTTAATGTTTCTTCTTCATCTTGTTCTTGGAGTCTAACCCGCTCAAAGGGTCTCTATCTTGGAGTCTAACCCACTCAACGGGTCTCTATCAATGGTGCTTTCATTATCGTCCTCTCCTCCCCGCACAAACAGCCCGACAATTGAAGAGATGCTAGCTAAGTCCGCACAACTCTTGCAATTTGTCCAAGCCAACGCCGACTAAATCGCCTCCAACTTCCGCCATCGATTTGCCTCCCTCTCCGCCGATCAAAAAGCCGAACTCAAAGCCGACCTTGATAACATATCTGCCAAACTTGAAACCCAACTCGCGGACGTAATCCTTGCACTGACCTCCATCTCCACGTTCAACACTGACTCATTCTCGCCTGCCCCAAAACCATTGCCGAAACAAACATCATCTACGCCCACATCCACTCCAAACCCAACACCAAACTCAATGCCATCATCTCGTGTATTTGGCCATCCACCGTCTCCGATTCCGACTGCAACAACCACATCCTCGACCATGATTACCATAGCAACAAGTGGCCTGATTCCTTATTTCCAACCATGTCATCAACTGCAAACAGTGTTGTAAAAATCGCTAGGTGCTAGTCGGGCGGTGGGGTAGGGCCTAGGCCTAGGCGGGATTAATCGGGGCCTAGGCGGGATTAATCGGATTGGAATTTTTATATGTAATTTTCAGTTTTTTATATATATACACACATTTTTATATGTAATTTTTATAAAAATGTTCATTTTTAAACCACACCAAAGGTTTTCGCCGGAATTTGGCCGGAAATTTCAGGTTTTCGCCGGAATTTGGCCGGAAATTTCAGGTTTTCGCCAGAATGTTCGCCGGAATCTGGCCGCCTAGGCCCGATTTGGACCGCCCAGCGACTAATTGACCGACTAGGCCAAAATTAGTCCTCCTGTGACCGCCTAGCTATTTTTGGGCGCCTAGGCGCGATTTTTACAACCATGACTGCAAAGCGTGACACCAAAACAACAACCACAACAGGTCCAATCAACCTCCACCGCCAGACGTGAATGGCGTCCACCATGGCTTCACTTTGAGGCCGACCCGTATGTGATTGTCCGACTCGAATGGCGACCTCCGTGGCAACCAACATTCCGTTGAGACCGCCCCAAACGCTGTCGTCCGACTCGAATGGCGCCCTCCGTGGCAAAATCGTTCCATCCTTGAGGAAAAGGACGTTTTCAAGGGCGCCGGAATTGATACGTGCATACTACACAACACCATCACCCCACGTCTGCCATGCACTATCATGCAACTCCTCCACTTTAGTTATTTAGTTAATTGATTTATGTTAGTGGCTAGTTTGGTCCATCATGTCCATGTCTTTCTAATTAGTTATTTGCTATATGTTAGTATCTGTTTGTAAGCCTTATAAAGGCCTTTGAGTTCGTGAATTAAAATATAGAAAATTGGTATCAAAGTTAGTGTTTCTTCTTCATCTTGTTCTTGGAGTCTAACCCGCTCAAAGGGTCTCTATCTTGGAGTCTAACCCGCTCAACGGGTCTCTATCACGTTACCAGGTAACAAACTGATTAAGTTGGCATAGGTTTAAAAACTTGAATCAATGTGACAAAAAAGTACAAGTATTAAGATGGAATACTAGAAAAAGCACATTGCTATTTTATGATAAATCCCCTATTATTTAATACTTGGATTAATTTTTGCATGATGTGTTGTGGGGCTGGACATTGTTTAACTTATATTATGAACTTATAATACTGGATGATTGTTTAAATTTCACGAGAAAAGGGGATTAGTCAGAAAATTGGAAGACCTCTACATTACAAGGGATCTTTCTTCCATCGCATCATCAAAGGATCTTTGGCTCAGGTATGTTTGCTGTCAATTACTTCAATGTATTATATTGTTTATTCATTTTCTGATTGGCACCTTCCACTCCTACAAGTCTTGGTGGTGGTATGTCTTTTAGTCGGCTATGCTTGTTTACACTGTAGGATACCGGATTGATGGACACAACTGCTTTTCTTATGATGTAGTTTTAAGGTTGTACTTGTTGGGTTAAATATCCTCACACAATTCTGAAGATTATCATACCGATCCAGCTTTATGCAACAAGTTATTAATATAATTACTAGTGGACTAATTTCTGGTATTTGTTTTGCAGGGTGGTGATTTTTTTAAACGTGATGGTATGCACCTTCTGCCACTGATTCCTATTTTATGTATATATATGTATATATATTATCATTCTCTATAGTCTGGCGATGTGCCCATTGAATATACAATCATCAACCACCTGGTAACCACTTTATGCCAAAGTTATTGTACTTTAACCACCAAAAATACCCTTAATCATAACCGTGAGGGATATGTTTATTATCTTTTTTTTGTTATCTTCAAGTTGATTAAGTTGTATAGCGTTATCACGTAAGTATGAACTTATTTGATTTACTTTTGCAGGAAGTCATGGAGAGAGCATATATGGTGGGAAATTTCCAGGTGTGTCAATCCTAGGAGAAGCCCTAGTGTGAGTCCGAGGCGCAATTTGAGCAGGAGTCCAAGTGTGAGTGGGTCCCCTAGACGTGCCACCTCACTCAAAAACCGAAGCCCGGTTAGAAGCGAGAGCAGCAGCAAGAGTCCAGTTAGAAGCATTAGCAGAAGTCCAGTGAGGGGCAAAAACGTCAGAAGCATAAGCCCAAGCCCGGTTAGATTCCAAATCCATAAAACCATTAGGAGTCCTACACCATCACCATCACCATCACCATCACCACCTCGAGGTAGAAAATCCTCATAGAAGTCGGTGAGCAGAAGTCCTGTTAGATCTTCCAGAATAAGTTATAGCAGAAGCCCTGTGAGACCACCTAAACGAAGCTTGAGCAGAAGCTCGGGGCGGGCCCCGTCAAGGAGAAGCCTGAGCCGGAGCCCGGTCAGATCACCTGTGAGGAGCCGTCATCGCAGTTATTCTAGAAGCCCTGTGGGTGCACGCAGGGGTAGGTCACCTTCTAGAAGTGTTTCTCCTGATGGATCTCCCAAACGTATTAGAAGAGGGCGGGGTTTCAGTAATAGATATTCATATGCACGCAGATATCATTCTCCCGATCGTTCACCGGTCAGATCATATCGCTATGGCAGGAGTGACCATGACAGGTAACGAACAGTGTATTTTGTTGAAGATATTAGTAGGGTTCTTGAGTAACAGGTCAAAATGGATCAGGTTTTTTTATGAGTTTGTTAAACAGTTAATTGTGTCGAATATGATTACCAAACTAATTGTTACAATGATGATCTAAACTTACTTTTAAATAGAACAGTTTAAAAACATTTTGATGGCTTTTGCCTGTTTGACCTTATCAACCAATTGGACCTGCTTTCGTTTTGTTTATGTTTACTTATTTTAGCTTAATCCATCTGATCTGCTAGAGATGAAACATAATCTGGATCTTAGAAAACTAAATTTTATGTATTCATGACTTCGGTTGTGATTTGTACCATACACCCAGTACAAGTTACATGATACATAGTGCTTCAGTACCATTCTTTATATACATATAGGAAGATTGTATTTGACTTGCATATGAAACTAGTTTATTCCAATCGACAATTTGCTTGCAGGTATTCAAGCTATAGGCGCCGCAGCCCCATGAGGGACAGAAGCCCCCTTAGGTATGCTGGAATAGCTTAACTTTTGTTTCAAAAGAAATATAGTTGTATGTTTTTGTGATGAAAGGAATAGCTTTTTACCTTTTTGGCATTTGATTTATCACACATGTTCTGTATTCATATATTAAAATCTCATCATTAATGTAATGTATTTATTTAAAGGTACAGAGCTAGAATAAGCAGGACCAGAAGTCCAAGTGCATCACGAAGCCCGGTGTGCTACCGTCGCCGTTACAGCCACAGTCGCTCACCTGTCGACGCATCTCGATACAGGCCTTCACCACCTGTTGGAAGGAGAAGGGCACCACGCAGCAGAACCCCACCTTCTAGAAGCAGGAGCCCAAGGTCTTCACCCTCACCACATCCAAGAAGGAGTAGCAGGTCAAAGTCAAAGTCAAAATCGATTTCAAGGTCGTCTGGAAGCCCGCCTGCTAAGAAGGGTCTTGTATCGTATGGAGATGGTTCTCCGGATTCTGGTCAAAAGTGAGAATGATGAGAGGTATTTTTGCAGTGTGGGATGATTTATATAAAGACTTGCTATGTAGGGTGTGCTTTGAATAATCTGCATAATTGCTTAGACTAGTACTAGTGTGGACGATTGGATGTTTTTTTTCAGACTGAGAGGATTATGTTTTAAAAGCTTCTCTTATTATCTATATTTAATGATTAATGCTATTTTTTTTTAGAACGACAAATTTCTTTTTTAATCCTGTCACTAGTAACCCGTCGTGACCTTCAAACCTTAGGTGCTCTGGAGTGTCATTAGGCCACCAACCACAATGATTGAGCATGGCTTCTTTAATCTCTAATGTGATTGCTGTACTATTTAATGTCAATGTGAACTTAAATATCATCAAAACTACTTATTATTTTATTAAAATGCAATAAACAGACAATTTCAAACACCAACCAAGTATTATCAACACGTCTAAACCCAAACGAGTCTCTAAATATTTTCTTAATTTTTTTTATAAATGATGTATACACTAAAAAAAAGTAAAATAACTATATTCGTTGTATTTGGGCCCGCCATCGTCTTTAAACACACCAAAAAACACAAAACTAGTGGGCCCACTTGAAATCAAAATAACTTTGCCTGACCACAACCCATTCAATTTTCGATGTGGAAGATTTCAGTGCGGTTGGTGGTCCAACAGGGACCAGATTAGCGACGTGACACGGCTACTGAATCTGTTTAGCGTGATGATCTTCATGCAAGCCTTTTTAATTACACCATTAACATGTTAATTCTTTTTCAATTAAGACTGGCTCACAAATTAGGGAAGTGTGTTTCATATTACGAAAGAAAGCTTAATTGGGGATCTTCAATTCTCCTCATCCACACATGACTTGTGAATTTCATTCATTTTTAATCCAGAATAGGTTTCCGTAAGTCTTACAGTTTTTGTACCATAAAGCTATGATTATATTGTGTCTGAGGCAACCAATGCATGTACTATGCACTGTGCTTTACATCAAACAATATCTGCTGATTGATATTGTAATGGCAACTAACAACACCATTTCTGAGTGCATTTCCCAACTTCAATCTGATTCTGATCATCAGGTTAAAGAGAAGGCATAGTTTCCATCACAAAAGCAAGTCCTCCAAACAGAAACTTACTCTTACAGAATAATCAAGTCCTCCCCCACTGTTCTCACCCTACTTAAGTCCTCCATCCTCTTCAATCTCTCACTAAACCCTAATCTCAACCATTCAACACCTTAATACTATAATCCTCTCTCGCTCCACCCAGTCTAGTAGATTAGCAGCTTCTCTGATATGCAGTCTCGCAATGCTAGACAAGAACAAAGCTGTTTTTGGTGTGGCCAATACTATCCAAGCTTTATTGAAGGCTGTTTCAGGATCTAAAGCTCATGTTACACATCACTTGCTGAGTTGGCACACTTCCATGGCCTTAGCCGTTAGAGCAGGTGCAGTTAACGTTCTCTTGAGAATAGTGGAGAACAAGGACTGTGAAGATTTGAGTGGGACCGCTCTTGTTATTCTAGGGCTTCTTGCTAGGTTTGATGAAGGGCTAAAAGCTTTAATTGACACACCTAATATTGTTAGTAGAATGCTTCATGTGTTGAAAGGAAGGTGTATGATGAGCAATGAAGGTGCAACCGAGATATTAATTCGTGTTTTTGATGAAAGTGAGGAGTGCTTGAAAGAAGCAATGGGATTGCCCGATCTCATGTTTGTGTTGGCTGAGGTGTTTGTGAGAGGATCAACAAGCGCTCGGGAGAAAGCTTCTCAATTATTAAAAAGACTTGAATTGTATGTAGAGGATAATCTAGTGTTTCTTGAAATGGTAAGCTAGGATGTTTGTCTTAGAAAAATAACATAACTAGAGGTTTTGTAGCACTTCATGCCATAATCACAAAATAGGCCTCTTGAGTTTAATTATATAAAAAAGTTCATTAGTATTGTGTAACACGCCTTGGATTGCCATATAGTCAACAAAGGATGTAGAAAGGTACTCAAGGCATTACTTCTTACACTATGAATTATGCCAAATTGGGTTTATGTTTCAGTAAAAAAAAACAACCCAAATACAAGTATACAACAAGAGAAGCATCAATAAACTGAACCTTATGAAGTAGATTAGGTTTTGCCTATTCCAACTAAGCGCAATCATAAGAATTTCTACGGTAGTAGGAGGTAAATTATCCGAGTATGGAATATGTGAGAGAAGAAAAGAGATATTTGTTGCCGCATAGTTGCATGAGGAAGAACACATTGAGCAAATGATATTTCAGATAGGCATCTTAATTAGTAGTTTCCATTTACACTATATGAGACGGTGATGTAGACTTGGTAGAAGTTGCACCTCCTTCCAAAGCATGGACATACCGGTTAAGAGGTGTCGAGTAGGTGGTCAGTTAGGAGGTGGTGCACGTCAACCATGTTTCTTCCAACACATATCCTTTTTATGATCACGTCTTTGATACTCCCTGCAGTATGGTCATTCGTTGATAACACTTTCCATATGAAGGTGTGAACAAGTGACTTACGTCACATTTTAGTGTTAAACACATTGGTGTTGGTGGTTTACATCACACTTGCCAACACAAATGCTTTTTGTGAAGGAGTGTGACGATGGGTAGCTCATACTAGTCTATTGGTTTTACATTAGTAGTACCTTAACAAAAGAAACCTCTTACCAGTTTCAGCCCTCACTTTGTCTTAGTCTATCATTGTTTAAACCGTCAAAATATGTACAA
Source organism: Smallanthus sonchifolius (assembly GCA_023525975.1). Classification (NCBI taxonomy): domain Eukaryota; kingdom Viridiplantae; phylum Streptophyta; class Magnoliopsida; order Asterales; family Asteraceae; genus Smallanthus; species Smallanthus sonchifolius. Next base: position 55,034,852 of record CM042046.1, on the reverse strand, counting down.
AGCCCATAATACTTCCCTGATTCTTTAAATATATTTACTTTAGATGTGTATTTCATACTTATTTGCTGTCTGAACAAGATATTTAGAAATGGATATTTTAGTTTGGAAAGAAGACAGAATGTTATGTTTCTAAAGTTGTTTGCCAAAAAGCAGTTATTTTGTTTATATATTATGTATATTAGTAAAATTTATTTACTTGAATTATAGAATTAGAAAACTAATATATGCTTAAAATTCAAGAATTTAAAAAGAGCGCCTGAGGCGTGAGGCAATTGGGAAAACGCCTCCGGGCCTTGAGGTAGCGCTTCATGCACATATGGGTCAAAATGAGGGTCTGTAGGAGGATGATATATAAAAACAACCGAAGAGACGAAGAAATCATGAATGGATGTAAAAAACATGAGACAGATGCATCTTTTGGTTATACATATATTAAACGCCTTGGAGCGCATCGTGCTTTTTAAAACCAAGGGCTCTTACTTATATTGGTTTCTGTAATCGACAGTGAAAAAGGAGCATGCGAGGAGACTGGATTTGCGGGACATGCCAATATCTAAAATTCAGCTGGAGAACAAAATGACAAAGATGTGATGAGGCATTTGTTGGCTTAAGCAGGGTCTGCGCTAATGCTCCTAGACCTCGGGTCTATAACTTTAGGCCTGGAGACTGGTTCTGTAATGCTGGGGTCTCTCCGGCCCACAACTATGCTAGCCGTCAGTTCTGCTACAAATGTGGTGCAGTCAAACGTATTCCATTTCTTGGCGGCAGTGTTGGATGCTACGACCCTGTTTTTCCTCCCATAATTTTTGGTTTTCTTGGTCCAAGGGCTGCAAGAATCAGTCGGCGAGGGTGGAGAACTGGAGACTGGTTTTGTGGCCGGTATTTTCATAATTTTTAATTTTTTACTATTAATTTTAGATTAATTCTTTCAGGACCCTGCTGATTTTGTTTTTTACCACTAACTTCAAGCAGTTGAAGATTACTTATTTTACCCTATGGGTAAACTTTTAATTTTGAGTCCACTCAAGAATGATCATTTTGAAGTAAGCAATCTCAATACTGAAAACTGAAATAAGCAGATAAGCATCCAAATACTCAACAGTGTTGATCTGATTTGCAAAACGCCAAAGCAAATAAGTTGTTTAAATAAGCAATCGCATAAAACCCCAAAATCACACTACTACTTTTGTAGAATGAAAGTTGACTGATGCTTATTATGACTTAATTGATACAGACCTGACTGCAATGCACACAATTTCGGTGACCGAGTGGGATGTTACAAGTGCAATTCGTTGAGGGAATTGGTTAGTAACACATCTAACTAATCTTGTTTCATCCCAGGTTTCTGGTAAGGACTAATGTTTTGTCTAATTTACATCATGTTTATTATGTGCTCAAGCAAATATAAATTTTCAGGTCTTCTGGTAGTGGTGTCTCCTGTCGTATATAATCGTATGCTATGTTATGTTCTGTTTCTTTTTGTTGACAGTTGTCGAATTTGAATATGCCAAAAGTTTGGATTTGCAACTGCTTTCTTGAGGAAAAGAAGTCTGATTTGTTCTTTGTTGCATTTTTGGAATAAAGATCTGAAGACTGAGGCTTTCGTTCATGTTTTAGGACCCGTAAATCAACAATGAGACGCTGGTTGTGTATAAATTTCATTCATATTTGCAACCGAAGTTGACACATTTAGAGCATAAACGCGGCCACATAAAATGAATGAGAAAGAAAATGATCGAAATAAACGAAGTTTAACCTCATAACTTTTATACGCTTAAAAGAATGGCACAAGCCATCAAAGATACAAAGTTGCTTAATATATTAAAGAAACACATAAAACACTAAACCATTATGGGTCTTGGTGTCATATCCTGAAACGAAATGGAAATACAGTTAGATAACATATGAATTGATCTATACCTAATAAATAAGTAACATGTCGCATCACGTGTTACGGGTCTAAGATTCTTTTTATTACTCATTTTTTCTTCATTACTTACCATTTAATATTCCTTTATTAATTACCAACTATCTAACCATTCGGCCAGTGTAAAATACTGGTTTCTAATCTAGTAATTAATATAGGAAGAAAAGGTTGTAGTTTTACTTACTGAACGTATTCGACGTTAATTTTCCCCCTCTGAGATTTGGAGATGGCAGAGAAAGCATCATTGGACAAGACAATAGTGGAAGGACATGGTGTTTTGGAACAGTAATCAACCACCCTAACATCAATGGTGCCATCTTTGCACGGTTTTCTACTTCCACTCAGACATTTTAATCTATAACGCCTACCACAAGCCGCCCCATTATCCCACAATCCTTCACTAACCGATATAAACAAGTTTCCTGATGGAAACTGATCTGCTTGGTTTCCATTGCACCTTGTTGCTACATTCAAATACAAAGCTTCGTGAGTACTGTTGGTGTCAAACGGTTTTGTGTCATTTGAGTTTACAAAACACGTGATCTTAAACAAAATCAAAATACAAACATCAACGTACTTACGTGTGTAAGGAGGGTCATATGATGTGGCAGTGCCAACATCAGCCAAGGCATACTTGACTCCTACAAACACAAATAACCCCATAATAATTACAACTCTTTCCATCACTCTTAATTCTTTTCTCTTAGTTAAGACCCTTTCATCTCAATTTATACCCTCTCCATTTTTATATAAACACACGTGCCTTATTCTATATAGTGATTGATGCCTATTATTATTTTATATATATAAGGATAAGCTTGGCTACATATATATATATATATATATATGTATGTAAGGATTTAAATCTCTACTTTTTTCCTGTTTCAAAAAGATACACGTTCTTTTGAGAACCAACTAAATGTTAAGAACTGCATAACACGTGTACACATTGCTTCAATGAAAAACATAAAACTAGAAAACAATGTTTTATTTATCTCTTCCTGCTCTTAATTTGATTTTATCTCCTAATTTTTTTTAAGAAAAGTATAAAAATGTGCATATATGCATTTAGCCAAACGAATATAAATACCTTGTTTTTTAAACCAAACCTTTAACATATTGAAATTTACATGAATTTCAGTCAACTTATATGATAAATGGTTAATACGGTTCTCGTAGTTCTTAACATATTGCTGGTTCTCAAAAGAACGCTTCCCTGCACATATTATCACAATAAAATTTTATATACTTCTTTGTGTCACTTTTGCAATTTTATTGTTAAAAACACTATTAATATTATATTTTGACGGTAAAACCTTAACGTGGAATAAATTTACAAGTTTCCATGATTATTAATTCCATAATCAATTCTAACAAGGTGTAAAGCTTTGGACTAATAACTAAACATAAATAATTGATTTAATTATATACCACTAAGATTGTTTCTGTGTCATGTTTTTTGATCCTGCATCTTATGGAGTGCGAGTGGTGTATAAAATACACCAAATTTGGATAGCCAAAAAGATTTTGTGATTTTGATCAGATAAACTATAAAAATTGTGCCACATCCAACTTCGCATGAAACCTACTTCCTATAGGTATGGCTAACTAAAGTAAAAAGGTTTTTTTTTTATTTTTTATACCTACCACTAATTAGTTATTTTTAAAGATACCTTCTGATATAATCATAAAACTAACTTTTGTCATCCCTTTAAAGATCATTAGTTTACTTTGATCATGGAAAGTCTTGACTGCTTTCCCGCCACACCGATGTCAAATTATTAATAATATTTATGGCATACAATAACCAAATGTAACATTCAATATAAGCTATGTCACGGAGAAACCATATATTACTAAAAAGTAATACGAAATACTCATTGGTATATCCGCGAGTCGATTTTCAATTAAAAAAACATATTTTTTATATTACAAAAAACGTGTCGCAAGGGTATGTATGTTCGAACGTGTTGAGGAAATAAAAAAAACAAATTTAAAATCAAGGATAAATATCTCATCTCCACATTAAACACACGACAGCTATGTGTTATAATGTATTTTAGTTGATGTTTATCAGCCCCATTGGATTGTACACAATCTTTTTGGCCTATACGTCGGCCAGCCAAAGTGGCTTCCCACAATCAGCACTAACCAAAAACTCATGGCCCTAAAATGCTTAAAAAGAAAACCTCAAAACAAGTGTTTGATTTCATTACGTCAATGTATTAACAGAGACACGAGTTTTAAATTATATTAAAGAAGTTAGTGGTTAACTTCGTGGTGATCCACATATTTAATTCTTTTTGTTACAAAATAAAAACAATGATAATATCTTCTTAACTTTAATCTACAAGATATACCATGTATCTTAATTGTTTCATTATAAAGAATAGTTAGAAGAAGACGTACATTGATTTGAACTACAAGGTGTGCTGCACAAACCAAATCTCAAATCAAACAAAAAATATTTCCTTGTTAAGCTATAATCAAACAAAATACAATCTGCCTAACTTAATTGGCTGGGACTAATCGTTGACTACCAACCGATCATATATGATGCTGAGCCAATATTTCCATCAATAATGTATCTTTCTCAACTGTTTAATATCTGTGACACAGATATGCATGGATTTGAATGAAATTGATTACACATTTATTTCTAAACATAGGTTCCTAATTACCTAAAGACACTTATAAAGCATAACTTTTAGTCTGGATCTCACATGTGAAAGTTATCCTATGAATTACCCATCAAACAGGTAGTCGAAAAACCTTTCCAAAGTACACAACTTTATTAACTTTACAAAGAAAGTAAATAAACAAAATATATATGACTCACACTCACTTTATCAGCTGCTTCACTGTCTCGTCTCCTAATAATATCATGTCAGGCTTGATTAGTAATTAATCCGTTTCAATTGTGTTTGTTCACTTATCATCTTGAAATAATGCTTTGGAAACCGGGTTACTCCTTTCACCTTTATTTTGTTGAGTAGCAGGTGAAGGTTTGTTACCTATCAATGGAGTCTCACAAACAACACTATAACTAATCCTCTTATGTTTCTTCCTTTTGGGCTCAGGTTTGACTTTCGTGGGCTTTGACTGCTTTGGAGCCCAAACCCGTTGCAAATCCGGCATTCGGCTAGTAAACCTTCTAGCCCTTTCTCTCCTCTCACGGGCCTCATTTAACTTCAGGTCATGATCCTCTTTCGTTTCACATTCATGACTCTTGTTGACCTTTTCAAGTTGATAACAAGATTCATCTTCTATAGATAATGAATCTTGAATCATCTTACTTGCTAGCATGTCAAGTCTCTCGTATTTCTCTATCCATGATTGATTGCTATCCTCACTGTTGAACATGAGAGCTTGATCTTTGTTTTCTTCACCGAATGGCAAGAGGTCCATTTGATCATAGATTTTGCCCACCACGTCTCCAAGATTCTGTGAATACCTGAAAATTGATGCTTTTCATTTTCAAATAACCAAATTTTCAAATGCTCACTGTACCCTCTTTGCTGTATGGGGGGCTCAATCAAGTATTCAAACCTTTTCATCAAGATCGGTCACCCAAACATGTATCTGGTTTCATATCTACTAATTCCGGCCAAAAAACATGACAGGTGACAAAAAATGCCCTTACCTTTTTTGAAAAGACAATAATTTTGTCATTTAAAAAAAATTAAGGACATTTTCATCATCCAGCACCGGTTTTTTGCAGGAACTAGTACATGAAACCGTATACATACTTGGGTGACTTATAAAGTAGTTTTAACTTTTAATATATATGGTAGCTCCTTATATATAACTACTAACACAATGTAAAGGTTCTTTTTGCTGCAACAAAGTTACTTGTGTGAGAATAGGGATAATTGCATAACAAGGTTACCAACTTTTTCCTAATTTTTATTTTAGGTAACCATTTTTAACCTAGCAAAACCATTAAACACAAAAATTGATGAATCCCCTCAAACTTAAATTTTATTTGATAAAACATCTCAAACTTTCAAACAGATCTTGGAAATCATGTTGAGAATTCCTGCAGCATTGAATTGGTGTTGATGGGGTGATTGTGATTACATACCGATTACCTGATGTTATGGTTATAAACAAATTTTTCATAACTTCGATGGTTTTTTAGCCAAAAATAAGTTGGTCACCAAAAAAGAATAGAAGACTAAAGTGTCATTTGTTTGTTATCTTGTTTTTTGGGTCCCATCTTTATTTCTATTCGCATTACACAAATGACGCACACAATTTGAAGGGTTAAATGTGCTAAAATTAGATATAAAAACAGTGACAATAAATAAAAGATATGGATGGGAGTACCTTGATTTTATGGTTTTCTCAACATAATCATAAAGGCTCACATCGCCATGGAAACCTCCTTCCACAAGGTACTGAATGATCTCCAAAAGGGAGCAAATTTGTTCAACTAGTTTCATTTTCACAAACCCTTTGATGCTTCCAGCATATTCTGACTGAAGTATCTCGAGACGGAGCAAAATTTGCAATTCATATTATTAAAGACAATATTAGAGCAAATGAAGATATACTAATTAAGATTAACAAAATAAAACAACTGAAGGATACTCTCGGACTAGGTATTCTGAAGTAGAACCTGGATTATCATCCTTGTGTTCTTTCAAATCTTTGGGCTCAAGTAGTAATAACTTAATGATTTCAGCAACTTGTAAGGTACAAGATTCATCAAGATTTTCCATGGCTTCATGCTTTAGACGTAACCAGTAAATGGACGAATTTACAAGTCTCTCTGCCAAGATCTTCAAATCCACTCCATCAGATTCAAGCCCATGTTGAATTTTCCTAGGTAAATTGCTGAAAAATGATTCTACAGTTTCTGAACATGAAACTAAAGCAGCGCCATCCTGCATTCTTGACTGATCAGAACAAATATGCATCGAAAAAAGTTCATCGTTTTCTCCATAGCTTGCAGTCACACGTTCATTTATCTGTCTCTTTCTGTTGATTTGAATCTGGACCCCTTTGGCATGGTCCATGTGGCATGTTATTTAGAGATAAGATGTGTTTTTTCACTTCTTTCATCCAGCATTTCAGAAACTTTAATTTCTTCGACTTTTTTAAGCCATTGGCAAAGTAAACCTCTGCTAAGTCCACATCTGCAAACTCATATGCCGCCTTGCAGAATGAGCTCCATGTGAGGTCCTGATAGGTATGTTTTTTCATCTTTCTTCTCTTTCCATCCCCTACATGAACATATTTCCCTGATGGAGAAGTGCCCTTTTGAAAATTAGTGTCACCTCGAGGGAACTTCTCATTCTTGAGAAGATTTGTTCCACCAGAATTTTGAATGAAAGAATGGTTATTATCTAGGAGCAACAGAACAGCTGAATGAATTGTGAAGGGTTTGAGAATCCCTGTGTAAGAATCCCCATTACTGTTTGATAAAGACAGCAAAGCCCAATAACCCTCTCTATACAGAAAACTAAGAAAAATCTGCCAAGTTGGAACAGTCTTTTTCTCAAATAACTTAGAATTTTCTCCTGCAAGTAGTTCAAGAACCCTATCTGCAAATAGATTTTCTAAGCCATCCTTCCCTTTTTTGCCAGATTCCACAGACCGAACTACAAAAGTTTCAGAGGCAATTTCTTCAGAACATTCATACTTGGTGTACTTCTGAACCGCTGTGACATGCAGTTTCACAACTCCATCATTTAAACTGCCCAAAACCTTGTTCACAGGATTGAGATGTTGAGCTTTTGAGCTCCCAATTTCCCAGGCTCTAGTGATACCATCGATTCTAGGCTTAGACGAACCTTTCAGATGCAGCAATTCATGATCCCAGAACTTGCACTCTAAAGGCTTACCACTAACATCCGAAATTTCAAGGTTCAATTGCCCACGGATCATATTATCTAATCCACAAGATTCTAGCAACTTAGATGACACCACAATGTTTGGATATATCAATCCAAAAGAAACAAGAGCAGAACCTAGAACAATCGAATCTGCTGAACAAAATCCCCAACCAAATTTCCTAATATCATTGCCAATAAGACCAGATTGGTGCTCCAATTCACTAATTTCAGATTCTTCCTCACGGTTACAAATGTCAACCCAGCAAAAATGAATATCTCTAGCACTAAAAGCATCATAAATGGCACGAAATCTAGCTCGGTAATCATCTAGATTATTCAGACAGTTGTCACTCACATCAAGACACATAAATTCAGCCAAGGATTTCAACGATTTACAAACCGGAGACAACAAAATAACCAAATTCGAACGAACATCCATACCATCGTGGTGAGCTTTACCTGAGATGTTATGAATATCGGAGTCCCAATCATAATCGCGAACGAGCTGAAGCAAAGCGCCGACTGTATGCGAGCAAATCGGAGGCGATGACGTGAATTGCGTAGAGGATATGAAATTGAGAGTGTTGGAGAGAGAATCTAGGGTTTGCGACGGGGAATTGAAGGAGAGAGAAGCGGTTGGGGAGTATAGATGCTGTAAGAAGAGGGGAAAGGGAAGAGAAGAAGAGTTTGAAGGATAAAAGAATGTTGGAGGTGATGTAATTAGGGTTAGGGTTTGGAGTAGAGGATTGAGGTCTATGAGAAGAAGTATGCGCTGTGTTTGAGAGAAATCCGCCATTGAGCTGGGATGTTGAAGGAAGGAAGGAAGATTTTTGTTGCAGATCCAGAAAAGAAATGAGCATGGGCGGGAATGTGGGAGTGGAGTATTCAGTATAAAACAGAACGTATAGTTGTCATGACAAGATTCCATTGGAGAGACTGTGTCATAGATAGATAGATAGATAGATAGGTAGACAATTCATTTAGGATTTGGTAATTCAGCTACCTCCTCCAAGTTAGAGTTTTTTTTTTCCAAAAGAGTATGGTAGGAAACTTATTTATAGGGGAAAGTGAATATGGTGCTGTTAAACACCTAACTTACATGCGAAACCGATCAAAAGTTAATGAAAAAGTTTTTATTTGAAAATTATTTATTAAAATGGTGATTTAAAAATTATTTATTAAAATGGTCTTCTTTCTCACTCCTAATCTCATTAAATAATAAATATTTTTATTTGAAAAAAGTTAATGAAAAAGTTTCTAATAAAATTAAAAAAGAAAATGTTGTTGGGTCATGATATTTTATAAAAAGTTTTTTAAATATTTTATAATTCTTTTATAAATGTTTTCTTTAACTTTTTTTCTAAAATGTTTTCTAGGATAGACGTGTTTTTAGTATTTCATAAAAAAAATTATTTCATTTGAAATTTTTGTAAACGTTTTTGTTTTTAACTTTTTAAACAGTTTTTATATATTTTTAAAAATGCTTTCAATTAATTTAAAAAATGTAATAAGAAAAAGCATTAAAAAAATATGTTGTTTGGTCATGATATTAAAAATGCACTTGTACTACCTATTAAAAATGTCTTTTTATTACATTTCTAAATTATTTTAAAACGTTTTTAAAACATATAGATCTTTTAATAAAAATTAAAAACAATAATATCAACGAAATGTGAACTACAATAATAACAAAAAAAATGAGACACTTGTTTACAAGAAATTGATCTTTTTAAAAGTAATAAATAATTATATTAAAAAATAATGAGTTATTTTACAATTTCTTTTTGACAAACATGAGATGAATTTAGAAAAAAATATTTATAAAATAAAATAAGGGATCCAAAATTTAATGTTGACTTTTATTATTTGAAACTTATAAAAATTCGAATTTTTAAGAAAGGAAATAAAGTGAATTAGAATAAACAAAAAAGAAAAGGCAAATTTGCATTTGTATTTTCTATTAAAAATACGTTTTCGTATTACATTTATAAACTGATTGAAAATGAAATATATATTAAACTATTTTAAAAAATTAGAAATAAAAATAAAACGTTTTTTTTATTTTATTAAAAACTTTTCTTTAACTTTTTTTAAAGAACATAAAAAGGTATTCAAAATATTTTTTCAAATTGAAACATAATAAATATTTTAAAGAACATTTTTTTAAATGCAATGACCCGACAAATTGTTTTTTAAATTTTATTAGAAACTTTTTTCTTTAACTTTTCCAAATATAAATGTTTTTTATCTAATGAGAATAGGAGTGAGAAAGAGAGATTTTTAAAAAACACCCATTTTAGTAAATAATTTTTAAATCACCCATTTTAGTAAATAAGTTTTCCCTTAACACCCTTTTGAAAAAAAAACTCCTCCAAGTGATCTAGTTCTGATGACTGAATTTACAGTGCCTCCATCCAAGTGCAAAACTCTGGTCCATTTCAACTTTTCAAACTTCACATATGAACAAAACATTTTGGTTAAAATGTATATTTTGATTATTTTTTCCTTTCTAATTCACGCTTTTTTATAGTTTTTTGTGAAAAATAAAATTTATGTTTTCCTATTTTTAATTTTTTTAGTGTAGTTTTCAGTTCCTCCTTTGTATCTTCCACACCTTAACCAATTCTAAAAGTCTCTTCATGTCTAGATCACGGTCGTGTTTGATGTATACCAGTTTGGTGTCCAGTTTTTTAAACCATGGTTAAATTACTATTAGATTCATTAAAAACTACTTGTTTTAACCTAAGCATGTTTACCGAACATATGCTTAAATCTATTTTGTGTTCACCTAAGAATATTCATATGTTGTTGAGTCAACCATCAAAAACCTTTGATTTTTTCACCTCTAAAACTCCAAAATCGATAGCAGTGATCGCACCTTTTAACACATTCCCATGGCCATGACTTTGTTCAAAAGACTTCAAAATTAGAATCCGAATTCAAGTCATTGGACATGATTACGCAAGACTTTCAAACACTTCACATGACCAATCCCGTCTTGTTGTGGGTCAAATCTATGAGTGGCAAAAAGGTCGGTCAAGTTGTGTAACGGGTTTGGGTAAAAAAGTTTAAAATTTTAAAAACAAGTCAAATTGGTTCGGGTCAAAACTGGTTCACCTGCTATATTCGTTTTTATGGAGGCTAGATGGTTGTAAAGCAAGTGTACACTTCCGTCCATTCTAACCATTTTTCGGTTGTACTTTCTTTTTCTTCAATCAAGTATGACCCGTGATAAAAATCATACGACCCATTTTCACCAGAAGTCTTTACAGGAGCATACCCCGTCTATGAAATGATGAAATCGGTTTCTATCCCGCACCAAAATCTCACGCTGATAAATCTTCGAGATGAATTTTGTTGCAGAATGACAATCGCCACAAACCCGTAAGTTTTTCACGATTCGTATAGGAGTCCCGGGTGGTGTCTTTAAAAGGGCAAAAGCAATGGCTAGTTTTTCACTATGTTTATTCAAAGCATCTTCTTTATCTTCTTGACCGATATCAAGCAACACTTCTGATGTAGTTGGAACATATCCAGCCATCTTAATCTTTTTATTCATTTCATCAATCATTTCATGAATCTCTTTGTATAACTCATGTGTTCTATCACCCGCAACAAATTCGTAGATTTGGTTGTCTAATTCAATCATGGTACTCCCCGGGATCTTTCTAACCCCCCTTTCGCCCATCATGTTTCTAACCGTGTTCTTCTTTTCCCAGTTAGACATTTTCCCATAAATGTTGGAAAGTAAGACGTAATTAGACTCGTGCAACGGTTCATTTTCAATCAACTGTTTTGTAATGGTTTCACCAAGATTGAGTTCTCCATGAAGTCTACAAGCAGCGGTCAAAGTCCTCCAGATGATCGGGTTTGGGTCAATGGGCATTTTGTTGACAAATTCTAGTGCTTCTTTGACCAGTCCAGCCCTGCTGAATAGATCAACCATACACCCGTAATGCTCGATTTTAGGTGTTATAAGAAATTCTGTAGTCATGGAGTCGAAGTATTTGAGACCTTCACCAACTAACCCTGCATGACTACAAGCCGAGAGCAACCCGATAAAAGTAACATCATCTGGTGCAACCCCCGAACTTTTCATCTCCTCAAACAATGAAGCGGCTTCCAAACCACGCCCGTGCATCGCCATACCAACAATCACAGATGTCCAAGAAACAATGGTTTTCCCATCCAAGCTTCTAAACAACCTTAAAGCTTTGTCCACATCCCCACATTTTGCAGACATATCAATCAGAGCATTACAAAGCTCCACACTTTTCGTAATCTTTTCCCTTTCGATATAACTTTCAACCCATTTCCCAAGCTCTAAAGCACCCAGATCACTACAAGCAGACAAAACAGAAACCACAGTGATTTCATCAGGTTCGACCCCAGCGAGCTGCATCTCCCTAAACAACTCAACCGCGCTCGTAGACATTCCCATTCTTGCATACCCGCCAATCATTGCACTCCACGAAACAGAATCCCACTTAGGCATTTCATCGAACACCGCGCGTGCACTCTCAACACCACCACAACAACAATACATATGAACCATGGTATTCAACACATGTACATCCCCATCAAACCCAAACTTCACTACACTACCATGAACCGATTCCCCTAACTGCAACCTCCCAACACCAGCACAGGCCTTAAGAACAAATGGGTAAGTGAATTTATTAGGAATGACATCATTCCTAACCATGGTTTTGTAAACATCAACAGAAGTGACCCTGGATTGATTTGTTTGCGCGTAAGCTCTGATGACAGTGTTGTAAAGGAAAGTGTCGTATAGATGGGTTTTAGCATCCGGGGAGAATAAGATGAGTGAAGCATAGTTGATGGCATTGAGATCGGATGATGTTTGTGTGAATTTGGTGAGGACTAGTGGGTTGTTTTGTAGACCTAATTTGAGAATTTGGGAGTGAATTTGGTTTAGATTGATGAGCGTGTTGCAGGTTTGGAGGAGATGTAGACATTGTTGTTCTGCCGCTCTTTTGTTGACAAAGATTTTCGAGGGTGAAAAGTTCATCGTGTTAAAATGCTTGAAATCATTTCTTCGAATTTTATTTTAACTAGTGAGTTTCCCCGCGGAAACTAGGTACATGTTGAAAATATGATATCCTTATTGTAGTAAATGATTCAAATTAATGTTACGTGTTATTATCACATATTTTGTTATTAATCTTCTAATTTTTTCTATTTTAAGTAATTTTAAATTTAATTATGTTAATGTTTTATATTTCAAAAAAGATAATATAAAATTTGAACTTTAATTATTACTAATTAATTAAGGAAACAAAGATTTTTTATTTGTTGTTTTACACATTATTTTTTTTTTTTACACATTATTGTAATTTTCATATTTTTTATTAAGCAAGCTCATGTAATACATGGGAATATAACCTAGTAAAGTAATATTTACGTCAGGTATAAATAAAAGTTATAAACATAAAGTTGCGACTTACAAAGTTACGTTACGGTATGGTACCGGTACTGATATTGTTTGGACGGTGAAACTATAACATCAGCGTCGATGGACCACCCTTTGATTGCTTTTATTCTTTTAATTAAAAAATAATAATTAATTAGTTATCTGTTATAAATAATATTTCTTGTCTCATAGATGAGAGTTTTTGGGTTTAAATCCAAACATGTAATGATTTATTTGATGTAATTTAAAAGTATGGTAGATTTATTGTTAAAAAAACACTACCCTTTTTAGGTTGACGTGACAAAGCCCCAAAAACACAAAAAAAAAAAAAACAAGTACTAAAATCTTATTATCATCTCTTTCCCTTAGAGGATTAAATTTATTAACAAAAACAACAGAAAACAGCATACTAATTAATGACTCCATTTTTACAAGAACATTGATCTAGCTTTAGACCTCTGGTAAGATTCAATGCTACCATCCCCTAGAGGTGGAATGCTCTGCTCAAAATAGAAGAAATTATCTGGATCAACCACACCTTCACCATTGCCAATCTCCTGAAATTGTCCCTAAAATACTTCCCTCCCCACTGCATAGCTTTCAAGTAACTTGTGTAATTACCCACATTATCATTCAAACCTAAATCCAAATCCCTATAATTCACATAAGCTCCCCTCGGATTCTTCGACACATACGGTGTCATATTCTCATACATCCTTCTCATCCAACTTACATGCTTTTCTGATGATTCAACACTTCCATCATCCCATTTCTCATAATACTGTAAGTTATACAAATACCCTTTTCTATAAGGGTACGGGATCCTCGTCTCTTCGAACTCGTCCATCTTCCCACCGTGCGGCTTCATGATCAGAATCGGTCTCTCTCCCTCCAAACACCATTTCCACATCTCTTCCAACCTTTCTACACCAATCGGTTCTTTCACATAGTCTGATTTAGCATTAAAGTAGACTCTGGGCTCGGGTTTCCTATCTCGAAGAACATCTATGCTTTCTCCATCATGGTTTGAAAAATATAATGCCGATTCGATCCAACATCTATTCAGGGAAGCTGTCGGTTACAGTTTTTATGAGCTGATCAACCGGACCAAGAAACATTGAGTTGAATATAACTTGAATTGTTCTTTTCCCATTCTCAACCAAAACAGGTTGTATCATAACTCTAATGAACAAATCTTGACTTAAACTGTGGCTTATTGTTGGGATTCAGTGGTGATCCAGTGGTGATCAGATTGACTTTTTATCAAAAAAACGGATTTTGATAGAGAAATTAATTAATTCAGTTAATTAATAAATATGCAGCGGAAAATAAAATCATAACCTATTTAACAGCACTGACAAACCGAACAGGATCTGGTTATGAACACGTAAACACAAAAAAAACAATTAATCTACTGATGAGATTAATTATACCTTTGTGGTTAATGATTAAACGGTTGAGACACCGAGGTACAATGAACCGATGCTAGATCACGAACTGACAACACGAGAGACGAGTAGCGCCGGGGCTGGCCGGAAACGGGACAGCAGCGGGGCAGGGTCCGGCTTGGGTTGGTTTGGTGGTTCCGGAAATCACCAAACAGATGACTCCATTTTGGTCTTGGCGGGTGGCGAAAACCAAAACCAAAGGAAAAAAAACAATTTTTTTTTGTTCTGCTTTCTTCGATCAAAAAAAATAATTGCGGCTGCTTTGTATCTCACCTTCAAACAAATAATTAGATTATAATTATATAATAATTATAAACCCTAATAATAGTTTTCGGGCCCAAAGTCTAATACGAGATAAAAAGTCTGTACCCATTTAATTGTTTTAATAAAAAGATTAAAACAATAAATATGAATTATTATTTATAAACTAGTACAAATAATAATTCCCGTCTAACTAATATATATAAAATATATCGTCTCGCTAACAGTTCGTAATTACAAGTTAAGCAGGTTAAGTGGATTTAATGTTCGTTGCCCTAGGTGTAACTCTTACGGATCATAGCTCGGTCAGTCGCGTTGTCCATCGGGTCGGTCCATAAAATCAATAATCTCCCACTTGGACGATCCACGATAAATTAACGCAAACAGTCAGCGGCGCTCTAGCTGCACATAGATGTCCCTAACAAGGTATGACGCTTTAAAGTCATTAACCAAATATCTCGGTGTTAGTAACAGCTAACTAAAGCAAGACAATAGACTTATGGCAATAGTTGTCATTCATTCTTTCCGTATAAAACATCAATTGAATCAATGAGACATGGATTTAGTTCATTCTCATATGGCGTTCAATTATTATTGTTCTCGATCAAGAATCAAAGTGGTCCAATCAAACACACAGTAAGTTTGGGTAAGGCCTTACACTTCACCAGTTTGAATCAACGAGGGCGCCACGATGCCTATCTGTTACATATAATGTAAGAGTACATAATCCCTTATTGACTACATACAACTCCCACTGAACTTTAGAACTATTCCTAATCAAAGTCTTTATGACTGGCAGTTACGCGACAGCGTTTGACAGTGATTAAAGAATGGTTCTTGGTAAACGCCAGTTCTAGTACGTATCTCAGGTCATAGGATACTAATGAGTATACCAATAGCAAAACATCTTATGACAAAGATCCATGAAGATGATTTGATGCGAGTTACATCCAACGTCATTCAAAATGAGGACTGTGAAGTTCGGAGTCAACTCCTTGAGCCAAAGTTCAGAAAAGTCTTAATTCAGATACGTTCCCACGAGTCTGACCGACTACGGATAATAAACAATACAAGATTCATGGATTAAACGTATTAAAATCGAACACAGTTATAAGAATTCAGAATTGCATTTAAATCAGTAAACCAAAAAGAATTCAAAAGTACAATTGTTTAAATGTTCGCACATTCAAAATACTAAATCAAAACATATCACTAGCAAATCTAAGACCAATAGCATCTCTGTGAAGATCATGCTTGTCCTGAGACATGGGCTTAGTAAACGGGTCCGCTAGGTTTTGATCTGTGTCTACTTTGCTTATCATGATGTTACCACGTTCCACAATTTCCCGTATATTGTGGAAGTCTGCGTCAATGTAACATCTTACAGTGAGCTCTTCTTCCACTCCAAATATTAAGAACATGTCTTTAGTCCTTCTCAAGTACTTTAAGATGCTCTTGACTGCAGTTCAATGGGCAATGTCAGGACTTTGCTGAAAACGACTGGTCATGCTTAAAGCATACGAGACGTCAGGCCTGGTACATAACATAGCATACATGATAGAACTAATCGCCGAAGCATATGGAATTGCTTCCATACGCTTGGTTTTAATGTCCGTTGAAGGAGATTATGATTTGTTCAGCACGGTTCCTTTAGTCATAGGAACACCTCCTTTCTTTGAGTTTTCCATACGAAAGCATGCCATGACTTTGTCTATGTATGTGCCTTGACTTAGCCCTAGAAGCCGCTTAGATCTATCCATGTAGATCTTGATTCCTAGAATGTAAGCTGCTTCTCCAAGATCCTTCATTGCAAAATAAGATCCTAACCATTGTTTGACTTTGTCAAGCACAGGGATGTTGTTTCCAGTGATCAGTATATCATCCACATACAAGATGAGAAATGATGTAGTGCTCCCACTAGCCTTTCTGTAAACACAAGGCTCATCTTCATTCTTGACAAAACAAAATTCTTTGATTTTCTGATCAAAATGAAGATTCCAGCTTCGAGATGCCTGTATAAGTCCATAAATGGACTTATTCAGTTTGCAGACCCTACTAGGATACTTTGGATCAACAAAACCGTCAAGCTGAACCATATAGACATCTTCAGAGAGATGTCCATTAAGAAAAGCGGTTTTGACATCCATTTGTCATATCTCATAATCATGGTACGCGGCTATGGCAAGCAGTATCCTGATCGATTTGATCATAGCAACGGGTGAGAAAGTTTCATCATAGTCAATACCTTGAGTTTGAGTGAAACCCTTTGCAACTAGCCGTGCTTTATAGGTTTGTACATTACCATGCATGTCGGTTTTTCTTTTGAAAATCCATTTGCTCCCTATTGCCCGAGAACCGGGGGGTAGTTCAATCAAGTCCCATACCTGATTATCACGCATAGATTGCATCTCGGCGTTCATGGCTTCAAGCCATTTCTCGGATTCAGGATCTGAGATAGCAGATTTGTAGTTTGTAGGTTCGTCATTTGACTCAGCTACTAACAGGATTTAGAAGCTTCAAGATGCCATAGGTATCTATTAGGTTCTTTACGAGACCTGCTACTTCTGCGAATGCTTGTGTTTATGTCTGATTCACCAGCAACAACTTCTTGTTGATCAGACGCTCCGACTTCCTCAGCGGTTGTTTGTGTTTCTCGAATTTCTTCAAGATCCATAATATTATTTCTGGTTCCTTGATTTAGAAGATCTTCCTCGAGAAAGCGTCCTTTTCTTTTGATGGAAACAATGTTTGCATCAGGATGATAGAAATAATATCCGCTTTTGTTGTAGTAACCGACGAAAACAACTTTTTCGCCTCTGGGATTGAGCTTGTCATCAGAATCGCTGGTGACATATGCATCACATCCCCATACTCTAAGGTAAGACAAATTGGGTTTAGACCCGTGCCATATCTCATATGGGGTTTTGTCCACCTTCTTAGTCGGTGCCAGATTTACAAAGCGGGCGACGGTCATAAGAGCATAACTCCAGAAGGAGTGAGGCAAGTTAGTTCTACACATCATCGATCGAACCATATTAAGTAGGGTTCGATTTCTCCTCTCGCTCACACCATTAAGTTGGGGTGTGCCAGGAGGAGTGGGCAGAGAAATAATTCCGTGCTCCTTCAGATGATTACGAAATTCTAAGCTGAGATACTCGCCACCTCGATCTGATCGAAGTGTCTTGATAGATTTATCGAGTTGTTTCTCTATTTCGTTTTGAAACTCTTTGAACTTTTCAAATGTTTCATGCTTGTGTTTCATAAGATAGACATAAGCATATCGACTATAATCGTCAATAAATGAAACGAAGTATCTTTCATGATTTCTAGACATGGTTCTGAAAGGGCCACACACATCAGTGTGTATAAGGCCTAGCAGATCCTTGGCTCGTTCACCAACATGGGTGAAGGGGTCCTTTGTGAGTTTTCCAGCTAAAAAAGACTTGCAATTATCAAATGAGTCATGTCCGGTAGGTTCAAGAATTCCCTCGGATTGGAGTCTTTTAATGCGTGCCTTGCTTATGTGGCCAAGTCGACAATGCCATAGAAAAGTATCATTAATGCCAGATTTGATACGTTTAGAAAGATTATATATGTTATTGTAAGTTTGAACGTCAATCTCATAAATACCGATTTGAGGTTTAGCCTCAAAATAAAAGATATCATTTAAGTAGGCAGAAATAGCAATACCATTAAAAACGTACTTAAATCCTTGTTCAAACAATAAAGAAACTGAAATAATGTTTTTTGTTAAACCAGGTGCAAACAAACAATTGTTTAAAACAACCACAAGGCTATAAGGACATGAGAGATGATATGTTCCAGTTGCAAGAACTGGTACTCTTTTCCCATCACCAACGATGAGCTCCATGTCGCCTTGTTTCAGCTTCCTCCAACTTTTAGGCTCTTGCAAGACATTAATGATGTGATATCCACATCCAGTATCAAATACCCATGTGTTCCTAGAAACAGTAAAAATTTCAATAACATAAATGAGAATACCTGAAGAGGTGCCCTCACCACTGGCCCTCTGCAGCTTCAGCTTGGCTAGATATTCAGGACAGTTACGTTTCCAGTGTCCCATTTTGTTGCATTCAAAGCATTGGCGCTCCTCAGGAGGGGGTGCTTTTGAAGCTTTCTTGTTATTGTTGGTGGCAGGCTTGGCAGCAACATTAACTTTTTTCTTGTCTTTGCTATTATAACCTCTTTTCTTGGGGTTAGGTTTTTTTAACACCAGCAGATCTGACCATCAGAACTTGATTTTTCTTTCCTTGGATATTCATCTCGGCCGTTTTGAGCATACCATGTAGCTCGGCCATTGTCTTCTCCAAGCCATTCATGTTGAAATTCTTTACGAATTGAGCATAGGAGCTTGGGAGAGAGTTTAAGATGAAATCAGTAGCCATGTCATCCTTCATGGGATATCCAAGTTTGTTCATCTGGTCGATGTACCCTTTCATCTTAAGTACATGAGCACTAACAGGCGTGCCCTCTTGCATCGTGCAGCGAATGAGCTGAGACATGCTTTCATAGCGTTCTTGTCGGGCTTGTTTCAGGAACATGCCCTTAAGTTGCTCAATCATGTCAAAGGCACTCAGTTCCTACATTCTCTTTTGGAGCTCACGGGACATGCAGGCTAGCATTAGACAGGCCACCTCAGTGGCATCATCTCTTTGTTTTTCCCAGGCCTTACGAGCGGCAGCCGTGTTACCATCGGGTGCCTCATGACTGGTGCATCGAGAACATAGAGCTTCTTGGCCATCTTGAGAACTATTCTCATATTGCATTGCCACGAGAGAAAGTTGGTGTTATCCAGCTTTTCATTCTCAAGGATAGACTTGAGAGCGAAGGAGTTATTAGTATTATTATTTTCAGTAGACATCTGTCAAGATAAGCAAAGAAAATAAATTAGTATAAAGAAAGTGAAAAATCCTTATTAATTTATGACCCAATTACAGAAATTAGAATAAGGAGTGAGATTCTAGCTAAATCAGTCACTAATGGTAGCTGTGGCATACAACATTAGTAAGTGGGTAACTAGACTGACAATTAGTGTCAATTGTGGAAAGATGCACAACTCTCGTGTATGAGGCCGCTAAGACAAGACATGTCTATGCATTGATACGTTTAGCCTCATCTATGCCCACTTTTAATCTCTTGACAGCTGGGGCATGTAACAAGAGAGAAAAGTAATAATCGTCCTAAAACAGGTACTTGCGGAAGGGTCGGATGTGTCAACGAAACCCTTGCACCTTGGAAGGATAAACTACGCATCCAGTGCGGTGCTGTGGCTCCAAACACCGATGTTTCGTTTTATGCTCCAAGTGTTCCTTATAATAGGATGACATAGACCATTGGTTTTAAATATGGGTTCCAATTTTAGTGTTTACCGAATAGGGTCAAACACAACAAATGATTAAATCATACGTGTGTTGTAAAAGCCAGTTTTACTATTTAAAGTCATGACAAATTTGATGAACCCTTTCATCTCCCAGGACACTTAATTTTAAATAACATATTAAAACTAAGTTTGTCGCGACTTAAATAACCAGTTAAAGTTAATAGTTGAAAACTATTAAGTTATAAGTTTTGAAATTAAATTTAGTTTAAATTGCAAAACTTTAGCGGTTATTTATTTTATAAAAACAAGCCAGTTGTTATTTTTTATAAAATTCTACAAGTTGTAAAATTAGAACTTGTGGTGACAGATTGTGACATTTTAAAACTACTTTTAAAACGTTTGGTGTTTGGTTGGTTTATAATAAATTTAAGTTATAAAAAATTAAAAGCAACCATAAAGCAAATAAATATGTAAATCTTTTATGGCCAAGTTTGTTTGATCTTGCTAGAGCCAGTTAGCAAGACCAAATGGGTCACGGGGTCCACAAAATTAAAACAACCACAAGGATGGACTTCCGTGCATATAGTCGTCTCGGATGACTCCCACTGAATCAATGATTCCTGTTGCGTCTTCAGATTTGTCTTCAGGTTTTTATTACATTACATAAAAATAAAAAAATAAAAACCTATTCTATTACAACTTTGAGCCATCAAAAGTGGGCCAAAACCATAAAACCAAAAACTGAATAATAGACACAAACGACTCAATCACACGGGTCGGGCCAGATTTACATATTCAACACAGTCACATACGAGCAATATATTTAGTCAAATAAAAAATCGACCAAATTAATAAATAAAAAAAATTGCCCCAAAAAAACAGATCAGATCAGAAACTTCAAGATAGTTAAAGTTTGTAATTAATCTAACCGGTGAAACCAGACCGGTTCCGATTTACGTGTTATAACCCAGGCTCTGATACCACTGTTGGGATTCAGTGGTGATCAGATTGACTTTTTATCAAAAAAACAGGTTTTTACAGAGAAATTAATTAATTCAGTTAATTAATAAATACGCAGCGGAAAATAAAATCATAACCTATTTAACAGCACTGACAAACCGAACAGGATCTGGTTATGAACACGCAAACACAAAAAAAAAACAATTAATCTACTGATGAGATTAATTATACCTTTGTGGTTAATGATTAACCGGTTGAGACACCGAGGTACAACGAACCGATGCTAGATCACGAACTGACAACACGAGTGACGAGTAGCGCCGGGGCTGGCCGAAAACGGGACAGCAGCGGGGCAGGGTCCGGCTTGGGTTGGTTTGGTGGTTCCGGAAATCACCAAACGGATGACTCCGTTTTGGTCTTGGCGGGTGGCGAAAACCAAAACCAAAGGAAAAAAACAATTTTTTTTTGTTATGCTTTCTTCGATCAAAAAAAATAATTGCGGCTGCTTTGTATCTCACCTTCAAACAAATAATTAGATTATAATTATTATATTATATAAAAATTATAAACTCTAATAATAGTTTTCGGGCCCAAAGTCTAATACGAGATAAAAAGTCTGTACCCATTTAATTGTTTTAATAAAAAGATTAAAACAATAAATATGAATTA
The DNA here is from genome assembly GCA_023525975.1 of Smallanthus sonchifolius. NCBI lineage: Eukaryota > Viridiplantae > Streptophyta > Magnoliopsida > Asterales > Asteraceae > Smallanthus > Smallanthus sonchifolius. The sequence continues at coordinate 55,012,972 of CM042046.1, read as the reverse complement.
TTATTTATAAACTAGTACAAATAATAATTCCCGTTTAACGAATATATATAAAATATATCGTCTCGCTAACAGTTCGTAATTACCAGTTAAACAGGTTAAGTGGAATTAATGTTCGTTGCCCTAGGTGTAACTCTTACGGGTCATAGCTCGATCAGCCGCGTTGTCCATCTGGTCGGTCAATAAAATCCAACACCTAAATACTGCCACTTGTTAAAAAGACTAGAACCACCTTGTTCTAAAGTCTTTTCGAGATTAAAGGCTGTAACTTTATTAGGAACATGAACAAGATTCACCTTCCAAGCTACTACAACACCGAAGCTTCCACCTCCACCTCCTCTAATCGCCCAAAACAAATCTTCTCCCATCAATTTTCGATCGAGACTTCTCCCATTCACATCGATAATCCTGGCATCGACAACATTATCAGCCGCTAGACCGTACTTTCTTACCATAGCCCACCGATCCCTACGGTTGGGCCAAACCCAGCAGGGAATCCAAGATTTTGGCTTTCTTTCGACACCCAATAATACAATTCACCAATAGTGGCACCGGATTCAACCCATGCAGTGTTCTTACCCGATTCGATGGTTATGGACCGCAGTTGTTTAAGGTCAAGAACAACAAAAGGGGACTGATCATGTGAAGTGTATGAAAGTCCTGCGTAATCATGTCCACCACTTTTGATTCGGATTCGAAATTTGAAGTTTTTGGAGCAAAGTATTGCGGATTGTACGTGGGAATATGTTAAGGGTGTGATTATGGCTAGTGGTTTTGGGGTTTTAGAGTTGGAAAATCTAAGGTTTATGGTTGATGACTGAAGAAGAGATGAGTACTTTGTGTGTTGTTGGGTGAACACAAATTCTGATTTTGTGGCATTTGAATCTTTAACGAGGCATTGAAGAAATTTATGATCTAGTGTTTGTGAAAATGATGAAGTCAACAAGACCATAATAATCACTAGGAGAAATGGTTGGAATTTATTTTTAATAAGTAGCTCCATATTTTCTTTTCTTTTTGGCTAGGGGGAGTGATTTTTAAATTGGGGTTCTCACTTTCTTCTAATGACTATGGTGGTATATATATATACTAAATGATCCTTGGTTGGAACGAATAAATAAAAATATAGTATGAAGTATTATGTGGTACATACGTATACATATAGTATAAGTGGTGAAGGATCATGAGAAAACTTGAAAAAACCGACCCAAACAATTTACGAATAAACTCATTTTGGGGGCGTTGTAATCAGCTCGGCGTTTAGATTTTTGGGGGTGGGGTGAGGGGTTTAGGTTTTTTTTTTTTTGGGTGAGGTGGGGGGTTTAGGTTTTTGGAGGGTGGGGGTTTTAGGTTTTTGGGGGGTGAGATGGGGGGTTTAGGTTTTTGAAGGGTGAGGGTTTTAGGTTTTTGTCACACCCCAACCGACGGCGGAATACGTCGGGGCGGGACATGTAGACTGTTCAATAGCACATGGTCAAACTAAAGTTTCATATATTAATTGAATCCAAATTTTTATAACACTTGTTCAACAAAACATGTACAATTATACAAAAGGAAAAATAAGGTACGCTATAAATGTTCGATTCATTATTTAACTAAGTCCTCAATCCTATGTGTAGCATCTTGTAAATGATCTCAAGAGTTAGTACCTGAAACATGATAAAATGAGATGGTCAACTATAAATAGTTGGTGAGCATACATAGGTTTTGACTCTAAATAGCATCAAAGTGTCGTGTGTAAACAAATCCATACAAGTCATGATTAATAAGGCAATTATGGGGAGCAACTATTGTGTAACCAAAAGTACAATCAAACCTTTGTAACTAGCATGCAAAATTGTGTTGTCGGTAACAATCACCCCAATCTGGATGGGTTTGTCAGACTCAATAGATCTATCATTGTTAACCGTCGGCTTGATTAGTTAATGATTGTACATATAATTGCAAATAAGTAGTTAACACACCTAGCACTCAAACATAAAGCTCAAATTGCACACAAATTGTAAAGTGGATTTGTATTGTGTAGTTTATGTAAATCATTGTAAGTTGTGATCATGTTTCACCCCAAAATGTAAAAACAGTAAAAAAGGGGCTATGTAAAACTCACATGTATCAAAGATGTTGCTAGCACAAGTGTCTAGGTAGCAAGTGTTCCTTGTAACTTACCACGTTAACCTAGAGTGTAATATATATGAATCTAGATTAATAACATGTATAATAGTCTAAGGCCAAGTCTAGGGTTGTAATGAGAGTGTGTACAAAGGGTTTGTGTTGCATAATGGAATGTGTAGGTTATTGTATTTGCACTTGTGTTTTATAAAACGAAAGTTTGAAATGAATAGTTTAAAATGATTGAGGTTAGGGTTTGGGTTTTAAATAACTAAATAACATTAAATAGTTGTTATTTATTTATTTAGTTATAAAAATAGTGCATGTATTATATAAAATATAAATTAAATAAACAATTTCTACTTTATTTATTTATTTGTCAAGAAGCGTAAAAAAAGTGGTGTAAATAATATATTTGTGTGTAAAGTTTGATAATATACATTCAACTTTTTAGTTTAGGTTGTAATAAATTTATTTATTTATTTATCATTTATAAATAAGCATTTGATTTTTTTTTAAATAAAGTTAACATTTTATAAACTTTATAAAAACAAAGTTTCTTTTTATTTGAAAATTAATATAAATATCTAAAATTTTGTTTTAAACCTTTAATATACACTTTTAACCATAAAAATTCATAATAAAATGAACTTATATTGAAAATTAATAATTTCGGTTTTATTCTGTTACAAATAATGTATGGTTCATAAAAATAATTTTTTTATATAATTTTTGGAGCATTAAAACGGCTCAAAAAAAATGAATGTTGGCCACCCGGTTCAAACCCGGGTGGTTTCTGTGTGGGGCGATTTGTTTAACACTGGACCAGTGGACTCTTATTGAGAATAATCCCATTCGCAAAATAGTTAACGTCAATCTAGGGAAGGGCCGAGTTTGGAGGAGGCAAAAACAGGTGCGGGTATGGGTTTCGAACTCGGAATCAGGTGTGTCGGGGCGAGGGGTCATAACCGGCTGAACTGAACTTGAATCCTTGACAGAGGGCAGGTGTAAAATGATTTAAATACAAAACCCCAACCCATCTCCTTCCCCAACCGTGTTCCCAAAACCCTAGCCCTCAATTCAGTAGAATAGATAAACGATCGAAGCTCCGACCATAGGGCTTTCGATCATGAGGTCAAAACGATTACAAGGGCATAGGAATTACCTGTTTTTGTGAAGAATCGACCGAGAACGGCAGAGGTGAAAAACCCGTCTGTTCTTGAAGCTCGATCGAGACGCAGAGGTGTTGTGAGACGTGAATGAGAGTTCAGAAAGTTTGAAATGAATTATGCAGGGGTGAGGGAACATTTTAATTCGTCCATTACCCCTTTAATTACGCGATTCGGTTACAGGAGGCAATTTACAACTGTGAGTGCGATTTACACATTAATTCGTTTGGTTTAGGATGAATTTGGTCGTGAATTTGGTTTGGGTGCATACGTGAACTGATTGCGCGTGATTAGCGCTTCCCATTACGCGTTAATTGCAGGAATTGATACGGATTTGACTTTGAGAATTCAAATTCGTTTGAATTCAAGATTGCCCGCTTAATTGATCAATTTGGTATGTTGCTTGGGCCGGGATTGGGTCGATTATTGTTTGTGTAACCACAAGGAGTCTAATCCAGCAAGAAACCGATCGATGGCAGCCTTGGATTAACAAGAATCGGCTGTTTTGACTTTTGGAAGTCAAACAGAAGCAAAGGAAGGTCAAAATTGGTGTTGAGAGTCAAAATTGAGAGTGTGGGGGTTCAATTGGGGTTCAAATGGTTAGGGGTTCAATACTTGTTAATTTAATGTATATATATGTGTATGTACTTGTAATATGTGTAAATATATGCATATGTATGTCTAAACATATATGTACATGTATTTGTATAGGGATTTTGTGATAAATATGAGACGGAATTTGAGGGTTTTCATGAGTTAGAGTTCAAATTGTTTGTACGATTAGTATAAAATATTACACTAGAACGGCTTTGGACGTGTTACATTGAATTGCAATTAAATAAAAATCAGAATGTTACAGTTTTTGGGGATGGGGTTTAGCTTTTAGTGTTTAGATTTTAGGGTTTAGCTTTAGGCTTTAGATCGAGTTTGACAAGCCGGTTCTAACGCCGCTGAATAAGTTCAATCGGGGTTCGTTTGAGTCAGTTTTCACAAGTTTTCTCACGAAAATGAGCTTTCTAATAAACTCAACCCTAGTATAAGTTTACAATAAACAAGTGAATCGTCATGAACAAAAAAATATTAAAGCTAAACCTACATAGATTTGAATAATGTGCTTGAGTTGCTGTTACAGTGGCATTGTAGCCACCGACCAACAATTTTAAAGGTTATATAATATCTAATAAACGAAAGAGGTGAGATCATTGCAAACACTTCAATATTACAAGCAGAAGAAAAAACTAATGATCATCGAAGGATAAGTAGGTTGTCTGTTGTCCCCGGTAATCTCAAACGAATAGTTTCCAAGCCAGCGTCTTTTTCAGAAAGACTATCACTCGTTTGTCTGAGATATGGTTTTCGATAGTCATTTCGTCGCTACTTCGTCGGAATACTTCCATATTGGATTTTCGACAAGATTCATCAGGTTTTTCAGGCGTTTTTTGGTGGAACCACTTTACCCGGAATTTCATTAGCAAAACCTTCTACAAGTTATTACAGTCGGTTATTTCTCAAAAGGCAACAAAAACAATTGTTAAGATTTTTTTATAAATAGCTAATACTGTGACCATTGAGTCTCTCAAGCGTAAAAATGACAACCTTGTGTAATTTAAAAATGACAAGTCATTGTTTAGACGTGGCATGTAAGAAGAGGTACTAATATGACACATCGTTGTTACCAATTTTACTGGAATTGGTGGTCTCGAAATTTAAATAATCTTTCATGAATGTGTATTTTGTCGATGGGATTTCAGATTGGGCTGGAATTGTTGACTCTATTAATTTAGAGTTAGTCACATATCTCTCATGAGCACACATGTAAAGGTTTTCTATTTGTATAGGTTGCCTACCTCTAGCCATTGGGACTCGTGAACTCACGTAAAGATGTAGTTTATTGTATGTATTTCGTGCTCGTGTCTAGTCATCGGGCTTCTAGGGCACAAAATAGTAGAATACAGGAAACCATTGCCCGATTGCCCACGACAAATCATAGGCACGCGTGTGAGCGCACATGTAGAGATAAAAGAATGTAATGTAATTTATCTATAAAATATGGAAATATAATGTTGCTTGTTTGAAAAATCTGAAAAAGCATAATGTAATTGTTTGCAAGATTTGTAAATAATTATTTTTGTGGTTTCGAGTAATGTACAAGTATAGGTTCTATTTTGTGGCTTAGTATATGGTAATCCATTGGTACACCTCGTTAATTGGTTTGCAATCATAACCATGCGTTGTAATGAACCTATTAACAAATTACAAGGCTCGTATAGCACTAGTCAGTGTAAATTTTAACAGGCACAAAAAAAATCATGGGGTCCATAAAAACAACCGGTCAGAAAACGCCACGTAAGCTAATCGTCTAAAATTTAGCCGACTTCTCCCCAAGCCGGCTAAAATCTAGCCAACAAATTTCTCAACCCGTCTAAAATCCAGCCGATACATTTTCCTACCGGGCTAAAATTTTGTAGGCACATTTCCCAACCCTGCTAAATTCTTGCGCGCCAGTTGGAAAAGATGTCTGCTAGATTTTAGCCGAGTTAGCTTGTGTGGCTTTTTCTGATTTTGTGGACCACGTGTGCTTTTTTTTCGGTGTTGTCTAAATTTAGACTCTTTAGCCGGGTTAGTTTACGTGTTGTAGTTTCACTGGTTGGTTTTGATATGTGTGTGTATATATATATATATATATATATATATTGGGGAGGGTTCCAGAAAAAACCACATAATTAGGCGAAAACCTAGAAAACCACTAAAAATCAATTTTAACCAAGTATATAAGAATATTTACTTTTTATTTTATTTTATTTTTATATAAGAGTATCAATGTAATATTACATATTTTTAACAGAAAATCATTTAAATATTGGCTTACGTATACGTAAATAGAAAAAAAAAATTGTGGTTACGTATATGTAACCCATCGTATTACACATTGTTTTAGTGGTTTTCTCGGTTTTCGTCTAACTTTGTGGTTTTCTCTTGATTCCTCCCCTATATTTGAAAGGGCTAAAAGTCAATGTATATTTTGTAAAAGTACTTAATCAACTTGTCAATTTTGATTATTTTCTTAAACTGATAATCATTATATTTATATCATTTTCTTTTATTTTACCTTTTTAAATTGAACAAATGAATGGTTATTTTTGTTTTTTCTTTCTCGCAAATTCACTCCACTCATGCTGTAAAAAATACAAACATATAATCGGGTTTTATACTATGTAAAACTTATATATATTTTATATAAAGTACTTTTATTAAATAGAACAATGTATTACTGTTACACAAGAAGTAAACTATTTAAAGTTTTAAAAGTCCTCGACCATAGGAAAAGGTGTATTGAATGGTTGTTATCCTCATCGACACAGACAAAAGGTTTTCAGTTTAAAATCAAAAGTAACTGACAACATAAATTTCATCGACGACGTTTACATTCCTACACGTGGTAAACAAATGTATCCACTCCGTATTGGTATGTCCACGTTGTCTACTTAACTTGCCAACCAAAAAAATAACATGCATTCCAACTGACACGTAACATGTTGTTTTGCAACTCTCCTCAGTTCGATCCTATAATAATATATTACCCTTTTTTGTTGTTAAATTTCATCCAAAATAGCATCCAAATTTGGTCAAACAAACCAAATGCCACCTAAGCAAGTAGCGACGATGAGTCACATGTGGTGGCAACGCTAGATGTATCGATGGTGAATGAGAGCTCATAACCAAGAAAAAATGGTTGGTCAATTCACCACAAAGAAAAAGAAGACTCTATTATGCTTTTGAAGTCATACTATCTTTCTAAAACTGCTTAAAAGACTCGACTTTATCAATTACGTTGTGTTCTCAAGACTTTTTTAAAGAGAGAAATTAAAGTACCTTAAGTGTGTGTAATTGTAAATTGTATTGAAAATGTATACATGAATTAGGTTACAAGAGCATGTTATATACTATAAGCGTATATACATAAACTATTTTCTATTATCTGTAATCACAATTGATCTAATATTCCCCGCCAAGCTAAGGGTGTGGGGAGCAACCTGTCACCTGGAACGTAAGAACAAAAAAATTCTTGGGTCGGCAGTGGCTTTGTAAAGATGTCTTCAATCTGGTCATATGTTGATATAAACTGAACTTTGAGTTTACCTTGAGCCACTTTTTAATGAACGAAGTGAAAATTAGTTTCAACATGTTTTGTTCGTGCATGAAAGTCTAGATTGGTTGTAAGGTAGGTTGCACCGAGATTGTGACACTAGAAAGTAGGAGCAGATTTTGTATTTATCCCAACTTCTTGGAGAATCGCCTCTAGCCAGGTTAATTATGCAACTGTGTCTGCTAGAGCTTTATATTCTGACTCCGTAGATGACCTGGAATTTGTCTTCTGTTTACGTGCGGTCCGGGATATGAGGTTAGATCTCAAATATATAGCAAATCCCCTCGTGGACCAACGGTCATCCGGGCACGCGACCTAATTAACATCAGAGAAGGTTACAATAGACGAGGTTCCCTACTAGTGAACATCAATGAATGCTTGAAAGATTGAACTAAATTTGTGACGATATAGTAAGCCATGTTGTAGGGAAGGTATCAGAGTATATGCGTTTGAAGGTAGACCAGTGATTGCCAGAGGGCGCATGCATGTATTGGCAGACTTTGTTGACCACAAAGGCAATATCCGCACGTGAAAGAGTGACATATTGAATTGAAGGGCGCCAACAACTTGTCGATACCGTTCTTGTTCTGAGAATAAACGATTGTCTCCGAGTGATAACACTTGTGAGGTGCTCATAGGAAATGAGACTAGTTTGGACTCCGAAAGTCCAACTCATTGAAGAACCTCAGTTATATTCTTATGTTGATAAAACAGGATGTCACGACCATGGTGCACTATTTCAACACCTAAGAAGTAGTCAAGATTGCTAAGGTCTTTAATGGCAAAAGCATGGCTGAGCTGGTTGATCAGAGTGTTCACAACACTGACGTTGTTACCAAGCATAGCTGAGCTGCATGATCGGTCAATTCGGGTTGTTTGGTATTTTGGAACCGGATTCAAGAAAATTGAGGGGCAACACTCCGATAGGCGACCTGACTCTTGCATGCTACAATGGTAGGTGATTGTCGATTGGGCAGTGAGGGCTGCACTTCTCAGTCGATAGTCGCTTCTTTCCATTCACCGAATCACGTTCGATGGAGTGGGGACAGATTGACAAGGCTAGTTAGTTGTTTAGAAGGGAATAAACGAGCTTAGGGTAAAAGATTTTTGGGTTAAATGATTAGTGGCCTAGTTAGCTTAATTGTTTATAAGGAGTAACGAGTATATCTAATTCACTAACTAATTTATAAAAAAAAGTTTATTTTTGTTAATTAGCTTATAATAATTAATAAACTTATACTTTGTAAACTTTTAAATTAACTTTTTGGGTGTTGTTTTGGTAAAAAAAATCATGAGGGTCGGTGTCAAATTCTTAAGGGTCGCTCAAGATTATATTAGAGTGTTGGAAATCAAGAACAAATTGATTGAACAAACAACAATAAATCGATTACTTGCTTGAATTGATTTCTGGAATTTGTTCATACATATACAATCGACATTTTGATACATACGGTTTTTTGTGGGTATATATAACCCTAATTAAAACTTGATTAGAAATGAAATAAGTAAAGATCAAATATTTGATTAATTTTACCTTTAACTAGCTATCACATAACAACTTAGATACCACATTTGAATACATCAACCCTATCAAATCTTCAACCTACTACAATTAACTAACCTGTGATCACACAGTTGTAGTAATTAACAATATTCAGTGCGTTAAACAAGATGCAGCAGGTCTTGTGAAAGAACTAGTCCCGAAAGCATTGTTGCAATAGGCAATTGTATCTTCTCCTTCAAAAGTTGATGTTATGTTTATTTGATCCAACAAAATACCCGTGCATGCTACATTCTTACTGCAATCAAAGTTTATTGCAGTTCGGGACGAGGATGTTCCTACGAATTGTTTGTAACCTATGTCGCTAACTTTCACCGCCAATGTCTGCATGCATATGCATATGAGAAATTAATAGTGTGTAACTAAGCTGGTGTTCGTTTCTTGAAGTCATGAATATATACCTTTTCAGAACAGTTATTTCCATCTGGACAATAGTACTGATCGATAATAATAGGGTTATTAACATTGTGAAGAAGTATATTCTCGAATGTGATATCTCTAGCATGTCCCGAACCTCCCTATATTATATATTGTAGAACAGATGGTAAGTTTTATCAGTTAATTATACAAAACAAACAACATTAATTTGTTCATTGATTCATTACCTGCCATGTTTTGATTCTTGCTCCATTTTGTGTTCCTGAAAACGTGCAGTTTCGTACTTTAATACCTTCCACCGTATCATACTGCCCATTTATTCCCAAACTTCCGATGCTACAAATTATAAAGATTCCGGTAAGTAATCATAACTGTGACGGAATCATAACTTTTCAACTCGGGTGACACAATAGAATCTATTTGCGTTCACAATCTAGGAGGTCAAACTACAAGAAACCGGTATCAATAGAAAATGTTGTTGGTTGAATGGTCAGGGAACCACTTTACACCGACCTATAGTTTCACCACCCTATAAAAAAATGTTACTCGTTCTATAAAAAAAACAGTGTTTGTGTGTTTTAAGTGTGTAGAATATAAAATGTGTACATACACAAAGGTGTCGAGATTATTTCGTCTTATAACTACTCCATGCTCAGATAACTATTTATGTGTGGGATATCTTGGTGAATAGTGTGTTTCACAATAAAAAAAATATCTAAAGTTCAAATAATGTAAGGTGCAAGTATGATGTATTTATCATAGAAAATCTGGATGTTGTTAAAAAAAGTATTTATATACTTTTAAATGTGCAAATAAGTGGAAAAAAAAACATGTCTAGTATTAACTAATTGTTGTAACGCACATGCTCAAGTAGTCATGTTGTACATTTTACCTTATACCATGTCCGGGGCCACAATATATGCTAGTAATATTGATTTGAGAGGATCCGTTGCTTAGAGCTATACAATCGTCGCCTAAAGTTTAAAATCACAAAATAAATGCCATCATTATTAACTAACTAATAAGAACAAGTTGTCGCTATACAAATAAATACATTTAACAGTAAATAAACGTTTACCAGTTTTGATGATTGAATGATGAACTCGCACTTGGGTTGAAAATGATATGTCAATGCCATCGGTGTTGGGGCTATTTGCAGGTGCAGCTATGTCTAAATATGAAATAGTTGAATAACTGCATCGAGAAAGACCAATATGGTTTCTCGGGCTATTCCGATGCCTAAGTTTTCTAAGTTGAAGCCCGTTGCAACTTTCAAAATGTAAAGCCTACATGTATAATATATACACATCTAGATCAACTGGTTTATTAATAATATTCACAACTATATATGTTCATTTATAGTTTTGTTGATAATGTTAAATTGATAGGTTTGTTACCGTTGGTGGTATGGCACATTTGAATTCTCCTGGTATCTGCAAAAATTGTAATAAATTAGTCCAATTATATATCTTTTTTTAAGAATATGGAACTTAAGGAAATAAAGTTAAATTTGCATGATTTTAGTTACATCGGTTGAGGATTTGGTCCACCAAACACTGCCACGGCCATCGATCATACCACCACCGTCAATAACCAGGCCGTCGACTTTATAAAATAACAGCCAAGCTCCAGTTTCACAGCCGTTCCATGAACTAGGGTTTTGGGGAGCGATGATTGTACCAAGTATCTGTCCAACAATGAATACGTACCGATCTTTAATTCTTAACTATTAATTACTTGTGAATATCTATAGATAACCTGATGGTCTACTGGTATGGTGTTTATCCCTGTAAAAATAATGTTGATGTTTGTATAGTGGTATGGTGCGCACCGATCTTTAATTCTTAACTATTAATTAGTTGTTCATTTTTTTATATAAAGAGAATCAAAATCTACTACTATTATTAGAGGAAGGAACAGAATATGATTACCTGGAAATGGATAAGGGGAGATTTGCATGGGCCTTGAAAGTTAATTGGGCCCACTAAAAAGGTGTTTAACATTGGTACGGTCAAGCTTGAACTTGGCCCAACATCGTTACAGAGTTCTTGCCAAGCTCTTTCAAACGCCTAGTTTACAAAAGTAACAAAGACCATCATATTACAAAATAATACAATTTATTGGAAAAGATAACTAAAAAAATGATTTAGAGAAAAAAATGAGCACAAAATATGGACTTGATGGGAAGAAAAGTGATGAAACATACCTTTGTATCGTCGGTCTTACCATCACCCACGGCACCAAATTGCATAACGTTGTAATCAGCAGCCGAACTTTGTTGTAGAAAGCATAACAACAAGACAATGAACATCACTTTCTTCTCATCCTAAGATTGAAATTGCATCATAAAGAATTTTATGTTATTGGTAAATATAGAGATTCAAAATTTAAATAAAGTAGAACTCACCATGTTTATTTTTGTCTATGGTAAAAATTGTTATCAGACGTTAGATGTATATGTATACACACACACACACTATGAATGTTGAATGAAGTGAGTGAATAACTCAAGATTTTGACTTTAGATTTAATGTTTTAATACTTCCAAAAAGAATCTTGAATTAACATATTAAGAATCAAATGTGATTCTCCATTTCTACCATAACTGTTTTATTACTCAATTTGTCTAAAATATTAAAAAAAAAAAATCATGAGAAAAAAGTATGACAAGTATGTATATATTCTTTGAAAAACAATATATTTATTACTTTTATTAGAGATCATAAAATGCGATATTTTGAATTTTATAGAACAAGAAAATTTATTGGATATCAAATACAAACTTGATTGAAACTAAATTTAGAAGGAAAAAATATAAATGATTCTACAAGTGTTTTGACATTTTTTGATATTGTCATTTATAATAAATCAAAAATAATGATCCTTACCTTGTTTCCTGTTGTTATTTGGAAGATAATATATTTAACAATTAATGTATGAATCCTAATACGTCTCATATAAGTATAGTTTATAGCATTACTTGTGTTTTTTTATTCAACCAAAACAAAAATCTGACGTGTAAAAAATGTTCATGTTTAAATAAAGTAAGCGTGTTCAAAAAGTGTTGTAGATTTGTAGAGTCGAAACTTGTTTTTGTTAATAATATGTTGTTTTTGTTAATATAAGCAAAGTTGTGATTTACATCCCACAATTAATTTGAAACGCAGTTGGTAAGAAATATGTTTTTGGAAAACTAGAAAAGTTTTAGAGTAAAAAATTATTCTATGTTAATGTGTGAGAGAAAACATTAGGAATATTATATTAATGCACTAGGTTATGTATTACATGAGGTTGTTTAAAAAAAATACAATAATGTGTAAAAAATAAAATTCTTTGTTTCTTAATTAAGTAATAATTATAATTCAAATTTTATATTATTTTTTCTAAAATATAAAACATTAAGATAATTAAATTTCAAAATTCAAACTTACTTAAAATAGGAAAAATTAGAGGATTTTAATAAGAAGAAATTTGGCAATGACACGTGGCATTTTTTGAATCGTTTATTATAATAAGGATGTATCATGTATACGATATGAACAATAATAAAAAAAGAGAGGAAAAACATAATATATAAATGTATTTAATTTCCAACTTTTAAGAATTCTCGAACCCTTTGATTATTGTTTTGGGTGGGTTGTCGCATTCTCTCCAACCTAAGCTCACTATATCTTGTGTTGCATTCCTAGACATAGTGCTTGATTTTGTCCACAGTTTGTCCAATCAGGTGGCGGACCCAAGAATTTTTTAACAGGGATCGAAGATTTTTTGAGACGATTGCCCAAAAATTATTTTTTCATTGCACGTAAAAAGTTGAGGGGTGGAACGGCTTACCCCTGGCCCTTAGCTACATCCGCCATTGATGTTAAATGTTTCGGGTTGGGTCTAGAGCTGTAACTTCCGCGAAGCATTTATGACACGTGAAGTTCTCTCAGTCCACTTTCTTGCGTAACCTTGCAATCATCTATTAACATAACTTTTATTTCATGGATCTCGAGTTTCAAGTAGTCACTCAGCACATTGTGAAAACTCATGAAATTGTCCCTTAGATCAACTAAATATAATCCTAACTCATCCAATTCTTGATAATAATCTTCAAATCGTAATTTTGACATACATCCATTATCACCCTGTCCATTTACATACATCCATTATCATCCTGTCCATGCTTGTTAGTTGTTGCAATTTCTTAGACACTTTCAAATAAGTCTCCACGGCATATCATGTTATTCCCATACTTGTCGTCCATAAAGAAGTCGAGATCCTTTCTTTAAGACTTTGTTTAAAGACTAATTTATGATTTTCAAGCCCTTCCATTTGCGTTTACCCAAATAAGCTCTAAAATCGAGCCTACGTCAAAAAGATTCACAAGGCTATTCAACACCATAGGCCTTGATCAGAATGAATAGTTTCTAGCACACATTTCTCAAAAACCCTTCTACATTTCCAACTACATAATGCTCAACATGCAGACCAAATACAACATAATCTAAGAAAAAAATAGACTTTAGAAAGAACTGTATCTAGATAAACAAGGTACCAGATAAAAAAGCAAACCATCTAAAATGTAAAATAACTCGCTAAAAGGTAAAACATTCAAAATGAGATAACATGAACAATGATCTTGCGATTCTCACCACTGATCATTGACTTAGAACGTTAAATTGCCTACCCTGTTCCTAAGAAGGCACTGCAAGAAGACAGATAAAAGTCAGCCGACTTCAAAATAAAATCCAACCCCCAAAATATTTCATAAGAGATTAAACAAACATTAAGCTTCTAAAATTAAAACTTCAAACATATATCAGGAATAAACAAGCAAATAGAGCATACTGTATGTTGAAGTATCAATCTGCTCAGGAAGTTCTTTAATATCCACTTCAAATCTTTCTTGAACCTAAAAGGACACAAAAGGATGCTTTTAATCATTCATTCAGACACTTGATAGATCATACATTGTATACATCAAATGTTTATAAATACGTATGAATAACTAAATACCTGATTTAGCACATCTGAGTCCGCTGATGATGACACAAATGTGATAGCAAGACCCTTGGTCCCAAACCTACCAGCTCTACCAACCTGTCAAGTCACAAAAAAAGAAGAATCAGTGATCTATGTATCAACGTCTATGATAATAATAATAATAATAATAATAATAAAAATAATATAACAAGATAATTACACGGTGGAGATAGGTGTCGGCAGAATCTGGCATGTCATAATTGATGACAATATTGACACGTTCAATATCGATACCCCTACCAACTAAATCAGTTGCCACTAGGATTCTCTTGTGGCCTTCCTTGAAATTCTTATATCTTGTCAACCTGTAAACACAAAAAAACCATCATTACTAGAATTGGAAAGTAGGCTAATTCAAAACATGTAGTTTTCAGAAATGGGTGAAAAGACTGAGTTGACATGAAATATTTTTCGTCCATATTTTATTTATATATTTTTTAAATAAACTACAGTGTCAAAAATGGTTACAAAATTTATATTATTAATACATAAATATATGGTTTTGAAAAAATTGATTAGAATGTTATATTTTTTATGCATTAAAATATACTTCGAAAGAACTTTGACTATAAGACCCTGTTTTCTTTTAAGCTAAATTTCTTTTAACATTGCCACCCTTAACCAATACCTTTCTTCTTGGGACATTCCAGAGTGGATGCAAATAGATGGAAAATTACACTCAACGAGCAATTTGTTCAATTCTGCTGCTCTGCTTACACTTTTAACAAATATCACAACTTGATTGAAATCTAATGCATCAAGCAAGTCATTCAATTTACGGTTTTTCTCCAGCTCACTCAGTTTAATGTAATGCTGCAAAAGTAAAAACAAAAGTTATAAAGGATCCAAACTAGAGGTGCCTAACTTGTGTAAAACCTCCTCAATCATCGTATGCAATAATAGGATGTTATTAAAATAAGATAAAAATTCAATCAAAAAAGTGCTTCGAGTCCACCCAACCCGACCACGCATGTTTAGACCCGAAACAAAATTGACTCATAACCCAATCCGACCAACTTGCCACATTGATCATTTATAAAAAGTACATAATTTGGACAAAAAATGGTTTTCTCTCACTCATTTAGAGCCATACAAAATTTGTAGAAAGTTAATCATTATGTTCACGTATAAAAGTTCACGGGGTGTTTTGGAATTTTTAGAAACTAAAAGGGTCAAATGTGAGAGGGTTAGATTTTGGTGTTGCCAAGAGTTCCTGTTTGAAATAAAGTTGGATCGCAAGTTAAGAGTCTTTATTAAATATTTAGCTTATTTAAATAATTAGTATTCATCAAATAGGTAAGAGACAATACCAAGCATGTTTGGGTTATCTCTTAGTCTTCAAATACATTTAGGATAGGTTTAGTCTTCCTTATTTATATGGGTTGTTTTGCAAGTTTTATTGATTGAATGCACAATGAGAGTTACGTAAACCATCTTCTGTTCCTATCTCATTTAATTGCAATATGTCCTTTTCATCTTGTTCTTGGGTTACCAATTGGGTTCATTGGTTTGGGTGTGTGTGTGCGCATGTGATATCAAACAAAAAAAATGACCTATTACCAGCCCATTTAGCCCCATCTAAAACAAACACTTACCTGTACAAGACCATGTAAGGTCAACTTGGCTTCATCATCCACATAAATTTCCATAGGCTGAAACAAAAAAAAACATCATGAAAAACTAAAAAGCTAATGGATTCTGGATCAAAATTCAGGTGAAAAATTGGTGATAGAACATTACATCTTGCATAAATTTCTTGCACACAGGGCGGATTTCCTTGCTAAGTGTTGCAGAAAACATCATAACTTGTTTATCATGAGGAGTCATTTTGAATATTTCTTGTACATCTCTCCTCATATCTGTTTTATCAGAAACACAATAACTTAAAATCAGAAACTATTTTGAAGAATAAAGGATGCCATTAAAAAACATACCAAGAGACTCAAGCATCTTGTCACACTCATCAAGTATGAAGTGTCTCACGTTCTTCAATCCAAGATCTTTGTCTCTAGCAAGTGCAAGAATCCTTCCAGGTGTCCCAACAACAATATGAGGGCATTCATTTTTTAAAAGATCTTTGTGAATTTTGATGTTAACACCACCGTAAAACACTGCAACCTTGATATCAGTTAAGTAAGTGCTGAACCGCTCAAACTCATGACAGATCTGTAGATTGAAACTAATAGTTAAGTTAATGATAAAGGTTCTTTTTTTAATGTTGAGAGAAAATAGAGATGAAATACGTGCCTGATAAGCCAATTCTCTTGTGTGGCACAAAATAAGTGCAGCAACTTGACCAGAAACAGGTTCAATCTGCTGCAATGTTGATAAGACAAAAACAGCCGTTTTGCCCATACCAGATTTTGCTTGACAGATTACATCCATACCCAAAATAGCTTGAGGAATACACTCGTGTTGCACTGATGAAGAATAAAAGAAATTAAACCCTCATTGTTTGAAATATAAATGTTACCAAACCATTGTACTGCCTCTCCAAATGATGCAGATTATTTACCTGCAAAAATTAAAATAAATAAGTAAAATATTAAAAAGGTGCAGTACATTTCAAAACCTTAACCGGCACATGAGATGTCCAATAAACAAAGCTTAACTCACCCCCTGATCAGCAAATAACACAACCCAAAGGATTTATGCTTTCTGAAAACGATGAAAATGATTGCAAACTCATAAAGTCCTGGTATGAATTATAACAGGCTCTTTAGGCATGGAGTGAAAAGTTTAATAATATGGTATTTTTATCACGTGTGCTATGCAGTCAATATCGGTCGGTCCTATGCCAAAATATCGGTCGAAATATCGGTCCCGATATTATCGGTGATATTTACCGAGATATCGCCGAGATTTTGATTCCATAATATCGGTTCTCACCGAGTTTCTCGGTTTACTAGCCATGGCCATTTTTTTAACATTTTTTTGCCCCAAAGCCCATTCCCCTTTAAAAATGTTGGCCCAATGCCTTGTACCCAAAGACCAAAACCATCAAAGTAAATGCCCTAACTCCCTAATACACCCACGTTCGCACTTTGCACACCTGCTAGATCATGTTTTTAATATAAAATACTGACACTTTTTATTTTTGACTTTTGATTTGGCTGTTAATACTATATGTGTGTGTGTGTATATAAGTTTATGCATGATATAAAAGCTACCGATATCCCACCGCGAAAACCGATATCTCAAATATCGGTCCTTGACCGATAACCGATATTTTTCCGCATTAACTGCTTAGCACATGTGGTCAAATATGAAGTAGAAGATAAGTGCATTTATTCTAAATTTAAAACATCTTAATCATAGAGACAAACATGCGGAGTAATGGTATATCTTTTATGTCTAAAACATATAAATCATAGAGACAAGCATGCAAGGAATAAAAAGAAACTTTAAATTCATAGTCTTGTTTGTATCAATCCATACTAAGTAAATGGGTTAGTCTGCAAATTCAATCATTTTAAGAACCAAAGAAGCTAACACCTTGAGGTTTCCAATAAACTAATGAAGAATACAATCAACTCTTCTGAGTTCGTTAAAAAATATGAAAAATGCAAAATGCTAGTAAACTAAAGGAGGATAACAAATCAACACTTATCAATGAATGTATCTTCCCCAGTATTTATATGATCGAATTTGTTGCATTTTTTATATTGATATCCATCCCATAACAGCTAAAACCATTATTTGATACTTATCCCACCTTTTTGTCCACTTAGACGACCACGTGTCCTAAACAAGGCTCAAGTAAGATACTTTAAAGGTTTGATATGGAACAAAAATCCACAAATACCTTTATATAATCAGCAGGCAACAGATCTCAAGTATTTTTCACTCTCATGTACAAAAATCACTTCTTATATAATGCGGCAAAAAAAATCGACATATACCTTCATCGCAAAGGTCAATATATCACACACTTCCTTCTATAAATAGCAACTAGTTTTACATGTGTAAACAAGGGTTTAAAAATGAGTGGAGACTGAATAAGGTTAAACACATATTCCAAACACCAAATATGAATTATTAACTTTTTAGGAAATAGCTTGCCTTCAGAAGGATGTTCAAACCCTGAATCCACAATAGCACGGAGCAGCTCTGGCTTTAAAAGAAAGTCTCTGAATCCTGAGCTATGAATTCCAACATACCCCCTAAATTCAAAACACCGATATTAGACTGTATATTTTTGCTAGAATCATTAATCCTAACAGATTAAATGCTAACTGTATGTAACCAGATCTGATACAAAAAACAGTTTAAAATACTCACTTTTTAACGGCTTCACCGTTAACTTTAACGCCGGCGGAGTCAGGTGCTTTGTCGTCGTCCTCTTCGTAGTCTAGAAGCTCCTCCTCGTACTCATTATCCTTTACCTCAGTCTCACCCATTTCTATTACAAACAGATACCGAGAGTTGAAGATGAAACTGGCGTATGCGAATTGAGATATGATACAGATAAACTGAAATCGAAGTTCAACTGACCTTGGAATTGGATCGAAGGTGAAGTTTAGGGTTTAAAGAGCGTCTGCAGACAAAACCGTTCGTTGAGAAGATATGTTTAGGGTTGAGGAGCGGGTAAAAGCGTGGCGTATATACCCACAACTCAATTGAAAAAATATCAAATATCAATATTTTATGTTTTTTTAAATAATAAAAACACCATTCCAAATTTACAGATGAGAAGACATAAATAACATTTTGATAAAATTTTATGAATAGTTAAGTAAGGTAAGAACTCTGAAAATTTTGAGAATTCGTCAAAAAAACGTTCTCATTCAACTATTATACAGTCGTGCGTCGAAAAGCACCTACTGTCTACTGAAGTATAACGCCTACGAAGTAGCTGGATAGCCGTTTACCGAAGTAACCGTTCCCATTCAACTATTACGCAGTCGTGCGTCGAAAAGCACCTACCGTATACCGAAGTATCCATAAACATTGGCGAGTCTTAGCTCGCAAACATACCGAACCGTAGCTAGTAAACATATCGTCTGCATAGATAACCGTTTAGACGTCCGTTTACCACAAAGGTAATCGTTACACATACACGTAAGCACATAAGGGAAATCATTATCTAAGTCACTCAGCTTTTATATCATGAACATAGCCATTGTGTGACATCCGGCTAATTTGGGTTAACTCCGTTAGCAAAATCCAGTGAAATCCTAACCTATTTAACCGTATCTCTAACTTCAGAGTCAAATTCCATCAATTCCCAAACCTTAATACAAGAAACCACAGGGACTGATTCTGTAATTGAGCCAAAGTTGTTTCTGTTGACTTTTATAAGTCAAACTAGTGGCCATTAATCCAAATTCAAGCTCCATAATCGGTTGTTATTCGAAATTGAAACTGAAATTGCACGAATTATGATATTAACGGTCATAACCACTTATTTAATCATCATCATTGTCGGAATTAAACCCAATTATGGGTATTCAAAGTCGTAACCGTCGACTATCATCGTGTAATCACCGAAATCGATCATAATTCTCCCAATCGAACCTCTGCACACCTTAAGCGAGCATCTCAGAAGCAATCCCACACACCAATTTGACCGGAATCACAGCAGAAGCCACCGGACACCAGACTAGTCACAGTAATTCGAACATCAACTTGGTACCTTCTTGCACTTTTAGCTTCTTTTGAATATGTTTGTTGAAAGCCCCATGCCAATTCGGGCTTATATCATTAATTCGATCAAAATCGAGATTCTAGGGTTCATGAGTTCTCTAGTTAATCGAATCCCTACCCACACTCGTTTTAAATCCAATTAAACTACACAAATAGATTCGCAGGGTCCTAATTAGTAACAGCCCTATGATTTTGACAAATTTCATTATCAGAATTGTGACAATCCGACTTTTTATGTTAACACCGTTAACAATCCCATTAAATATTCTGTTAAAAACTTAACCTCGTTAAATAAATCCAGTTAAATCTTAACTTATTTAACAAAACTAAACCCCAAGGACCAATTCTGTCATTTCCTGATCTCAAACTTCAGAGACTAATCCTACCAAGTCCCTAAACTCAATCTATTGACTATCGAAAGTCAAAATTGATGAGTTTTTGATCCTGTTGACTTTCATAGAGTCAAAATTCGCAAACTTGAAACCACATTCACAAATCATAACCGATTATTGTCTGAATTCGAAACGGATTGGATCCTTAATGTAATAATCGACCATCATGGAGTCTTTAATCACTATCATTACGCAAGAATTAAATCGATTAATGGATAATTAAGTTGTAACCGTCGAAACCGTCACCCCTTCTATCAAAATCGACGAGTTCTTGTATTGTTTTCACAAATTGAGCATACACAAACATAAATCGCATCAAGCTAAAGTTGTTACGTACACCAATTCATTCGGAGACAAAAGCTGTGATCGTCGGAGCCTAGCCCACTCGTTGTCGGATTCAGTTTTGGTCGAGCACAGTCAATTCGAACTTCAATTCGGTGACCTCTTGCATTCTCACTTTCGTTTTTACATCTAGACTGAAAGCCCTATGATAATTCGAGCATTTAACATCGAATTGAACCTGATCCAGAATCTAGGGTTCGTTCTAAGAGTGATTTGGGGCTTTTGATTCTAGACTCGATCATAATCCAATTAACTCACGTTTTTAACTTCGCAATCAGTCACTCATTGAAAGCCCTATGCTTATTCTATCAATTAACATCGAATTTTGCAAGATCTGTAAATTAGGGTTTGTTCATAAACGAATTGGGGGGTTTTGACTCTAATCTCGACCTCAATGAAATTAAAGTGTATGGTTAGATTCGCAATCCTTGATTGAGTAAAAGCCCCATGTTTCCTGGGAGTTTTAATATCCAAATCGATCAAATTGATTCTTAGTTCATATCTAGGGTTTCGATTTCTAAAACGAGAATTAAACGGATTTAAACTTGTTATTTTTGAAATTAAAACCACCCATAGACTCGTGTGGACTCGATTTGCAAAACCCATTAACTATCTCGGCCTATCGCGATCGAAATCAAAGGATTCGGGGATGGGGATCGATCGTAGGTGTATAGGGGAGAGGGACTCGTTGAACCTCCTGATTAAAACCCATTACAGTCGGGTTTAGGATGCGATACCCTAGCGAGTTGATGGTTAAAGTGTTGTGCGAATAGGGGAGGGACCCGGGTTCGAGTCCCCCCGCCGCCTTTTTGATTTTATTTATTTTAAAACCATTGTTTTTGTCACACCCCGACCGATGGCGGAATCATCGGGGCGGGACATGTAGACTGTTCATAAGCACAAGGTTGACTAAATTGAAATATATTAAACTTCAAATTCCATTACAATCATTCAAACAAAACCAAATCCAAGACAGAAACAATATTTCAAAACATAGACTTCTTTATTTAAATTAGCTAAGTCCACGGCGTAAGTGTAGCACATCTTGATCAAACTCACATATTAGGACCTGAAACATGAATAAAATAAAGTCAACTAAAAAGTTGGTGAGCATAACACAGGTTTGTATATAGATAGCGTATAGTTTGAAAAACAAATCCATACATAACATGATAAATAAGGCATTTATGGGGAGCAGCTATTGTGTAACCAAGTACAATCAAACTTTTGTAACTAGCATGCAAAATTGTGTTGTCGGTATCAATCACCCCAATCTGGGTGGGTTTGTCAGACTCAATAGATCTATCATTAAAAACCGTCGGCTTGAATAGTTAATGATTGCACATAAGTGTTCACAAAAGTTAGCACACATAGCACTCGGGCATAAAGCTCAAATCGCACACATGAATGTAAATAGGATTTGTATTTGTTTTGTTTGTGTAAATGTAAACATGTAATTTGATAGAGTTCATGTTTCACCCCAAAAGTGTAAAAGAGTAAAAGGGGCTATGAAATACTCATTTGATTCGAAGGCGTAGCTAACAAAAGATACTAGATAGTAATAAGGATCCTTGAAACGCACAAGTTAACCTAAAGTGTAATGTATATGGTATTAATAGTGTGCACAAAAGTTTAAGTCTAAAGTTGCGTTTGGACTTGTGTAAAAAGTCATTGATTTGTAATTAAAAGTATTGAATAAAATATAAAGTTTGAAAGAATATTTTTAAAATATTTTGATTAAGGTTTGAGTTTGAATAATTAAATAAGTAATGTAAATAATTATTGTTTATGAAAACATTGTAAGTATTAGTTATAATTTAGTATAAATAATTAATTGTTTTTGTTTAAATATAAATTAAATAAATAATCATTTATTTATTTATTTATTTATAATATATGTAACGTAACCATTAAAATACTTTTTAAGGTTTTAAGAATAAATGTAAATTAAATTTTATAAACTTTAAATAAATAATTTTCTATTTATTTCAATATTAAATATTTGATCTTTCTAAATAGGATTAAATGCATTTTTTTTATAAAAATCAACTATTTTTATTTTGTAATTTAATCAGAATATTTATTGTTTGAAAAATATATAAAATTTTAATTCTACCAAAAATTTAACTCACACACGACCGTGCCAGGGAAGGGCACGATCGTGCTCGAACCACGGGCGCGACCATGCTAGTCAGGGCGCGACCGTGTTGATCAAACAGAATGCACAATTGGGTTGTTCTCTAGGCACGGCCGTGTCTAGGGTTTTGAGGCATTACCAAGTCTAGCCAAAGGCATGACTGGGTCTGAGTGTGTGAGGCACGACCGCGCTGGTATTTGGCGCGACCGTGTCTCATGAAGCACGACCGCGCTAGAAGACTAGCGCGACCGTGTTTGTTCCAAAACAGGAACGAATTGACTGATTCTTATAATGTTAACGTTGGATTTCATAGGGCTTTCATCTGTAGATTTATTACGAGTATTTTGGGATACATTAATTGTATTTTAATCGTGTTCAAGGTAGGATTCGATTAAATCTATTTTGAACGAAAACTAGACTCTGGTTCGTGATGATTCCCATATTGTAAGCCCAAATTAGATTAGGGCTTTTGATTAGTAGACTAAAACGTAAGTGTGAGAGGTTTCAATTACCCGGAAGGACGACGAATTGACAGTGTTCGGTAGAGAGAAATTCCGGCGACGACGGGTTCGGTTTCCGGCGCCTTCTTCTGCAATTCCGACTGACTCGGTGTTCCAGGGGGCTTCAAAGAGGATTGATAGTATGTTGGTTTAGGAGAATCGTAATCAGAATGGTAAATTCGACGGTCTTGTGAGAGGATTGGATAGTTATGAGTCAAATCGACGAAATTTTGTTTATTTGTTGTAATTGTTATGATTAAAAGAGTTAATTGAGTTTGTTAATGGTGAAAACGTGTCGAACGGTTATGAAATCGAACGTCTCTGTGATTAAAGTCTGCATTTACGTTTCAACTGATGAGAGGCGCGACCGTGCCAATATGAGGCGCGACCGTGCCAAGGCACCGGGCGCGACCGTTCCGAAGCAAGGCGCGCGACCGTGCCATAGCACTAGGCGCGACCGTGCCAGAACGAGGCGCGACCGTGCCTATTAGGGTTTCTTGTAAATTTTCCACATCAGACCTTGTAACTTTAGTCTTTGACATATAAGTATGAACTTTTGTAGCGTTTAATAGGGTATACTCGTGTAAAATTTGTGGATTTGCATTGGAATATAGTATTTAATTGATGGTACGAATAGAACAAAACAGTGTACTAGAATTGGATTTGGAATGCATTACATTGAATTGAAATACGGATACTAAAAATCAGAAATGTTACAGTCTCCCCATGTTGAGGGAATTTCGTCCCGAAATTTAGCTAGAGGAAACCACGACATCAGTAAAAAGATGGGGGTACTTGAGTTTCATTTGGACCTCTCGTTCCCAAGTGAATTCAGGACCACGCTTAGACTCCCAACGAACTTTGACAATAGGAATACGACTTCGCTTGAGTTGCTTGATTTCACGATCCATAATTTCTACCGGTTTCTCAACGAAGTGCATCGTTTCATCAATGCGCACGTCATCAAGTAGTATATGGAGATTCTCATCAGCGAGACATTTCTTCAGATTAGATACATGAAATGTTGGATGCACATTGCCAAGAGATGGAGGTAACTCGAGTTTGTAAGCTACTTTCCCAATCCTTTCAAGGATCTTGAATGGACCAACATAGCGAGGGGCGAACTTGTCTTTCTTTCCAAAGCGGATCACACCCTTCCACGGGGACACCTTAAGAAGAACAAGGTCACCGACTTGGAATTCCAAGGGTTTTCGACGTTTGTCGGCATAACTCTTTTGCCGACTTCTCGCTACTCGAATGTTGTCACGGATTTGGATAATCTTGTCGGATGTTTCTTGAATTAGCTCGGGACCGGTGATTTGTGCTTCACCAATCTCGTTCCAACAGATAGGAGAACGACACTTGCGACCATAGAGAGCTTCAAATGGAGCCATGTTGATACTCGTGTGGTAGCTATTATTGTAGGAGAACTCAATGAGGGATAAATATGAATCCCAATTGCCACCAAAATCGATTACACAAGCTCTAAGCATGTCTTCAAGAGTTTGGATTGTTCGCTCGGTCTGACCATCAGTTTGAGGATGGTAAGCCGTGCTCAAATCCAATCGTGTGCCAAGAGCAGTTTGGAGAGATTGCCAATATCAAGAAGTGAACCGGGCATCTTGATCGGATATTATGTTCAAGGGAACACAATGACGGCTCACAATTTCATCAATGTAAATTCGGGCTAGTTTCTCAACCTTATAGTCTTCGCGGATAGGCAAGAAATGGGCAGATTTGGTGAGACGATCAATGATCACCCAAATGCTATCATAGCCACTCGAGGTGCGAGGGATTTTGGTAATAAAATCCATAGCTAAGTTCTCCCATTTCCATACGGGAATTTCCGGTTGTTCAAGCAAACCAGAAGGACGTTGATGTTCGGCTTTGACTTTGGAGCAGGTTAAACATTTGGAAACATAAAGGGCAATGTCTTTCTTCATACCAGGCCACCAATATTGCTGGCGAAGGTCTTGGTACATTTTATCCGCACCAGGATGAATAGAATAACGAGTCTTGTGAGCCTCGTTCATAAGAAACGTACGGAGATCTTCGCGATCGGGAACCCAAATACGGTTCAAGTAATAAAGTAAGCCATTTGGTTTTGATTCAAGTTGAAGTTCAACACCACACGACATTTCCTCGTACATGTTACCCTTTGTGACCGAGACGTGTTGAGCTTCTAAGATGCGAATTTGAATGTCGGTTTGGATTCGGGCACAATGAAGCATGACATGGTCCTTTCGACTCAAAGCATCGGCTACAACATTCGCTTTGCCAGGATGGTAACGAATCTCGCAGTCATAGTCGTTAAGGAGTTCGACCCAACGTCGTTGCCTCATATTGATTTCTTTTTGGTTGAAGATGTGTTGAAGACTTTTGTGGTCGGTGAACACCACACATTTTGTGCCATAGAGATAATGTCTCCAAATCTTCAATGCGAATACGACCGCACCCAACTCGAGATCGTGTGTCGCATAATTCTTTTCGTGAATCTTGAGTTGTCGTGATGCGTAGGCGATTACTTTGCCTCGTTGCATGAGGACACAACCAAGACCTTGGTTGGAAGCATCACAGTAGACAACTAGATCATCATTCCCATCAGGGAGAGTCAAAATGGGAGCATTGCACAACTTTTGCTTGAGGGTTTGGAAAGCTTCTTCTTGTTTTGGTCCCCATTCATAAGTCTTACCCTTGTGGGTCAAAGCGGTAAGGGGGACAGCAATCTTAGAGAAGTTTGAGATGAAACGACGGTAATATCTCGCAAGACCAAGAAATGAACGAACTTCAGTGGGAGTCTTTGGGGCATTCCAATTCTTAACCGTTTCGATCTTAGCAGGGTCAACATGAATACCCTTGTCGTTGACGATGTGACCAAGAAATTAAACTTCCTTTAGCCAAAATTAACATTTGGAGAATTTGGCATATAGTTGTTCCTTTTTCAAGAGATCCAAAACCAGTCTAAGATGTTGCTCATGGTCAGCTTTAGTCTTGGAATAGATTAAAATGTCATCGATGAAAACGATTACGAACTTATCAAGGTACGGTTTGCACACACGATTCATGAGGTCCATGAAAACTGTGGGTGCATTGGTTAGTCCAAAAGGCATAACCATGAACTCGTAATGACCATACCTTGTTCGGAAGGCGGTCTTTGGAATATCGTCTTCTTGCACACGGAGTTGGTGATAACCGGATCGAAGATCAATCTTCGAGAAGCAAGTAGAACCTTGAAGTTGATCAAAGAGGTCATCAATTCTAGGCAAAGGGTAACGGTTCTTGATGGTAAGTTTGTTGAGTTCGCGGTAGTCAATACACATGCGGAATGATCCATCTTTCTTTTTGACGAACAAGACGGGTGCACCCCACGGTGAATGACTTGGACGAATGAATCCCTTGTCGGAGAGCTCTTGAAGTTGACTTGCAAGTTCTTGCATTTCAGAAAGTGCAAGACGGTAAGGAGCTCTAGCCACGGGGTTAGCTCCGGGCACAAGATCAATGCGAAATTCTACTTGACGAACGGGTGGAAGACCGGATAAGTCTTCGGGGAATACTTCAGGAAAATCTCGGATAATGGGGATATCTTGAATACTCTTCTTTTTGACATCCTTTTGAACGATATGGGCCAAAAAGGCCACGTACTTCTTTCGTAAGTACTTTTGAGCAGTAGTGCATGACATTAATTTAAGCCATTTGCAAGGCTTTTCACCAAAGACTCTCAACGTTTCTCCCGATGGTAGAGGTATTCGGATGCACTTCTCGAAACAGATGACTTCGGCATGATGATTTGATAGCCAATCCATGCCTATGATGATATCAAAACTTCCTAGTGGCATTGGAACAAGGTTGATTGGGAATGCATGATCATTAAGTTCTAAGGAGCAGTCATAGATAACGGAGTCAATTGTAAGGGAGTCACCATTTGCTATTTCGACGGTAAAGGTTTTCTCTAATTGAGATCATGTCTTTGCAAGTAAAGGCTCAAAATTAAGTGACACAAAACTTTTATCGGCACCGGTATCAAATAAAATGGAGGCATATTGACTATTTACAAGGAACGTACCATTGACCACATCATTGTTGGCTTGAGCTTCATTGGCGTTTATGTTGAAAGCACGCCCACGAGCTCCACCTTGTCTAGCATTGACCAACCTTGGGCATTGATCATGGAAATGGTTTGGGTTGCCACATTCATAACATGCACGCCCATTTGCAATAGCGGGAGCACCTTGATTAGTCACTTGGGTGTTGGTTTGGTTTGCTGGGTTGACTTGGCCCGCAAGAGCTTTGGCCCTACAAACATTGACTGTATGGCCATATTTCCCACAATAAGTGCAAAGACGACATGGGATGCTTTGGGGATGATGGTAGTTGCAGGTGGCACAAAGTGGGTAGATTCCAACATATGGCTTTTTGGCCGGTGCTTGAACCATAGGCGCAGCTTGGTTAACAGGAATAGCTGGAGTGACCACAACAAAATTTCTGGTCTTTCTCTTTCTATTATTGCGAGAGGGTTCAGATGTGGCTTCTTTGATGTGGGTAGGAGGGGTTATGGTGTCGGAAACTTTCTTGGTGCCCTTTTTAGTAAGAGTCCCCGCCTTCACATGATTATCGGTTAAGGTAGCGGACAAACGGATTGCATCCTCAAGTGTTGCAGGATTTCTTCCTAGGACAGTATCTTGAATTTGCCTAGGTAATCCCCCAATATACTTTTCAATGCAGCGGGATAAAGGAGTGACCATGTGGGGCACGGGAAGACTTAACTCGTGAAACCGAGTTGTATATGCCAAGCTTTCGCCACTATCTTGGGCAAGATCCCAAAATTCGGCTTCAAGTTTCTTCACTTCATTTCGAGGACAGAATTCCTCGGTCATTAGCCTTTTAACTTCATCCCAAGGTAAGGCCATTGCTACATCCACACCTCTATTTCTTTTCTCTCCATTCCACCACGTGAGTGCCCGTTTTTGAAGGACACTTGTGGCATGACGAACACGAAGGTTGTCGGGACAGTCACTATTGAGAAAGGTGTTCTCAATACTTTTGAACCATTGAAGAAGTCCAGTAGCTCCTTCGGTACCATAGAACTTGGGAGGATTACACGAGTTGAAATGCTTGAAAGTGCATTGAAGTGGGTTGTTACCACCATTTCCACCATTGCCACCATTGCCACTATTACTACCATTACCACCATTGTTGCCATTGGTGGCACTATTAGCTTGAGTGAGTTGTGTCACGAGTTGTGCAAGAATAGCAGCAATGTCGGTATTGGTGTTGGCCGCGGGAGCACGACGAGGAGGCATTCTACAGATTTTCACAAGACAAGAAAAGATGTAAGAACTTATGAGAATTGTTTGGATTTAATAGAATAAGATAACAAAATAAATAGATAATCATAGTTTGGATTGTACTCAAATAGTGATATAATCACTCGAATACTATGACACATTAAGGTTAATTAAACTTATATAATTTTCAAGGAGACATGTTTTAGCCTATAAGTAAACACTCATCTCGGGAATTCACAGGAAAGCATACGGGTCCCTCGGTTGATTGAGATTTATGCGAAATGCTTTCCTAGACAGAAAACCCAAAATACAGGTGTCACTCTTCCAGATTACACGTGTCCTCAAATAATTAACAAAGCTTAAAAACCTTAACGAGGAAATAAAGAAATTTTATGGATTTAGCTTCATGAAGTTTCCACATGCTTAGAAGATAAAGATAGAGAAGAAGATAAGGATATTATAAGGTTTTAGGATATAGGAAAGGATATTGTTTATTTAATTTATTATTTAAGTATATTTTGATTAAGGTTTGAGTTTGAATAATTAAATAAGTAATGTAAATAATTATTGTTTATGAAAATATTGTAAGTATTAGTTATAATTTAGTATAAATAATTAATTGTTTTTGTTTAAATATAAATTAAATAAATAATCATTTATTTATTTATAATATATGTAACGTAACCATTAAAATACTTTTTAAGGTTTTAACAATAAATGTAAATTAAATTTTATAAACTTTAAATAAATAATTTTCTATTTATTCCAAGATTAAATATTTGATCTTTCTAAATAGGATTAAATGCATTTTTTTAATAAAAATCAACTATTTTTATTTTATAATTTAATCAGAATATTTATTGTTTGAAAAATATATAAAATTTTAATTCTGCCAAAAATTTAACTCACACACGACCGTGCCTGGGAAGGGCACGATCGTGCTCGAACCACGGGCGCGACCATGCTAGTCAGGGCGTGACCGTGTTGATCAAACAGAATGCACAATTGGGTTGTTCTCTAGGCACGATCGTGTCCTGGACTAGGCACGACTGTGTCTAGGGTTTTGAGGCATGACCAAGTCTAGCCAAAGGCATGACTGGGTCTGAGTGTGTGAGGCACGACCGCGCTGGTATTTGGCGCGACCGTGTCTCATGAAGCACGACCGCGCTAGAAGACTAGCGCGACCGTGTTTGTTCCAAAACAGGAACGAATTGACTGATTCTTATAATGTTAACGTTGGATTTCATAGGGCTTTCATCTGTAGATTTATTACGAGTATTTTGGGATACATTAATTGTATTTTAATCGTGTTCAAGGTAGGATTCGATTAAATCTATTTTGAACGAAAACTAGACTCTGGTTCGTGATGATTCCCATATTGTAAGCCCAAATTAGATTAGGGCTTTTGATTAGTAGACTAAAACGTAAGTGTGAGAGGTTTCAATTACCCGGAAGGACGACGAATTGACAGTGTTCGGTAGAGAGAAATTCCGGCGACGACGGGTTCGGTTTCCGGCGCCTTCTTCTGCAATTCCGACTGACTCGGTGTTCCAGGGGGCTTCAAAGAGGATTGATAGTATGTTGGTTTAGGAGAATCGTAATCAGAATGGTAAATTCGACGGTCTTGTGAGAGGATTGGATAGTTATGAGTCAAATCGACGAAATTTTGTTTATTTGTTGTAATTGTTATGATTAAAAGAGTTAATTGAGTTTGTTAATGGTGAAAACGTGTCGAACGGTTATGAAATCGAACGTCTCTGTGATTAAAGTCTGCATTTACGTTTCAACTGATGAGAGGCGCGACCGTGCCAATATGAGGCGCGACCGTGCCAAGGCACCGGGCGCGACCGTTCCGAAGCAAGGCGCGCGACCGTGCCATAGCACTAGGCGCGACCGTGCCAGAACGAGGCGCGACCGTGCCTATTAGGGTTTCTTGTAAATTTTCCACATCAGACCTTGTAACTTTAGTCTTTGACATATAAGTATGAACTTTTGTAGCGTTTAATAGGGTATACTCGTGTAAAATTTGTGGATTTGCATTGGAATATAGTATTTAATTGATGGTACGAATAGAACAAAACAGTGTACTAGAATTGGATTTGGAATGCATTACATTGAATTGAAATACGGATACTAAAAATCAGAAATGTTACAGTTTTATTATTTAATTAAACCCTATAATTTTATGTTAATGTATTAAAAAGGTTTTAACTCGGAAAATCCCTCGTGGACTCAGTTTAGTATTATAAACCATTTTTAATAATAATTTCCCATAATATAATATTATATCTTATTATTATTCGAACCCTCGTTCCAATGAAAATACTGATTACTTTCAAACTGTGACCTTGATTAAAAAAAATATTTTATTATATTATTGTCACCTCATTAAGAAACTTGCGTAATGTTTCAAACTTATAAGTAATGCAATTATTTATATTATCTTCTCACGTATGAATTCTCGAATAAAAATAATATATAGTTATTATTTTTGCCTCATGGGTGATTATCGTATATTTTCTAAGAGCTTAAAATAATATATATATGTATTATATTATTTTCTTAGGCCATTGTCAAATGGTGCAAACGCGTGAGCTTATTTATTTAATATCATTCGTATTTGAGACGTTCGTCACGTAACGCAATTGTCCTAATTAAAATGCTTATATTCCCGTGGACACTTTTTGTCTACTCCTTGATCATTAGAACGTTTCTTAGGACGTTTCTCATTCCGTGTCATCGTCACATATTCTCATTATACCCCTAATAATTATGTTGTAATTCTAGGGCATTCGTGAGCCGTGTTGGGCTAACGCTTGAGATCCCAATCTCGTTCTTGTGTGATTACTACCTACGTAGTTCAGGTGAGTTTTCACGACCTCTTTTTACTATTTTAAACTGGGGGAGAAAACATGACGTAAACACTTTTGGTTATATAATTCATATATGTTATCACTTGTTTGACTATGCGTACACATCTATCATTAAGTCCTCACATCGGACCGTTAATATGAACATAGCGAGGTAATTTGAGTAGTACTACTGGGTTTGACAAACCTCACCTGCGTTAGTCGCGCTAACTCGACTGGAGGTCGAACGGGTGCAACATTGACCTAAACATGCACCATGGTTGATAGGCCTGGTGGGAGGCAAAAACATAAAAAGTCAGCTTTCAGTTGCGAGCGCATTAGTTAACTTGCTTATGGGTTTGCTACCTATTGATTTATATATTGAATGTACATTAACATATTGAACTTTGTTGCAAACTGAAACATGTGAACTCACCAACCTCGTGTTGACACTTTTCTTACATGTTTTCTCAGGACGTTAAGCTAAGGCACAGGTGCACGTTAGGACATGCATGGTGTCAACATGATGTATTCAATAATTGTCAATCTACTGATCATTTATTATGTTTCCGTTATTGTTAGACTTGGGCGCGTTGTTTTACGCATTTACTTTCTTTATACGCTTTCGCATTTAACTCTGAACTTTTATGATATTAAATTTATGTCCCATATAGTGTCGTTCAATGTAACTGATGACTGAGATCCTGGTTTGTCACTTCCCAAATGATAAAACTCCGTTAGTTGAAATTGGGGGTGTGATAAGAATCAACAGATTTGATTTGTGTTCTTATTCTAGGGTTTCGTTTTCTAAATCAGGAATTAAACGGTTTAAAACATGATGATTTTTCAATTAAACCTACCCACCAATTCCCAACCTTCGATGAACAAAACCCCTATGTTTTCTGGTTCAATCGATATCCAAATCGATGGATTTGGGAGGGTGTTGAGATCGGGTCTTGTGGGTGGGGATGAACTCAGAAGTGCGAATGATTAAAACCATATCAGATCCGACCTTGAATTCGATACCCTAGCGGACTGGAATGGTTAAGATGTTGTGCTGATAGGGGAGAGACCCGGGTTCGAGTCTCTCTAACCCTATTCTTTTTCTGAGCAACTTTTTACACTATACTTTTATATAAAAACTTCCCCCATATTATCTTAATAATATATTAATGTATTTTGATACCAGAAAATACCCGTAGACCAGGGTTTAGTTTTATAACCCATGTTTAATTTCCACTTATAAAATAATATATTTATATTATTTTCAAACCGTGACTCCGAATAAAATAAGATATTATATTATTTTCAACCCGTAACTCCAACTAAAAATAATATATTAATATATTATTTTCGTCACGTTTATAAACATTGTGTAACGTTTCAAACTAATAAATAATATATTTATTTATATTATTACCCGCGTTGTTATGATCCGAATAAAAATAATAGTTTTATTATTTTTGTCACACAATTAATTATCATGTTATTTCTCTAAATTTAAAATAATATAATAAATTATATTATTTTCCTAAACTATTATTAAAACGGTGCAAACGCACGAATATATTTAATTATTAGTATTATTTGTAATTAGAAAACTCTCGATTCGAAACGCTCCTATCTTTATTAAATTAAGGAAATCCCTTATTCTCGTGGACAAGTTCGTCTACTATTTAATCCCTTATTCTCTAACCCTATTCGTCACAATCACATGTCCCTAACTATTATGCTTATAATTCTAGGGCATACGTAAGCCGTTCACAGGCTAACACTTGTGGTCCCATTTGCATCCTTGTGCGGTATTGATTACTACGCTTTACTCAGACTCGGGTGAGTTTCACGGCCCGCTTTTTACTCGTTTTTCTATTGGGGGAGAAACATGTAAACAAACAAACAACTTTTACTTGTTCTCCCGTTGGGGGATAAACAAACATATAAACAAACATTATGTTACTTACTTTCCTGTTGGAGGAGAAGCAGGTATACACACAAACACGGATCCCATAATATTTCACTACCACTTGTTTACCTAAGTGCAAACACTATCATTGAAAGTCCTCACACACATCGGACCGTTAATATGGATCTTAGCGAGGTAATGTTTAGTAGTACTACTGGGTTTGACAAACCCCACCCAGGTTAGTCGCGCTAACTGATTGGAGGTCGAACAGGTGAAATATTGGTCTAATCACATTGTCAGAGTTTATATACCTGGCTAGAGGCATACAAACACAAACAGTCAACTTCGGTTGCGAACGATTAGAGTAAATTATGCATTTTCTAGCTAAAAATAGGTGTGACTTATGTATGGGGATCCTGTAAACACTCAAACAGTTTATTCACTTGCAAACCTGTGAACTCACCAACCTCGTGTTGACACTTTTTCTTACATGTTTCTCAGGTTGCTAAGGCACAAGTTGCACACTTAGGACATGCATGGAGTCCTACTATCATTTCATTCTTATGCAAACATTTAAAACAATTTACTTGTCTTATTAAACCTGAGCGGATTTGTTTTGCACATTTACTTTTTGTTTAACCGCTTCCGCATTAGCTCTGAACTTTTATGATATTTCATTTATGTCCCATATAGTGTCGTTTGATGTAACTAATGACTGGGATCCTGGTTTGTCACACGCAAAACGGTAAAACTCCGTTAGCGAAATTTGGAGGTGTGACACATTGTTTGTAAACATATCATAAATAGGTTAACCACAACCCAAAATGTTATAAAACTTTTATTAAAAGGGCATCCTAGAAACTCGCCTGAGGTATGTGATACGTATGCCGAGCTTAGGTAAGGTCTGTAGGCTCTAAGACGCGCATACTACATTTAAGTATGCATTCTAAAGAATCTTAGTCTTCAATCATTACACATTCGTATCAAGTACTCGCCCCTATCCCTTAGCGAGAACTTTTAAGTTCTCGCATAAAGTATACACTTTCCAAGTATTCGCACGAGTGAAGTATGCGCAAATTCCCAAGTTCTCATTTAGGTCAAAATAGCGTGAACTTTATGACTTGCGAGAACTACAAGCGCAAACTTAAGCCGAGAACTATAGGCGCAAACTTCAGCTGAGAACTTCGTTCGTATGCCCGAAACCCTAGTTTTTGCATGGCTTAAACCTGATCTTTAAATGCGTAAAGCTTTTAACTTTAATCGTTCAGATTACTTGAAATCATCATATAACCATAAAATCATGCATAACTTGCTAAAACTGAAAGCTTTATGTAAAGTTAGTACCTTTTCAAGCCAAATACTGAAAGTCTTCAGATCCACATACGAATAGGCCGAATCATATCAAATAGTGTCCGATTGAGGTGATTCAAGCGGCCACGAAACCGTTTCGTCTAGCTCTACCATCCTTCCACTTAGTCGCCGTAGGAAACCATCTACACAGTCTACAAAATAGTCATTTTCGCGTTGTTCTGTTCGCAGCAGTAAAACTCCACCTCAACGCCTCAAAAAACAAAAACCCAACGGTGAAAATCTTCCTCTATGTGCTATGAAGCTCCTGTAAAATTTGAGATCGATTGGACAGTTAGATCTCTGGGGATTGTCTGATCTTTGCTGCTAGGTATACCAAAAACGGGATTTCTTCCCTTCTCCTCTTCCCCCATTTCCTTTTGACTGAAAACTTAAGGACAAATGAGGGTGGACACCAATTTAAAACCTCATAGGGTAAACCTAGCTTCCCCTCTAAGTTTCTCCCTCTTTTTACATTTTCTACCCTAGACTTTGTAGTAATATACACGCGCCTGCATATCCACATAATTTCTAAAAATGGAATGTTACACAAATGATACAAGACAGCTAGCTAAAAATGGTCATACAAATGACTACACTAACACTTGGTGACATAATCATGGAATGATTCAAGAATTAGACCAAAGTCAAAGTGAAATAAGTATAAAATGTCTCTTGATCCTTGAATACAACTGATTAGCCTACTACAAAAACCTAGAAAATAAAAATAAACAGAAAATGGAACTAGAACAGTGGGGTTTTACCCCTAGGAGAGCCGTAAGGCACCTCTCGTCTTGCACACTAAAAAATGAGGCCCGAGGGCTATTTATAAGACAAAAAGTGAAAAGGCATGCCCCTGAATCCGTACGCACGACCGTGTCTTGTCCCTATGTCCTTTGTATGTCTGTACATAATCTTCAACTTTTGAGGGTCTATCAGGAAAAAGGCATGGCCGTGCCTAGGCTTCTAGAATCTTCTTGAATGGTCCCAAGTAGGGGTGTTCATTATTCGAATCTCATTCGAATAAACGTAAATTTGATTCGAACCGAATTCGAATAACAATTTCGATTTCGAATTTTGGCTTATTCGAATCGAATAATTATTCGAGTCGAATAATTATTCGAGTCGAATAATTATTCGAGTCGAATAAATAAGTCGAATTCGAATCATAAAATCCTCAATTCGATTCGATTCGAATAAACCGAATTTATATATTATATAATTTTTTATTTTTTTAAATATATAATAACCTTTTATTTAGGTTGATTTGGGCTCTTTTTAGTTTGGTATAGGCATCAAATTAAAAATCCATTAAAAATTTATGCAGAATTTTGATATTTTGAACTGAGTATTTGTAACTTTTTAATTTTTGTTTTCAAAAAAGTAAATAAATAGTAAGTCGGTTTATTCGAATTCGATTCGATTTGAATAAGCTTATTCGAATCGGTTTAAGTGATTTATTATTCGAATTCGAATCCAGAAAAAAATAATTTAAATTCGAATACTTTGATTCAAATTCGTTTGAACACCCCTAGTCCCAAGGAAGGCACAGTCGTGCCTGGCCATACATGGTCGTGCCTTTCTTCTGACTTTCATGAATTGTTGACTTTTTCTTTAACTTTTAATTCCTTTTTGCCAAGGAGGTGAAATAATCTACAAAAATTGAAAGGGAACCAATTTAGTCCATATTCTAGTGTAATTGTCCAGAAATCAACCAAATATGGGGATGATTATGTATGAAAAATATGTATAAATTGATGCATATCACTTCCCCGTTTGGGATTATCATCCATTTGTTCTCCCCCGTCGTCTTCAGTCCCATTCTCATGGGTTCATCTCCCGACACAAATTATAGGTTTCCCACGTATCACCTAAGCCTTTCGTGGGTATCTCATTTACGTCCATGCCCACACATCGAAGTCGTTTGATTACTACCTTTGACTTTATCCTTGTGTTGCCCCTTCCTCTTATCTTATATATCTTTGGGTTCATATTCCCTTAGCCTCTACCTTAGGCATTCACGTGCACATCATATCCTTAGTCTATATCTTCGGCGACTTTTCTCTTACTTTGCCTTAGGTAGTTCCTTCATTATGGTGATGACGTTGGGGATTTAATTGATCAAATGGGTCATCCTCCTGTTCACTCTACTCCTTGTGTGTCTTTGTCATCATTATTCGCAAGCTTGTTTTGATCACGTAATCGTGTGTTTAATGTGATCCATCAAAAGTAAAAGACCATCTACCCGTGGACGATCCATTATCCTTCCTTAGTGGCTTTCATGCCGCCTCAATCCGAACTTGACCCTACTTCTCTCGCCTGCCTTTCTCTTCGTTGTCCTCTTCATGGGCTGTGTGATCTCCTCTTGCAAAAGTCAGTACGTGTTTTTGCTTTAGTTATCATGATGACAAGTTTATGCATACATCGCCTCATTTGCTTCGTTTGTGCCCATGGTCACAACCATCAAGAATGTAAAAAAGGGAATCCTCGTCTGAAAGATTGAAGATCTCATGAGTAAGGGTTGTGAAGTCTTCGCATGCTCTTGGATTGTCCATCATGCTTAAGTTTGAGTAGTCGACTATTTGATTCACCATATGATATCGCCTCTTAAGCTCTTACATTGGCGCGGCTCAACATAATTGGTGGCCCCAAGCGAACTAAAAAATCCAGGGCCCTTTTGATGCAACGGTTGACTCCTTACGGCTTCAGTTTGACAAATAAAGATAGTTTAACACAATAACACTTGAATCTAAATGAATAAATCACGAATTCACACTTAACTCTAAATCACTAAACTATCAAATCAAATCAAATAGCAGTTTATTAACACTTGAATTAAATGAGCAAATCAAGTCATATGAGGCAATAATCAAATCAAATCAAATGAGAAGTCAAGCATATTTCAGATCAAATTAAATGATTAGGTTGAAATTAACCATAACTCAGATTGCAAAGCAAACTATTGTTGATTGAAACACACCTGATTGAAGATTGCAATTTTGCAACTGAACCTGCCTTGCAAACGTAACTGCTTTACAAACTCAGAACAAGAAGTCGATCGAATCTTATAAGTCGATCGAATCTCAACAACCAATTGAAAGCAGAACCCACAAGTCGGTTAGTCAGATTTAAACCAAAACAATTGATTGAACTTTGAAGAAACAAGGGCAACAAATCATCTAGCGATTGACGAATCACAATTTCCTGTTGTTTTTAGACTTTAGTTTTCAGATTCAGCCATATTGTAAAAAAATGAGGCCCATATTTTTTGGTGGTCCCAACCCAAGCCCTACCTTGACCCACCTATACCATTGGGTTGGCTGCGTAAACTCAATCTAAATGTTGATGATGCTCCTATCTCCTCAGTGTCCACATGTTGTCATCTCCACCACAATGCCAAGATATTCTTCAAATATGTTGTGATCATCCTAATCTTGGTCTTGCCATTCATGATGATTACCCCTATACTCCATCTCCCATATCAAATGTTCTTTTCTCTTACCAAATATGGTGATGAATTTGGGATCTCAACATTTGACTTGGTAGCTGCAACACCTACTCCACTAACTACCGCCGAAGCATTTATGACACGTGTCAGTCCACTTACTTGCGTAACTATGAAATCATCTATTAACATAACTCTTACGTCACGGACCTCGAGTTTTAAGTCGTCATGCAGCACAATGTGAAAACTAATGAAGATGTTTCTTAGATAAAAAAAAATATAGTCTCAACTCATCCAATTCTTGGTATTAATCTTCAACTCGTCTCATTAATCTTCACATACATCCATTATCCTCTTGCCTATGCTTGTTCCTTGGTTGTCATTAAGAGACTTCCAAAGAAGTCTCAACGCCACATCAAGGATTTCCCCTACTTATATAAAGATTTTCAAGATCCTTTCTTTGCTTAAAGATTAACTTAAGATTTTCAAGAATCTCTAAGCCCTTTTATTTGCAATTTAGACGAGTCTTCTCTAGAAGTTCTAAGGGGGTGTTTAAGATTACTTATTTATGATACTTATTAACATATATAAGTTAATAAGATGTTTAGGAAAGCTAACTTATTTACCCTAGTTATGCCATTTTCAAAAAGTAAAAGGAAGCTTACTTGTTACTTATTAACTTAAATAAGTTACAAGTAAATAAGTAGATTTTCAACGAGTTTGTATTGTTTAACAATTTTAACACACATTTTCAACAATAACATGCTAGAGAATGTATCGAGGATATGTTAAAAAGACTAGAAAGGCTATCCGATCAAGTTCAAAATTAACCCAAGACCAAAAATCCTTCTACTTTTCACACTACATAATGCTCAACATGCAGACCAATAACAACATAATCTAAGAAAAATAAAGACTTTAGAATGAAGTGTATATCTAGATAAACACGGTACCAGATAAAAAAGCAAAACATCTAAAATGTAGAACAACTCGCTAAAAAGTAAAACATTCAAAATGAGATAACATGAACAATGATATTGCGATTCTCACCACCGATCATTGATTTAGAACGTTAAATTGCCTGCCTGTTCCTAAGAAGGCACTGCAAGAAGACGAATAAAAGTCAGTCGACTTCAAAATAAAATCCATCCCCAAAAATATTTCATAAGATATTAAACAAACATTAAGCTTCTAAAAGTAATGCTTCAAACAAATATCATGGGTACACAAGTAAATAGAGCATACTGTATGTTGAAGTATCAATCTGCTCAGGAAGTTC
Organism: Smallanthus sonchifolius; assembly: GCA_023525975.1. Lineage (NCBI taxonomy): Eukaryota > Viridiplantae > Streptophyta > Magnoliopsida > Asterales > Asteraceae > Smallanthus > Smallanthus sonchifolius. The sequence continues at coordinate 54,973,458 of CM042046.1, read as the reverse complement.
TTTTATATCCACTTCAAATCTTTCTTGAACCTGAAAGCACACAAAAGGATGCTTTTAATCATGCAGACACTTGATAGATCATACCTTGTAGACATCAAATGTTCATACTTTATAAATACGTATGAATAACTAAATACCTGATTTAGCACATCTGAGTCAGCTGACGACGACACAAATGTGATAGCAAGACCCTTGGTCCCAAACCTACCAGCTCTACCAACCTGTCAAGTCACCGAAAAAGAAGAATCAGTAATCTATGCATCAACGTCGATGATAACAATAATAAAACAAGATACTTACACGGTGGAGATAAGTGTCAGCAGAATCTGGCATGTCATAATTGATGACAATATTGACACGTTCGATATCGATACCCCTGCCAACTAAATCAGTTGCCACTAGGATTCTCTTGTGGCCTTCCTTAAAATTCTTGTATCTTGTCAACCTGCAAACACACAAAAAACCATCATTACTAGAATTGGTAAGTAGGCTGATCAGTTAATGGGTCAAAACATGTAGTTTTTTGAAATGGGTAAGACTGAGTTGACATGAAATATCTTTTGTCCATATTTTTTATATTTAAAAAATGAACTACGGTGTCAAAAGTGGTTACAGAACTTATATTATTTATATATAAATATATTTTTAGAAACAAATGACTAGAATGTTATATCTTTTATGCATTAAAATATACTTCGGGACAACTTTGACTATAAGACCCTGTTTTCTTTTAAGCTAATTTTATTTTAATCATTAGAGATCAAATATTATACAAACTGAAACATTTGTGAGTAACCGGGTTAACAATGCCACCTAAAAAAAATACCTTTCTTCTTGGGACATTCCAGAGTGGATGCAAATAGATGGAAAATTACACTCAACAAGCAATTTGTTCAATTCTGCTGCTCTGCTTACACTTTTAACAAATATCACAACTTGATTGAAATCTAATGCATCAAGCAAGTCATTCAATTTACGGTTTTTCTCCAGCTCACTCAGTTTAATGTAATGCTGCAAAGGTAAAACAAAAGTTAAAATGGATCCAGACTAGAGGTGCCTATCTTGGCTCATTACTTATTAATGGGTTGATCAGGGCTATCTCTTATCCCTAACGGGTGATAAAACTAGCTTAAAGGAAAGAAATCAAACGGGTTGAAACTTGTGTAAAACCTACCTAATTATTGTATGCAATAATAGGATGTTATTAAAAAAAAAGATAACCTTTTAATCATAAAAAATGCTTCGGGTCCACCCACCACAACCTGGGACGTTTAGACCCAAAAGAAAATTGACTCATAACCCAATCCGATCGACTTGCCACATTGATCATTTATAAAAAGCACATAATTTGGAAAAAAAAATGGTTTGTTCAATCAAATCAAACCCCACTCGTTTAGAGCCGTATAAAATTTGTAGAAAATTAATCTTTATGTTCACAAATGAAAGTTCAAGGGGGTGTTTTGGAGTTTTTAGAAATAAAGATTGAGGCATTACCTAAATTAAACGTTATGTCCTTTTCATCTTGTTCTTGGGTTACAAAATGGGTTCATTGGTTTGGGTGTGTGTGTGTAAGTGATATCAAACTTCAAAATTGACCCATTACCTGACCCGCCCAATTAGCCCCGTATAATCCAAACACTTACCTGTACAAGACCATGTAGAGTCAACTTGGCTTCATCATCCACATAAATTTCCATAGGCTGAAACAAAAAAGAAAACATCATGAAAAATTAGAAAGCCTGTGGATTCTGGATCACAATTCAGGTGAAGAAATGGTGATAGAACATTACATCTTGCATAAATTTCTTGCAAACAGGGCGGATTTCCTTGCTAAGTGTTGCAGAAAACATCATAACTTGTTTATCATGAGGAGTCATTTTGAATATTTCTTGTACATCTCTTCTCATATCTGATTTAGCAGAAACACAATAATTTAAAATCAAAAACTAATTTGATGAATAAAAGATGCCATTAAAAAACATACCAAGAGACTCAAGCATCTTGTCACACTCATCAAGTATGAAGTGTCTCACGTTCTTCAATCCAAGATCTTTGTCTCTAGCAAGTGCAAGAATCCTTCCAGGTGTCCCAACAACAATATGAGGGCATTCATTTTTTAAAAGATCTTTGTGAATTTTGATGTTAACACCACCATAAAACACTGCAACCTTGATATCAGTTAAGTAAGTGCTGAACCGCTCAAACTCATGACAGATCTGTAGATTGAAACTAATAGTTAAATTAATGATAAAGGTTCTTTTTTTTAATAGTGAGAGAAAATAGAGATGAAATACGTGCCTGATAAGCCAATTCTCTTGTGTGGCATAAAATAAGTGCAGCAACTTGACCAGAAACAGGTTCAATCTGCTGCAATGTTGATAAGACAAAAACAGCCGTTTTGCCCATACCAGATTTTGCTTGACAGATTACATCCATACCCAAAATAGCTTGAGGAATACACTCGTGTTGCACTGATGAAGAATAAAAGAAATTAAACCCTCATTGTTTGAAATATAAATGTTACCAAACCATTGTACTGCCTCTCCAAATGATGCAGATAATAGCCATTATTTACCTGCAAAATTAAAATAAATAAGTAAAATATTAAACAGGCACATTTCAAAATTTTAACCAGTACATGAGATGTCTGTTAAACAAAACTTAACCCACACACCCTAATCAGCATATAATACCACCCAAAGGATTTATTCTTTCTGAAAATGAGGGAAATGATTGCAAACTCATAAAGTCCTGGCATGAATTATAACAGGCTCTTTAGGCATGGAGTGAAAAGTTTCATAATATGGTATTATTATCACATGTGGTCAAATATAAAGTAGAAGATAAGTGCCTTTATTATAAATTTATAACATCTTAATCATAGAGACAAACATGCATGGAGTAATGGTATGTCTTTTATGTTTACAATATATTAATCATAGAGACAAGCATGCAAGGAATAAAAGAAACTTTAAATTCACAGTGGGTGTCTTGTTTATATCAATCCATACTACGTAAATGGGTTAGTCTGCAAATTCAATCATTTTAAGCGCCAAAAAAGCTAACACCTTGAAGTTTCTAATAAACTAATCAAGGATACAATTAACTCTAGTAGGTTGGTTAAAAAATGCAAAGTGCTAGTAAACTAATGGAGAATACAAACAACTCTTAATGATGAATGTGGCTTAGATCAAGAACTTGGAAGACCCTAATAATAATCTCGACTGTATCTTCTCCAGTATAACCACAGTTCAACAAAAAATAGTGATGCCTCTATCAAAGTTGAGAAAGCAAACTTTGTAAGTGTGCATAAATCAAGAGACTGCACAAAGTCATATTAAACGACATATAAAGATCTAAGTTTATGTGAATCACATTTCCGGTTTTGTGAACATCAACATGAATATCACAATCTGATATTTAAACGTATTGACGTAAACTTAACTTGTGAATGAAGCAATGACTTAACTCAAAAGACACAGTCTATAATTCTAAATGCATCAACTTAAATAATATTTGATTTTTTTGGGCAGCATCATATAAAAATATATAACACACTTGAGGTTGAACTCATGAAAGTGTATATAATTTTATGTCCACTACTTGAGGGTGTTGCAGGATAACAACATCATACATAAGGCAAGATACAAACAAAAAGTTCAGTTGTTCAGGTGAATGATATTATGATTGCTATCTAAATTCTTTAAGACTTATTGTTGATTTATTTCATTAAAAAATATACATATCATGCTAACTACAACAATGCGAGAGCTTAATATCCTTACACTCAAAAGGATGACGATACTCAAGAACAAATATACGAGAACAAGATAAAAAGCAGAACTTATTATATCTAATTTTTTTCATATGTTGTGTATGGCGGTGCAACAAGCATAACTACCAACAATAACTGTTAAATGGTCTAATTTGTCCCACCTTGTTGTCCACTGAGATCACGTGTTGTATACAAGGCTCAAGTAAGATACTTTTAAGGTTTGATATGGAACAAAAATTCACAAACACCATTATAAAATAAACAGGCAACAGCTCTTGAGTATTTTCCACTCTTATACTTACAAATATTATTCAACTTTTTCACTTCTTATCTAATGCGGAACAAAAAGAATCAACATATTCCTTCATCCCAAAGTTCAATATACCACACACTTCCTTCTTTATGCAGCAACTAGTTTTACATGTGAATAAGGTTAAACACATATTCAAACACCACATATAAATTATTAACTTTTTAGAAAATAGCTTGCCTTCAGAAGGATGTTCAAACCCTGAATCCACAATAGCACGGAGCAGCTCTGGCTTTAAAAGAAAGTCTCTGAATCCTGAGCTATGAATTCCAACATATCCCCTAAAACCAAAACACCGACATTAGACTCTATATTTTTGCTAGAACCATTAATCCTAACAGATTAAGTGCTAACTGTATGTAACCAGATCTGATACAAAAAACAGTTTAAAATACTCACTTTTTAACGGCTTCACCGTTAACTTTAACGCCGGCGGAGTCAGGTGCTTTGTCGTCGTCCTCTTCGTAGTCTAGAAGCTCCTCCTCGTACTCGTTATCCTTTACCTCAGTCTCGCCCATTTCTATTACAAACAGATACCGAGAGTTGAAGATGAAACTGGCGTATGCAAATTGAGATATGATACAGATAAACTGAAATCGAAGTTTGACTGACCTTGGAATTGGATCGAAGGTGAAGTTTAGATTATTAGGGTTTAAAGCAGACAACCGCTCGTAGAAAAGAGGAGAGTTTTTTTTAGCTTTTGAGGATGAGCCGATGAGGAGCGGGTAAAAGTGTGGCGTATATCACAACTCGATGAAAAAAATATTAAATATTATTTCAACATTTTAAGTTTTTGAGCAAATTACAAATAAGATACTTTTAATTAATGTTAACTAAATCGTTCTTTAGTTAAGAAAATTACATAAAATGTAATTTATGTTTAAAAAACCTTATACGTTAGTTACTTTGGTCTAACCCATATTGTTTACTTTTAAAAATATTATTGAAGGTCTTTAGACTTTGATTTGAATATTGTTATTTACTTTTAATTAGTGTTTATTGCTTACTTTTGTGTTCATTTATGTCCGTATTGTTTAGAATATTAACAAACAAACAATCAAAAAAGGAAAACAAACAAATTCATTCTCTTAACGAACGAACATAAACATAAAAAAAAAAACTCGTTCGTTTAAGTGTTGGTGACAATAATTTGCATTGAAATCTGAATTCCATCTTAGTCATGTGTTTGCTAATAATTAAATTGGAATTTTGGTGTCTTCTTTTTATTTTTTTCTCTCTTTCCACAAAACATCTCCAAACTAAACACAGTGTTTGTTAGGATAAAAACAAGTTTAGGCCGGCTACGTACGATAGAATCAAGGAGGATATTCGTGACCAAGAACATTATTCACATAATATACTCTTCGATTGTAACAATAAAATATCTGTTGTCAAACCTCAAATTAATTATATATAGTACTGCATCTTGTTTATTTATAGCAATCGTTGAAATTGCTAGAAATTTAGATTGACAAGATGCAGTTTTGGAAGATTTTGAAGAAATTGATCGACGATATGTTCCCCGATTGGAGGGATAAGTTTCTGTGTTATAAGGATCTAAAGAAGCAACTGAAGCGGATATACTCCAGAGATGGTGGCAGTAATAAAAGGATGAAACTGACCGACGAGAAGGAGATTGATACCTTCGTCCAATTATGCCACGAGCAGATCGCAAAGTTTAACAATTTCGTTCTTGATAAACAAGAGTGGTATATTATCATAATCAAGGTACGTAAAATCGAATTATGTCACACAACTGATGCATGCAGATTATTAATGTGTTACATATATGATTATGATTATGAATTGAAGGTTCTAGAAGGTAACTTGGTTGCGGCCAAAGATTCAAACCAAGAGTTGATGAAAGTTGGTAGAGATCTTGCAGATTTACATGGGGAGATAATTCTCTTGTTAAATTACATCGCTCTTAATTATATAGGTATTCATCCCTATCTTTTTTATTTATTTGTTTCCGATCAAAGTTATATTAAAACATAGGAATACCTATGTAGTTAAGAGTTATATTACATAATTTTTTTTATAGATGTTTTTTGACACTCAAGACCACTATGTACGTCTACCAATGTATTAAACTAAAATAATAAATTGTTGGCGATTTTGAAGGACTAGTGAAGATACTGAAGAAACATGACAAACTAAGTGGTGCGCTCCTACGCGTTCCTTTCATCCAAAAAGTTATAAATGAACCATTTTACGATACCAACACGCTAAATAGTCTGGTGAAGAAATGTGAGACGATGCTTGTCCAGCTTTTCTCCATTGACAAACAAAGAGTATCATCCACATCTGCATCAACAAGCGTAAAAGAAGACGAGTTATCCAATGAACACAAAGAGAATTGTTTCATTAAAGTTCCTGAAGAACTTGTTGATATCAAGAGCATGGAAAACACTTACTTGAAACGCACGCTTTCAGCATTAGAAATATTGAAAGAGATTCGAAGCGGGAGTTCGACTGTAAGTATGTTTTCATTGCCACCAATCCAACAAAGTATGAAGATGGAGGAGGTGTGGAAAAAGATTCCTGCCGTAGAAGAAGTTGCAAAGTAACATAATAACACATAATAAAACTATGTGTACCAGACTTTTCTTCATGATATGTATGTTGTTAGATGGTATTTGGTTTCTTCATATGAAATGTTACTTATCTTTTTTGTGAATATCAAGTTGGTGTGATATGGATAAAGACTGGGTTCAAGATTATCTACAATTTAAATTTGAATTTGAATATTTATTTCTTTAATTGTCTTTTTTAGTTTATTTAGTTTATCTTTTATTTTTAGTTTATTATTTAGGTTGTTCGGAACTAGTATAATTATTAGGGTTTGGTGAACGTTTATTATCAGTTTTTGATTGAATTTGAATTTATAAGAACTTTGTTCTTGAATCTTTTGGTTCTTTTGGAGACATTGATTAACTAATCGTTTTTGAGTCATTTGATTGCTTACGTATTTGCATCATTTGGTATCAGAGCTTTGTTTCATTCAAATGGTTGTTTGTGGAATCAACATCTCCATTGTCGAACCGCCGATAGAGGCATCGATCATCGGGGATGAGAACCATGGGAAGGAGGAGTATCCTAGAGGTTGTAGTGGTATCTATCCATCACCTCCTTGTTTCGATGATTATGGAGACGAAGAGGTGAGCAAAGAAGATTATTTATGGGTTATAAAAGCCTTGAACAGGTTTGTCATTCAAGGGGACGAACCATCGGAGGGGATTGATTTTTGGTCCGAATCCGATCGTGGCGCGGCAAAAAGAATTATGGGTTTGAATGGGAAATCTTTGAACCGAGGGATGGCAGAATATGCAAAAACTTCTGCTAGTATTAGTGGGAGCCTCATAAGGAATTTGTTTCCTTGAAGGCAAACACTATTGGGACCCTATATGGCACTCGACCTCGCGTGCGTGGAGTGGGCGTAATGTGGCGTTTTGATGGCGTACATTCTACTCAAGAGCAGGAAATCTAGTCAGCATAACTAGTTACCCCTGAGTAACAAGTTAAGTTACCTACCTTCTGTTACACATAATCTTGAAACATAAGTCAATTGTAAACCTGCGGAATTTGAAAGGAAAAATGTGGAAACTTGTCCCCCATAGGAGGGGGGACCAATCTTGAAGTGGTATATATATTAGTGAGAGTCTTCTAAAAAATTTGTTTCCTTTAAGGCAAACACTAGTTGGACCCTATATGGCACTCGCCCTCACGTGCATGGAGTGGGCGTAATGTGGCGTTTTGACGACGCACATTCTACTCAGGAAGAGGAAAACTGGTCAGGATGACCATTTACTCCTAAGTAACAAATTTTGTTCCCCAACTTCTGTTACACAAAATCTTGAAACAGAAGTCAGTTAGGAGTTAGAGAATTAAAACTGAATAAAATGTATTGAAGACGTTTGATGCAAATTATTTTCGTTTTAATTCCTTTTGAATTGTTTCGACTTTAATTCCCCTATAAATACTAAGGTGCTCATTGGTTGACAGACACCCCAGCCTATGTTCCTTCTACTCTTATGCTCTCAAGATATTATTTTAGGTGTTAGGTCCTCCGTGGCAGTACACACTGCTTTGACTGTTGTACCCAGGGAAATAAACAAATTTTCTTGGGAAACTCGGAATTTATTTTAAGGGACCCGTACTGAATACGAATCCTTAGCCACAATTCCCTTCTTCTACCCCCTTTCTTTGTAATTTTATTTTATTTCAGATGTAATTTGCACTGTAATTTACTGTTTTATTTTCTTTATGTATGGTAACTAGAATTGTTAATTATTTTTATTATTTCAACGGATGGTTTCGTATAAAAAAATCCCAAAACTTTTAAAGATGCTAAATTACTATTAACTTTGTCATTTTTTTTTGTTATTTACTATTAATTTTGTTGTTTTTTTATCTAATCACAAATATAGCATAATCAATGTAAGTCAACCCATATATATATATATATACACACACACACACACACACACTAGTGGGTTAGTCTTCGCAAAGCGACGGGTATCACTGAAGCTATTTTTTTGCTTAAAACTCCAACCCAAGTCATTATGTGCTTAAGTTTTCAGTTATTAACCAAAAACTAAGCTAACCAAAGTTTCAAACCTGAATAACCTAACTGTTTCTACCCGAAGCTAGTTGGTTTTTAAAGATAGATAACCGAAAATTGAATAACCGAACTGCTTCTAACCGAATCCAGTCGATTTTTAAAGATAGATAACCGAATATTTGAGCTACTTTTTGGAAAGGACCTCTACTTTATAGAGTATGTGATCCCTCCACTTTAGTTTCTTTATTGTTATGGGACAAAGAAACAATGTAATGGATGAATTATTTGGAAAAGCCAAATGGTCCTTTTATAATCATTTTCTTTCATGCAAATTTATTTTTTCATTCGATGTGAGATGGACATAGATTTGTAAATAAGAGGGATAAAATTGTAAATAGCTAGTTGTTAATGCATCAACACTTGTATCAAATGTAGTATAGATGTTCTTAAGTGTTTTAAAATTAAAGTTAAATTACATTATTGTCCTTTCAATATGGTTTATATAGTAGTATAGAATATATATATATATATATATATATATGTATATATATATATATGTTAAAATACAACTCAATTTCATAAGTAGGTTTGGGTGTTATGATCTAATCTAATGAATCGTATTTCTTTTTGTGGTGTATATAGTTTTGCAAAGTAACATAGCTAAGGGGTGCTGATGGGCTGTGAGATATTATTCATCGGGTGTTGTCGATGAGCTATGAAAGGTTGAATGGATCTCATTGTTCATGATGGACTTTTTTTTTGTCTAAGTGGGCTTCTTTTAAAAATTCGAATTATTCTTTTCTATAAAATAAGATGATGGGAGCAACTTAATAGGGGCTATAATACAAGGGGCAGACCCTTGCTTTTTTGCTTTGAAATATTGACTTTGGCTCACTAGTTTTATTTTAAAATTAGTTATAGTGTTTGGACTCCTCCTAAGCCAGACCAAAAAGCTCAAATCTATTACACAAATCCACTAAAAAAATTATTTTTTTTATGTCTAGTATTTTCAGCCACTCTAATTTAGTTGTTCATATTCGGCCACTAAAGATGATGCAAGGGGTTAAGAAAAAGAAACACATTATTTTTGAACAACAGTTTCACATTGTTCCATTTAGCCACTTCACGTATTCTAAAAGTTGGTCATTTATGTATACATCTCTTTATCTCGCTTGAGTATACTATCTGTTAGTTAGAGTTTGATCTTGTGTGTTCGTGCGTGTTGACAATACATCATGTTGGCATATTTTGTTAGGTCATTCTCTGTTGTTTGGATCCTCTTATCCGAATGTTGGTGAAATTAGGATGTTTAGATTCAATAGTACATTGTATTTTATGGTTTTTTTACCAACAAAATACACCCTCTATTCTACACCTACTATACTGCTAAATTTTCTGATTTTTTATTCTTCATATTATGTGTGTGTTCTTTGAGTTAATTCAGGTTTCTTGACAATATTTATGGTTTAGAGAGGTATAAGTCGATGAAACATAAGCTGGATTGCTGGACTTATTTACCAAAAACTTTTAAAAGATACTCATCTATTGTTACAAGTTAAACAAGTTAGTGGCTAAAAACTTGGTTTTGAAAATGAAGCATTGGGCGTAGATGCAAGAGTAATAAATTTATGGTGGATATCATGGTTTTATTGCACAATTATGTAGGTTATATCGGAATACGAAGGTAGTAGAGTAAAAGAAAGAAACATATTTTAGCGGTTATTGTGTAATTATATTGTGTCACCCGGACTTGCACGGGTATACACTAGTTTCTTTTGTTGTCACAGTGGTTGCATTTAATCAATTTACTGTTTTTGACTTGGTTATTTTGTTGACTCAATTAATTAATTTATTATTATTTGCAACATGCGAGATTGGCCCTTGTGACTGAATTAATTAATTTATCGTTAAAGGCAAACTTTAACTTTAAAATAACAATGGTAGTTTTTTTTACACCTTATGAACATAATTTTACTTACCTCTATACCAATACCAATACCAATACCAATATTGAAGATATAATGGCCCTCGCGGATCAATAAGACTAGCAGGCGAGCATAACTTGCAGCGAAAGGAACATACGTGATAGTAAACCGCTAGAGGACAAAGGTCCCTGTGCGCACGATAGGTCTGGTACAAAAGGAGCAGAGAATGTCTCCATGAAAGAAACCTCACTCAGTGGTCCCAGCACATAGGACAAAAACCTCCTAATGGGGATGACGGTTAGGGGACAGGAAGGATATTCCTGATGGGGACCCCTCCACCAATCATATAAGTGACAGGTTAGCCATATGAAAGGGACATCCTGATATAGCTTCACTATAAATAGAGGAAGACACCTCAGGTATGATCATCGACTTTTACACTTATTCACCTTTGCTAAAACCTTCGCCTAAATACTTATCCTCACGCTTGAGGGGCGACATAGGGAGTATCCCCTCCTTGTGACACCTTAACGCGTTGTTACCTTGCGCAGGATCCCATTCGAAGTTAGAGAATCAACACCCATTGGCCATACTTAGGAGCTCGTGTGATCTATACACCGGAAGGACTTCGACCCGCCGGTGTCTGGACTTACATTGGCGCCATCCGTGGGATAACAATTCATATTACAAGCCTTGATAACTCGGAAAAAAATACACACCTTGATAACAATACATTACAAGCCTTTTGGTAACATTTTTTAGGTAAATTACAAAAAGTAAATATATATAACAAATTTGTCTGTAAACAACTAATCTGTAAGTAATACATATTACAACAAATATTATTCATATTAACATCAATTGCTATTATTATAAATTTAAAATGTTATTTGAAGTAGAATTAATTACCTTTTCCAGATGGGAAGCATGTAGAACAACACTTTATTATCATCCCCAGGCTTAAAAGCATAGTAGCTCCCTTACACTCATGCGCCATCGTTGTCATTTCGTGGTGTCGATCGTGTCCAAACCCTTGCGTTTTCGACATCACTGAGCCACTGAGGTCCCGGCACCTGCCAACACTCTCTCCTAAAATCGGGCCCTTTAACTGTTTAGATGTGTAGAGTCCAAAGTTTTAATGGATCGACCATTAAATTGGTGGTTATTGAGGGGTAGAAAGGTAATTTGGTGGGTATGTATGTTACGATTGTTGTCGTATATTAAAAATAACATACCATAAACAAATAGTTACCAAAAGACGTAAAACACCCCTAACAACTCTAAATCATAATTTTTCAGACTTTAGTTAAAAATAACCGACTCCAGATATTTGATCGACCCATTTGACCCGAGACCCATATGTTGGAAGTTGGTGGTTCTTGTGGTTAAGACGGTGGCTTGTGAAGGGTAGAAATGTAATTTTGAAGGCAACATTCCTCATTGGTGATCTTTATGCCTTTCTTCGACAAAGTGTAGGGGTAGTCTAGTAAGAGTTAGTTTAACCATGGTTAAGTTAGATTGAATACTGAGTCAACTATATTGACCTTTTCGACTGAACACAATTGGGGATGTGCATGTTGACATGTAGTGTTTTTCTAAAAATTGGGGTGAAAATATTTTATTCAAATATATATATATATATATATATATATATATATATATATATATATATATATATATATATATATATATATATATTGTTTTGGTTAGGGTAAAATTACTTCAGAGTTGGTTTGTTGACTCATTTAAGATGATTTGACCTTTTGGTATCTTGGACCTGTCTAGTTCTAGCCTTGTATAAGCAAGATGACCCAATATCCAGGCAACCAACTCCAACCATAAATTTTTGCTAACACAACAAATTAAACATGAAATTAAATACGTTTTAACAAATAACCTAAACACTCTCTAAGAGCATCTGATATACTAGTAGAAATCACCCCGTGATCCGATATGGAATCATGAGTCACGCCATAATTCACTTGGAACACCGCCCACTCAAAAAAAGTTTCACGTTGTGGTTGTTGTACTTCACAGCAAAAGTTTCAATCAAAGGTGGTTCTTGTAGTCATTTTTATATTTCTTATTTTTTTAAAGAGATAATGGATATCCAAGACAAAATTTTAAAGAGATAATGGATATCCAAGGCAAAATTTTAAATTCTATTAAATCGGTTACTTAAAAAATAAAATGTAATAATTTTAATCAAAAAACAATAAAAGGAGATTAAAGAACATCATGGTATCCCGTAGTTTTTTAGTTATGTATTTTTTTAGTAATTTGATTACTGTATTTTTTAGTAATTTGACTAATGTATTTTTTTAGTTGTTTGAATTAATGTATTTTTATTTTTATTAATGAAATATTATGTTTTATTTTATTTAAATGAAAACTAAAAAATAAACATTTAATTATCACACCACCACAATCACTTGAGTATACCCTTTGCCAAGTGATGGGTGATGTGATAATAAAGGTAGTGACATGCCGTCACGTGTCGTGCACTTTATTATCACATCACACCACAATCACATGGGTATACCCCTTGCTCTAAAGTAGATTTTTTATCATTATTCATCCATGATATTGTGACGTAATGGTATTGATGATTGCCTTTATAAATGTTGTGTGAGTTCGAATCCCTGTAAGCATTGGCATACCTAATAATAGGGTATTGAGGTAACCTACACCCATGAAAAAATTATATGTATATATATATATACGATTTAATCTCGATCGACCCCAATAAACTTTGAAACCGACCTCCAAGAAAATTTAATTTAAGATTTTACAAATATAAATACAATAACTATTTAAACAATTAAGAACTAATGAGTTTATATTTTTAAACTAGCTTAGACCCCGTGTAATACACACGGATGAAAAATATAAATACATAAATTTTTCAAATTTTATTTATGTATTTTAAAAGTGTAAAAATGTATTACTATACATATACTAAGGATATAAAACAAAGTTCAAAATATGTAAAAAATAATATATAATTGGGTTTCGGAAATACGTCAATTACTATTTAATGTAATTTGACTTTCATTTACTATTTGATTCAAAATAAAAATTACATAATTAGATTTAAAAGTTTTTTTTATAATAAATGATAATTTAAAATAAATCTGTTTTATTAGTATAATTAGTTATTTATTAAAAGATATGGTGCATTTAATAAGAGAGAGAGGCGGGAAAAGAATGATGAGATTGAATATGGTGACGACACGTGACATACAAAAACCTTTATTTATTATATAGTATAGATATAGATGGGTAGAATTGCATATGTCCCCCTATTTTCAACCCTAATTACATATATATACAACCCAAAACTTAAATTACATATACCCCCTATTTATAAATTACCCTTTTAATCTTACAATAAATACGATTATTCTTATTCCATCGATTCCAACTTTAACCTTGTGATTCTCGCTTTCGATCGATTCCAACATTCATCGTCGCTTTTGATCGATTCCATCATCCAGTTAGGTATATATGTAATTAATAAAGGGTATATATACGTAAATAAAAATTTGAGCTGAGAATATATATGTAATTAATGAAGTTTTTAGAAGAATATATGTAATTACCCTTTTAGATGTGGGTTGCTGGGTTTATATCTAAACGTGCTAAAATCAAATTTTAGGTTTAATGAATTATTTTAATTTAAGCCCAATAACTATTTTAATGAATTAAGAAATAATTGCTTTTATATTTAAGCTCATGTTTAGGTTTAAGTCCAACTAGGTTTTTAAATATGCGCGTTGCGGCGGGAGAGTTAAATTTATAATGCTCCGTTTAATGATCAATCCAATGTTATTGACTCAACGAAAAAATTAACGTTCAAACATTACAAAAAACCAAAAGTACAAAACATAATTATTTTTTTAGTTAAATATGTTATCAGTTAAATAAAAATAAAAGCAAAAGAAAAGGCTCTCTCGAGGCTCAAACCTTGGTCCCTCAAGTTAGTCTTGGGCACGCCTAATCACCCCAACCCACCCTATTTTTGGATTTATTTAAGTTTCAATTTTCATATATGTAAAGAAAAGTTATGCTAAAAAAATTAATTAGTTCTGTGTTATATGACACAACACAATTAGTGTATTCACCACCTACATGCCCCTCTTACAAAACAACTATTCCCCTTAAACAGGTTGAAAAGCGTATATAATATGTAGTGTGAGGGGCTAAAACGATTGCCCCTCGCTACTCGGCGGGGGCATGGTCCTTATCGGTTCAGCTTGTTTGCGGGGCTAAAAATTACGTACGCTCGCTATAGCGTATGATAGTAAAGATACTCGAATTTAAATACAACTCCATTTTAAAAAATATTTATACTGGAAATTAACAAAAAAAATAAAGAAAACTGAACGTTCCGTTTAAAAATAACGAACGAAAGTTATTACATAAGAAAAAAATATTAGAAAACTAAATAGGTTATAAGTATAAATAATATAAAATATGAAGGGTATGAAGGGCAAAAAAATATTAATATGTGGCATAGCCCCATTGGGGATGTCACTATTCATAAGCGTTCCTTCTCAAATAGAGTTTCTAATAATCATTTTAATAAATTAAGCCCTATAATCCTATTAGCATTTAGCATCATCTAAAAAAAAATATGTGTGGTAGCATATATAATTTTTTTTTGTCTCACTCTCAAAAGTCAAAATTACGTAATGTCGTCACATATTCACAATTTTAAGTTCAGTCTCAAGCTTAAAATCAATCAAACGAAAAATCCCTCTATCCTTCTAGGCTCTCACCTTCAAGATTGTTGTTGCTTTTTTTTTAAACGACATGTCTGTTAGGATGACGCTAACCCCTCCTAGCCTAGAGTTCAAATCCTGTCACAGAGGGTGTTCCTGAACTTATGAAGTGCACCTTGTGAGGATTGAACTTGAGACCTCCACATGAGGAAAGCCTTATAACAAAACCCCCTGAGCACCAGACCAAAGACCCGATATCAAGATTGTTGTTGCTGCTGGAGCCAGTCGAACCGACCGTCAGAATTGTTGTTTTTACTGGGGCTGCCTCCCTCTCATATCATATTCTATCAACCCCAAATCCTCAATTTAAGTATTCTTTTTTTAGTTAAACTTTTTCTCTAAAATTTACTTTATTATTTGAGTAACTTTTTAAACGTTAGATTGTTCGTTATTTTCTAGAATGCTAGATTGTTGGTTGAATATTTTGTTAACGTTAGCTTGTTAGTTAATTACTTAATTTGGTTTGAATTTGTAATTTTTGGAGAAAAGCTGACTGATATAATAAAACAATTTCTTAAAAGAAAATTTGAAATTTCATCTTCTAAGATCCCCGAATATGTTGTATTTATTATATTGAAAAAGAGTTACTCAGATGGCTCGGTTTAAAAAAACCCCTATTATATTTCTAATGATGATTGACGTACTTTTAGTGCCTTCAAGTACGGATAGATGTTGATTGGGTGAGTAAAAAAAAAGGTGCCTTTACACTTACTAGTTTATAAAATTTATATAAAAACATTTTATCCGGTAATAAGCTAATATACCCTATTAGAAAATATTAAAGCAACTTCGAACAAGAAACAAATTTTAATTTGTGTTTGAAAAAAATGAGTAATATAAAACAATACCCTCTGGCTCTCAGGTTGTGTGGTTGTCCTTTTCCTTGTTTTATTTTTGTAGTGGGCAGCAATGCATCTACTACAACTATCCCAATCAACAAGCACCACGAGTAACATTTATAAATTACATATTAAACTTTTAAAGTATATACCAACTTAGTTTATCTTTATATCATATAATGAGTTAAAAGAATAAACACGTCGGCAAATTATTTTTTTTTAAAAGAAAATACTAACTCCTTAAAAAGGAGTGTCGGTGCCCGATGAAAATTAGCCACCAAACACACTTTATAATATATGTTATATATTTAATATGTGAATATTCACCAAACATGTGGCTAGATGGGTTGGTTGGTGTACTCGGTACTCCTTTGCTTCTTTCCTTTAGGTGATAGGTTCAAAACCCTTATCAACAAAAAAAATTTAGGTTGTCTTTTTAACCTTTTTATTTATTTCTCTTTTGTCTTTTTTATTTCTTAATGTATTTCTCTTTTCATTATTTTTCTTTCTCCGACATATATTTCAGTTTTTTTAGAAGTTAATTTTATCTCGACAAACGATACGAACCGATAACGATCGAACTCAAAACGTGTATCGCGTGAAAAAGAACTATAATCTTCGAGAATATGATTATGTATGTTTCAACAATATTTTTTTAACGCTCATTTCTTACGTGCTTATTTTTATGTACACGCCCGTATCAATTCGAGTTCGTCTACGTTTCAATATATATTTTTTTCGGGAACGAGTTGAGTCAAATATAATACGTTTTCATGTACGTTTTTGTTAGCCAATGTATCAATGTAAATTTTTTCGAAAAGGAGTCTGGTTACGTTTCCATATTATCTATGTTTCAACGTAAAGCTTATTCGTAAACAAGTCGGGTCAAATATAATACGTTTTCATTCGACAATATATAAACTCAAGTTAGTATACATTTTGACTCCGTCGCAACGCGCGGTAGGCAAATTTACTAGTTAACACTTATATTACATGAATTTATTTATGCCATATTTTGATAAGTCGTTGTCTAAATGATGACCACATATTTTTTTGGAACGAGATGACCACTTAATTGAAAATCCTACGTGTTTAGCTTAGGCCTTAGGGCATGCATATGGGTATTTATTTCATTCAATGTGCGTTCCTAAAAATTCTTAAAATATTCTACGTTCAGGATATGTAAAAAAAATCGAACCTTATATTATAAACTTAATAATCATATATAAAAAAACATAATACGAGTTTATACATATGGATTTCTTTAAAAAAAATTGGACTTATATATATATATATATAGATTTTTTTTATTTCGTGGTTTTGGACTTATATATAGTTTTAAACACACACACACATATATATATATAATTTTAAAAAAATTATAAACTTTGAACCCTAAAGGAGACCGAGTCCGGAACCATCGCCTTTCTAGCCTTCCCTCTGGGCCGGCCCTGTCCATGCGTCATGTGACTTTGCCTATTTCCTACCTATTTTTGTCAAACGTTTCATTTAGATATATAAAAAAACTTCATATCTTTAAGTAAAAAGTTTATATTTTTAAGGAAATATTTGTTTGTTACCTATTAGGTTTGATTTCTAATTAAGATTAAGAGTTAGTTGTACTATAAATCATAACAAGTCATAGTCTCTATTTGTCGGTAGCATTAAGTTTGACTATAAATTGTGAAAAAATGCCAAACTTCTAATCTTGGTTAGACTTAGTCTACATGGAGACTTTTCTATAAATAAATGGCAAGCACACTAAAGAAGTAGGAAACCACCAAGAGAGGGGAGTATGAAATAGACATTAGAAGGCGTGTCTCACTATCATTTTCTAATTGAAATTGACATGCCCTACAATCTTAATTTCTCCATTTGCATTCAAGGACCATTTTGGGAACTCTATTTTGTAGACATAGTCACTAATTGAGCAATAAAATGCATTTATTTCTAAAGTAGTTTTGGTATTATTTGACAAAAATCTATGACCGATATAAGCTTAACCTTCACTTATAATGAGACATGTTTTTAAGTGAGTGGTCGCTTAATCACATTCAACATCCATCGTATACTTTCACTCGCACTCGTCAAAATCATTATAAGAAAGGAGACCGTGAGTATCATCATCATCATCCCAAACACATAATATTCACACATGTAACATGTTTTCATCTAGAATAAGCTAAAACCTAAGGTAGTGTTTAGTATGCATAAATAGACAATAGAATGGAATTAGTCATTACGATGGAATGAAAAAAACTTGTTTGGTAAACACATAGTAATGAAATGTACAATTACACAAAGAATGTGATTCCTTCCCTTTTAATGATTTTTATTTTTTAGGGGAAGGGTGTTTTTTTTCCATTCTTTCAAGGAATGGAATGCAATTGTTTAGTTAATTACATGAACCATGGTCCGACCCAAACACTAACCCATGATCCGATCCATGACCCGACCCATGCCCTGTCCCATACCTGGCACATGACGCAAACCATGATCTGACCCATGACGCGACCCATGGCTCATCCCATGCTCTGTCTCATGACCCGACCCATGATCCAACCCACGAACCGACATGACTCGACCCATGTCCCGACACATGACCCGATCCATGCCCAGACCATGACCCGATCCATGACCCATCCATGACTCGACTCAGAACCGACCCATGCTCTGTTTCATGACCCGACTCATGCGTCGTCCAATGACGCGACCCATGACCCAACATGACTCGACCCATGACACGTCCCATGACCCGAACCATGACCCATTACCCGACCCATGCTCTGTTTCATGACCCGACTCATGTGTAGTCCAATGACGCGACCCACGACCCAACATGATTTGACCCATGACACGTCCCATGACCCAAACCATGACCCATTTGTTAGGTGTGGAGTCTCGTTTAGAGGCAGCCGACCCTAGTTATGTCACACCCTGGACGGGGCTGACGCGGTTGTTCATAAGCACATGATCATCTATTAGTAAGTGATAATATTTATTCAACATAATTAAAGCATCCGTTACAAATAGAATTGGAAAACAAAGAGTTCAAACATAACATAATTAAATCAAATTGAAACTAGGTCCATGTCCTAAGTGATCAAGTAGTGTCCTCAAACTGGTGCACCTGAAACATGTGTGTAAATATCAACCACAAGTAATTGATGAGTAACATAGGTGTTGACACCAAACAAAAGTTAAGTATAGGTTTACAATTCAATATGTTCAAAGCATGTCTAGAGCATATATGTGAAAACATACAAGGTTCCAAGCGTACAATTCAAGCCTGATAATAGAAAACTAGATACGCAATCCTACTAATTGCCATTTTAAAAAAATGGAGCAAGCGGATACTCTAAGTTATAGTTGATACCCAACAAAACCCGCCAAGTTCTTGTGGTAAGTTATAGTTTCGGATTTCCCTATAAATGATCATGTTAGGTACTACCTTAGGCTTGGGCTGCAAGTTAATAAATGTACTGACATGAACACATGTAATGGTTATCAAGTAGTTTAAGACATAAAGCATAAAGACCAAATCATAAGAACAAATGTATTGAATTGTGTATAAAATATTGTTAATGACATGTTTCACCCTAAAAGTAAAAAGAGAAAAAAAAGGCTATGTAAAACTCACATGTATTGAAGCTAGGAGTAGTAAGTTTTGGTAAGATGAATAGGTCTTGTGAGGATTTCTCACAACACACCTACATAGATAATGGTACTCTATGTTTGAATAAGATAAGAAAATTCTAAGGTTTTAGGGTTTGGTAGGGTTTGGGTTGAAAATGGACTTGCTTGATTGTTTTGTAGAAATTATAAGTTCTTTACTTACTATAGAAATAATAGTAATAAAAATAGTTTATGAAATTAATTTAGTTAATCATTTAGTATTCATGAAATTATTATAAAAATAATAAATAAATTCATGAAATGTAGTAAGTTAAAACGATGCATATGGATTTACTTATAAAGTAACTTATTAGTAAATTATGAATTAGAAGAGGGTTTTAAATAAATAAGTTTTATGTAAATAAAGTGTTTATCTAGGTTATTAATCATAAGGTAACTAAAATAATTGGTTATTAATAAATGTAATAAAATGATAAGTTAATCCTATTAATATATGTAAATAAATTGGTTAGTTAATCCATTAATAAATTCATTATAAATGAATTAATAAAGACTAAATATGTTTCTAAATAGATTTAATGGATCTTGATATAAAATAATTATTTAAGATAATTATTGAAGTATTTATAAGTTTAAAAGTAATTTTAAATAATTATTCTTACAAGAATGATTATTTATACACTTGAAAGAATAAATTGTCTAACATTTAAGTTAAATTGGTGTAACAACATAATTAATAAATACATAATTAATTTGTTTTAAATCATTTCCACTATTTATTTAGGAAGTTTAAAGTGTTTTATAACATGTTTTTAATAAATAAACATTATTTCATAATTTCTGTTTTTATAAAACTTTCAAAATATATTTATAGAATTTATAAATTTAAAATGGAGTTTTTTAAATAATGGCTTAAATAATAAGAGAAAAACAATTCAAAATAAAAGTAGGTGGCCATGACTCGAACCCGCGCCTGGACCGGAAACACAACACACACGCGTACTAACCATCAGACCAGAGCATGCGGCCGTGTCTGATTTAGCTTTGTTTAATTTAAAAACGTAGGTTCTCAAGTCATCTTCTTCCCCAATTATACCCGTAACCTTAGCCCCTTCAATTCCCTCGATTTGCCAATGATTCGTACTCGAATTCATGGGACTTTTGATCGCGGGATTGGGACGAGTTTAATGACACAATTTTTACCTGAAATGGTTGTGAATTGAAGGAGAATGACTCGATGAACAGGTTCGGCTTCTTCGGTGGGTTTGCGGATTACAGAGGTGGAATCAGACGCAACTGAGGGTATAGGAAGTTTTTGGCGAGTGTCGTTGATGATTTGAGATGTCTATTTATACCCAATTTGGACATTAAGTGTTCGATCGATTAAATGGCATTCAAGGTCTCAAACGGTTATGAGTTACACCATGATGAGCTCATAAAAACTCAATTACGCGTAGTTAATGGATCGATTAGGTGTCCTAAGCGTTTTTTCATGAACGGTCTTGTACGAAAACACGCAGATGTTGAATTCGTGTGGAATGGCCCCAAAACAAGTCACCGGGAGGCTCGAACTCGTGATTAGAGGAAAGGGGTAGGGGGTTTCATTCGGTTTTGAAGTCAGATCCCTGAAGTTTCAGGTTTTGTCAAAACAAGACCATGGGCTTTCAAAGTCTTATTATTTTATGTAAAAACTTTATTTCAATTAGAAGTTAAGTTTTAGAATTTAATCTTTTAGACCCTGGACTATATAAGACATAAAATTATTATAGTTTTTATAAACCTTTATAAGTTTAATAATTTCTATATTATTACTAAATACTATAAATGCAAAACTATAATTCTTGTAAAATAAAAATGGTTTTATTTATTTAAAGCTTATTTACTTTGTATTTTATGTAACTTAATCCTTATAAACTCCTACATTTATTTATAGGATTTATAACATATATTTATGTATTTGTTTAATAGGATTAAAATATTTATGGCCCCAAATAAATATTCATTGAATTTAAAATCAATGCACCTAATGTATGTATGTGTGTATACTCATTGGATGGAATAGATAAATAGGATAACTTTCATTAAAATGAGTGGATGAAATCATATAATAATGAGATTACAAGTGCCGAAAAAGTAAAAATATAGGCCGAAATTTCCTGGGGATTACTGTCTCCTCTACTTTACGAAATTTCATCCCGAAATTGTTTTGGAGGAGGGTTCAGGAATATAGATGTGCGTTTGGATTCTTAACTAGTTTTGCTTGTCGGTTTGAGGAGTATAGTTGATGACAAGGTTCTGGTCAGGTCATCGCGTTAGGTATGGATGGTGGGAGTGAATTTTGTATGAAATAAAAATAAGGAGAAGATTGTACTAGAATGATTTTGGACTCAAATGATGGGATACATCACTTGTAATGAGGATGATGGGATTTTAAGATCTAAACTTGTTTAGGATGTATTCTAAGATGTTCGAGTAATGTCACTGGATAAAAGTCAAAGTAATAGGAAACCCTACGTGATACGAACAACGTTACTTCTGACAATATGATAGGAGCATTTATATATATATATATATATATATATATATATATATATATATATATATATATATATATATAGGACATACCAGTGGTATATCCATTATGCCTTTATCATATCCCATTAGTTTTGTTACTGTATATCACCCTAAGTTTTATGTCATCACACACGACAGAATTTACTATGTTTTCCATGCGCTGACTTTTATAATTACGTGTGCACCCGTAATTACTCAAATCATCGTATGGTCCGTATAGATCGTTCTATTGCGTGTGGGTACATAGGTGAGGGAAACACAAAAAACATTTAGTTTATTATTGTTTTCATGCATGAGTTGTTGTAAGTAATTGTGTGCCTAAATGGTAAGCCAATCAGGGAGTAAAGACTAACAAGGTGGCACAACCCCATACATGGGTGCCCTACGTAGATGGCATACCCTCCAGGTTACTCATAAAGTTTATAGATCTCTCGTGTTTGAACAAGAGTACGTCAAACCCTGTGTAGCTCAAAGTTTATAGTTTCCTCGTGTTTGAACAAGAATATGTCAAACCCCGAGTCAATGTAAGCATTCTAGTTTCGTGTGTAAGCACTCAAGTTTCGTAAATAATCTAGTATCATGCATATTGCAGACAACCAAGTCTCATGTATCATGTGAAAAATCTAGTATCATGTATATTGCGAGCAATCAAGTTTCGTCTATAATGTGAATAATATAGTATCATGTATGTTGCGAGAAATCAAGTTTCGTCTATAATGTGAATAATCTAGTATCATGTATATTGCAAACAACAAGCCTCGTGTATCATGTGAATGACCTAGTATCATGCATATTGCGAGGAATCAAGTTTCGTTTATAATGATAAACAATCTAGTATTATGTATCATGTGAACATGCTAGTATCATGTATATTGCAAACGAGTAAGTTTCAAGTATGATGTGAACAATCTAGTATCATGCATATTGTGAGTAATCAAGTTCCGTCTATAATGTGATCAACCTAGTATTAGTAATCAAGTTTCATCTAAAATGTGCTCAATCATGTATATTGCAAGTAGTCAAGTTTCATGTATACTGTAAATAATTTAGTCTCGGGTACATCATGAACGTTCATATGTAAATAATTGAAACTCATGAGTAACGTAAACTATCGCATCTTGTCGGTGATCGAGTGTTGCGGTCAAGCGTGTGGTATAATGTAGGTAGTTGAATTGCAAGCTTTCAACTTTGTTGGTGGATGGTTAACGCTTATGAGAGATGATTCATCTTTTCGAAGTAGTTAGTAAGGTCATACATTTTCGAAGGTACAAGATGATGATAAAGTTTGACATGTATTTAGAATAATACGCACACGAATAACTGATTTGAGTTTTTTGTTTGTAAATGACAAGTAATCGAAATTTATCCTTGGTTATAAATCAATGAGTGAAAGTAATAGCTTGAATAACTAGGTAAATGGGGTAAATAAAAACTTTTTTATGAATTTAGTTATCATATAAAGAATGTTTCAAAAGAAATAATGGCCAAATTATTTCGTAGTTAGGCCAAGAATTTAAAAGTAACTAATCAAGAGGCCGTAATGAAATAATTAAGACAATGAGATAAATGTTTTTATGAAACAAATTGTGATAATTTCCTTTATAAGGTAAAGGGGGTTGTCTATAATCTAGATAAAATTTATAAACCACGGGTTTGATAAAGATTTTGTTTGAACGAAATAACTACATTAGTCAAATCAGAAATTAATAAAATGATTAGTTTACAAAGGAGGTTTAGATGTCAATCATTAACGAAAGTTGAAAATATTAACGTTTATATTTGGGTACAGAATACGGTTTTCAATTAATTCTTTTTTTAAGAAACGCGAAATGGAATATCCGGCTAACGTCTCCGATACTTCTACACCAGAAATTAGATAAGCACAAAGGCGACATCGTTGTGGTTATTCGTATTGCAAACCGGGTTTCAGCCCTAGCTATATCTGTATGTGTATCAAGTATTCCCTGATCTCCACTCCTTGCCTTAGAAATTTTGCGGTCCTTACATATAGGTGAGCTGTATCAGCTGGAACTCCTAAGGTACTGGTAGGTTCTTTGTCTTGCCTGCTCCTAGATCTCGACGGTATAGGTTAGGTGCTAAATAGGTTAGGTGCTAAATAAGTCTTCTCCTAAGCCAATCTGCTCTGCAGTCAAACAAGGATCTGGCAGCTAGTCATACTGGTGACTGGTTGTCTGATGATGGGGACCCAAAATCTTCATCTTGTGATGACTTTGCTTCGGGGTGATTCTCAGGGGAGTGAGGAAGGTAAGAGGCCATGTCTAGCACGGTCCAAGTCGTAAGTGGTGTACCCACAAGTTCTTATGAGTTAAAAAAAGTTGACTAGTCATATAACCGAGTTCTTATAATAATATATCGGGAGTAACACTTGACCTATAAGTAGTGTACCCACGAAAATGATTCCCAGGAAAGAGAGATGGGTCACAAGGTATCACATGAGTAATAGTTTTTGCGAGCATGTAGGGTATCAAGTAACATATCTCATAAGATAATTCGTATTGTATCATGCAATGTAATACACCAAATACTAGGTAGGATAGTTACACAAGGGTATCCTAAGGTTATAGATTATAGCCTAGAAATATGTTTCAAGTAGTCCATGTAGTTTCAAATAGTTCATGTAGTTCTTGGAAAGTTGTAGTTCATGTAATTGTATTATGTAAACATGAGTAGATAGATGTATGTAAGTATGTGCATAAATGAGTATAGAGTGAAGTTCCTAATGGAAGGCACGAGTTAAACTCATGTTTGGGAACTCCTAG
Source organism: Smallanthus sonchifolius (assembly GCA_023525975.1). Taxonomy (NCBI): domain Eukaryota; kingdom Viridiplantae; phylum Streptophyta; class Magnoliopsida; order Asterales; family Asteraceae; genus Smallanthus; species Smallanthus sonchifolius. The sequence goes on along the minus strand of CM042046.1, from coordinate 54,948,271 downwards.
GTTATAGTCTAGGTCATGTGTGTCTAATAACCTAATTCCCTATAACCATGACTCTGATACCAATCTGTCACACCCCGGCCGACGGCGGATTATACGCCGGGCCTGACGCGGTTGTTCATAATCACATGATCATCTATTAGTAAATGATAATATTTATTCAACATAATTAAAGCATCTGTTACAAATAGAATTGGAAAACAAAAAGTTCAAACATAACATAATTAAATTAAATTGAAACTAGGTCGATGTCCTATGTGATAAAGTAGTGTCCTCAAACTGATGCACCTGAATCATGTGAGTAAATGTCAACTACAAGTAGTTAGTGAGTAACATAGGTGTTGACACTAAACAAAACTTAAGTATAGGTTTACAATTCAATATGTTCAAAGCATGTCTAGAGCATATATGTGAAAACATACAAGGTTACAAACGTACAATTCAAGCTTGATAAAAGAAAACTAGATACGCAATCCCACTTATTTCCATTTTAAAAAAAAGGAGCAAGAGGATACTCCAAATTATAGTTGATACCCAACAAAACCCGCCAAGGTCTAGTGATAAGTTATAGTTTCAGATTCCCCTATAAATGATCATGTTAGGTACTACCTTAGGCTTAGGCTGCAAGTTAATAAATGTACTGACATGAACACATGTAATGGTTACCAAGTAGTTTAAGACATAAAGCATAAAAACCAAAGCATAAGAACAAATATATTGAATTGTGTATAAAATATAGTTAATGACATGTTTCACCCCAAAAGTAAAAAGAGGCTATATAAAACTCACCTGTATTGAAGCTAGGAGTAGTAAGTTTTGGTAAGATGAATAGGTCTTGTGAGGATTTCTCACAACACACCTACATAGATAATGGTACTCTATGTTTAAAGTATGATGAATAAGATAAGGAAATTATAAGGTTTTAGGGTTTGGTAGGGTTTGGGTTGAAGATGGACTTGCTTAATTGTTTTATAGAAATTATAAGTTCTTTACTTACTATAGAAATAATGGTAATAAAAATAGTTTATGAAATTAATTTAGTTAATCATTTAGTACTCATGAAATTATTCTAAAAATAATAAATAAATTCATGAAATGTAGTAAGTTAAAACGGTGCATATGGATTTATTTATAAGGTAACTTATCAGTAAAATATGAATTGGAAGAGTGTTTTAAATAAATAAGTTTTATGTAAATAAAGTGTTTATCTAGGTTATTAATCATAAGGTAACTAAAATAATTGGTTATTAATAAATGCAATAAAATGATAAGTTAATCCTATTAATATATGTAAATAAATTGGTTAGTTAATCCATTAATAAATTCATTATAAATGAATTAATAAAGACTAAATAGGTTTCTAAATAGATTTAATGGATCTTGATATAAAATAATTATTTAAGATAATTATTGAAGTATTTATAAGTTTAAAAGTAATTTTAAATAATTATTCTTACAAGAATGATTATTTATAAACTTGAAAGAATAAAATGTCTAACATTTAAGTTAAATTGGTGTAACAACATAATTAATAAATACATAATTAATTTGTTTTAAATCATTTCCATTATTTATTTAGGAAGTTTAAAGTGTTTTATAACATGTTTTTAATAAATAAACATTATTTCATAATTTTTGTTTTTATAAAAATTTCAGAATATATTTATAGAATTTATAAATTTAAAATGGAGTTTTTTAAATAAAGGCTTAAATAATAAGAGAAAAACAATTCAAAATAAAAGTAGGTGGCCATGATTCGAACCCGCGCCTGGACCGGAAACACAACACACACACGCACTAACCATCAGACCAGAGCATGCTGCCGTGGCTGATTTTGTTTTGTTTAATTTAAAAACGTAGGTTCTCAAGTTATCTTCTTCCCCAATAATACCCGTAACCCTAGCCCCTTCAATTCCATCGATTTGCGAATGATTTGTACTCGAATTCATGGGGATTTTGATCGCGGGATTGAGACGAGTTTAATGACACAGTTTTTACCTGAAATGGTTGTGAATTGAAGGAGAATGACTCGATGAACAGGTTCGGATTTTTTGGTGGGTTTGCGGATTACAGAGGTGGAATCAGACGCAACTGAGGGTATAAGAAGTTTTTGGTGAGTGTTGTTGATGATTTGAGATGTCTATTTATAGCCAATTTGGACATTAAGTGTTCGATCGATTAAATGGCATTCAAGGTCTCAAACGGTTATGAGTTACACCATGGTGAGCTCATAAAAACTCAATTACGCGTAGTTAATGGATCGATTAGGTGTCCTAAGCGTTTTTCCATGAACGGTTGATGTATTGCAAAATACATGCATTTTACTGTCAATTTTATTCCCACTTTGTGTTTGTTTTGCTTCGGTTTTCTTCTATAATTGCTTGTACTTAATATTTCTATATCTTATGATTGTTAGGTCACAAAGGAAGCGGATATGATTGAAAACGAAGAAGAACGAGTTTCCGGTTCGTGCGAGAGGGCTGTGGATAAAAAGAATTAAACTTTCTGGATTTTTACCCCTGTCGCGTAGCGCGACAGGTATTGGAATTTCGTCGCGCTACGCGAGGATTGAAAAATGCCAGAATTACCCTTTTTAATGATTGTCCGACTGTTTTGTCTTTTCTGGGACCCTCGCGCTACGCGAGGATGAATCAAGATCCCGTCGCGCTACGCGACGGGTGGTTTTTCACAGAAACCCCTATTTAAACCAAAAATTAGAAAACCCTAGGGGGGAATCAATTAGAGACGGCAGAGGGCGATTAGCAGACGATTTCTAGAGCATTGGAGAGCACTTGGAGTCAAGAAATCAAATAACTGAAGCTTAGGATCGAGTTCTTCGGGTGTTAGCTCATCGGTTTTTTGTTTCTTTCTTTGTATCTTGAACTTTTGATAATCAATGTCTTTGAATATGATAATAGCTACTGATTTGATTATGATTATTGGCTAGAAACTTGGACTACCTAGGTTTTGATGAATACATATGAGTGACATTAGGTTTTATCCGGTTTTGGATGATTTGCATGTGATGAACTCATGATGTAACAAACTTGGTTTGGATTATTGGATGTTTTATGTGTGTCTATGATTGTTTATGGATTGATGATTTACTCCTCGTGTGCCTTGGTGAATGTCTTTCATGTAATAGGTGCATGCTAGATCAATTATTGTGTGTCTTTGATTAGTGGGTGGTTAACTGCGTACGAGTTCACCATAAGGTAATCTTCTTGATATAGATAGTTTAGATGTGCAACCAATCTCGATAGCTGTGAGGTGAGAGATTGTCGGTTTGTCTAGGGTGTTAGATTGCTAGTTTAGAGGCTTTGTGAGAAGATCTTGCTAGTTTGTCTCATATCTGTGTTTACCGAATCCAATAGGAAAATCCTAGTTATCCCTTGCACTTAGGTGTATTGAGACTTTCGCGCTGTGAGGTAGATTGTCTAGCGGATACTTCTTGAGTAAATTGGAGGACCTGTGAGGGAAATCCATCCAACCGGTGGTTTAACGGCTTTTAGGTTTCTTGGTTGACAATCCTTGAGAAGGGTCGAGGGTGCTCTAGGTTTCCTTTGAGTTTAGTATTTTAAGATCCCGGTATCACGTCAGTTCCCTTATCGATAGAACCTTTGTCATGCATGTGTAGGATTCGAGCCTAGGTAGTGTTCTTTCTCCGTCTGGTTCTCGTTTCAACCTTCGTTTGCATTCGTAGTCTTCTCTTTAGTCCTTCTTTTAAGTTATTCTTAGTTTTTATTAGCAAACCCCCCTTCTTTATTATTATTTTATTTAAGCAATTTTGTATGGATAAGTCTTTCAGTTTCTAGTTAGTGTTTTCTGTAGAGGTCCTTTGGGTTCGATATCCGGACTTACTTAGGCTTTACTACATTCGATAGGTTCACTTGCCTGTCGGTAGTTTAGTTGTTTAGAGAGTCTAGAGTATTACTTAGTGTTTTATTTAGCTTGTTTTGAGTCATTTAATTCAAACTACTTTGTGCACATCAACGGTCTTGTACGAAAACACGCAGATGTTGAATTCGTGTGGAATGGCCCCAAAACCGGCCACCGGGAGGCTCTAACTCGTGATTAGAGGAATGGGGGAGGGGGGTTTCATCCGGTTTTGAAGTCAGATCCCTGAAGTTTCAAGTTTTGGCAAAACAGGACCCTGGGCTTTCAAAGTCTTATTATTTTATGTAAAAACTTTATTTCAATTAGAAGTTAAGTTTTATAAATTGATCTTTTAGACCCTGGACTATATAAGACATAGAATTATTAAAGTTTTTATAAACCTTTATAAGTTTAATAATTTCTATATTATTACTAAATACTATAAATGCAAAACTATAATTCTTATAAAATAAAAATGGTTTTATTTATTTAAAGTTTATTTACTTTGTATTTTATGTAATTTAATTCTTATAAACTCCTATATTTATTTAATAGGATTAAAACATTTAAGGCCCCAAATAAATATTCATTGAATTTGAAATCAATGCACCTAATGTATGTATGTGTGTATACTCATGGGATGGAATAGATAATTAGGATAACTTTCATTAAAATGAGTAGATGAAATCATATAATAATGAGATTACAAGTGACGGAAAAGTAAAAATATAGGCCAAAATTTACTAGGGATTACAAATTAGGGTTAGCCGGCCCTAATGGGCCTATCTCTACGGTTTGGGCCTACTTTGGCGAATAAGTTAGGAACCTTAGTTTTAATCTATAAATACCTTATGTTGTAATTGTAATCTGTGTGCCTTTGAGCTTAATAAAATAGCCTAGTTGCAGCCCGTGGACGTAGGTAGGGGTGTAAACGAGCCAAGCCGCTCGTGAGCTACTCGAGATCGGCTCGTTAAAAACTCGAAATGAGCCGAGCTTAAACGAGCCCGAGCTCGAGCCTAAAAAAAGCTTGTTTATTAAACGAGCTCGAGCCCGAGCTTTCACTTATCGTGCTCGAACCGGCTCGCGAGCCTAAACGAGCCTAATATTTATATATTTTTTAAATAATATATTAATATACATTTATAAAATAATATTAATATATATATAAAATTATAATAAAAATAACTAAATAATATATATTATGTTATATAAAATTTTATAATAAAATTTAGAATTAATTACACAGATGGCCCCTGTGGTTTGGTCAAATTATGGTTTTGACCCCTGGGAATGGGAAACTACAACTTTGGCTCAATAGTTTGCACGATTGTAACACATTTGGCCCCTGAAGTGGATGTCAGTTAAGTTTTTCAGTTAAGTGTATGTGAAATGACTAAAATACCCTTACATAATAAAATAATAACAAAAATATATATATACACACATATACACATATATACTTATAATCTTGAGAGGAAGTCCAGAGGTTTGCAAGTCGTCCAACACCGCCGCCGACCACTGCCGCCGTCGTTAACCGCCGCCGCCGCCGCCGTCCACAACCAGCACCACCACCACCATCGTTGCCGCCGTCCACAACCAGCACCACCACCACCATCGTTCGTCTCCAGCATCAGCCACCACCATCATTCGTCTCCACCATCAGCCACCCTCCGCGACTTGCGGTTTGCTCCTGGACCATTAAACAACGGTCTTTTTTGTCGTCCCTCCACCTCTCCCCACCGTCATTCGCTTCCACCCCGGTTGGTCCATGTTTCAGATTTGGGTGGTCCCTGTTTCAGATTTGGGTGGTCCCTGTTTCAGATTTGGGTGGTGTTTGCACGAATCTGATTTTGATTTAGGGTTTGGAGGAGAAAGGGGGTAAACGAATATGTTGAATCTGATTTTGATTTTGTGTGAATCTGATTTTGATTTAGGGTTTGAAGGAGAAAGGGGGTAAACGAATATGTTGAATCTGATTTTGATTTTGGGTGGTTTTCAATGTTTGGATGTTAAAATCAAAGATGGTCCCTGTTTTGGTTTGAGGACGGTGGTGGGGGTGGTTAGAGGAGTACGGTGGAGGGGGTGGTTAGAGGAGGTGGTGGGTGGGTTCAGGTGGTGGCCGGCGGAGGTGGTGGGTGGGTTCAGGTGGTGGCCGGCGGAGGTGGTGGCAGGCGATGGTGGTGCTTGGCCGTGGTGGTGGTGGACGGTTATATGTGTGTGTATATATTTTATTATGTAAGGGTATTTTAGTCATTTCACATACACTTAACTGAAAAACTTAACTGGCATAGACTTCAGGGGCCAAATGTGTTACAATCGTGCAAACTATTGGGCCAAAGTTGTAGTTTCCCATTCCCAAGGGCCAAAACCATAATTTGACCAAACCACAGGGGCCATCTGTGTAATTAATTCTAAAATTTATACAAAATAATTATATATAAATATATATAAATTAATTAATAAATAAATAAAAAACGAGCCGAGCACGAGCCAAGCTCGAGCTTGAAAAACTACCCACGAGCCGAGCCCGAGCTTTAGAAATAAAGCTCGAATCGAGCCGAGCTCGAGCTCACGGAAAGTCAAACGAGCCGAGCTCGAGCCAAGTCGAACTCGGGCTCGGCTCGGCTCATTTACACCCCTAGACGTAGGTCCCCCACTGGGACCAAACCACGTAAATTTCTTGTGTCGTTTATTTTTGTACCATGTGATTATCGTTTGTGCATGTATGTGTGTTGATTCCGCTGCGCCACTTTGTTCCTAACAAGCGGTATCAGAGCTTTGGCTCGTTGTTACACACGGTATTGCACGGAAGAACGATTTGCAAAGGAAAACCCTAACTGCTACAGTACCGCCGCCGTGAACATTGATTTTGGGCATGAACAGTGTTTTCCGATCAGCGTGAACAGTACCGCAAATTTTTTTGTTTTTTCCGCTGCTGCTGTTCCAGGGCTGATTCGCAACATAGTTTCTTTTTTTTGGGCCGCCGGAATTAGGGTTTTTTCAAACCCTAGGTTGCGCAAAAGGGGAAAGAAAACATGGCTGTTTTGGAGGAAAACATGGCTGTTTCGGGAGAAAACAGGGTTGTTCAGGATTGATTTGGAGTGATTTTGCAATTAGAGTTTCTGTTGTGGATCTCTTGGAGTTACTGGTTTCATTCGGGTTTGAATGTAAATCGTCGGGTCGGGTGTTTCGGGTTTGTGTTGCGGGTTAACAGTTTGATTGTTTCGGGTACCGGATTGAAACTCTTGAAATGGTCGATTGGGGTTTGGTTATAAAACTCTTGGATTCGTCGGGCAAAGGTTAGAGTTTTTTTTAAGTTTGGTTTTTTGACTGTTTATTATCAACCATAAATTGGGGAACCGGGTTATGTGAATCTCAGTATCGGGTTAGATTTGTCTGCGAGGTTTATTGTAGGAGCAAATCGGTCATTGATTGTGTTCGGTAGAACATCCGTCAAGTTCAGGCCCGTGCAAATGTTGTGTTTAATCAATGTTTCTAATTTGTTCTCTTTGTTATGTCATAACTGAAGACGGGATGGTCATGATTAGAATGTTCACCGGTTATGTATTTTGGTTGATGGGTTTGTCAAAATGGAACTTGAATGGGGTACTGGTGTTGGATAAACCTGGAGAAAATGGAACCAGCGGGTGTGCTGTTGACGACATAAGTGAAAAAAAGGAAGTCAGGTGAAATTACTCGGTTGAAAGATTTTTTGGTTAGGGTTAGCTGATCGGGTGTACGATCACGGAATCCTTGGTACCATTTGCTTTCATGAAAGCTCTGCTGCTGTTATAACCGTTTGCTGGTTAGATGGTCTAGAACTGTAAAGTTGTTTCTTGTTCGGTGGTCATCACTGGTACGACATTTGGCATGGGTTGGGATAACAGGGACAGTGGGAGCTGAGCATAGTTGACTTGGTGGAGCTGCATGGAGGTGTGGGTCATTCTTTAGATTCGATGTCAAAGATAGTAAATTATGCTTCTGAGAATGTGTCTGGGTTGATGTATTGGGACTTAGTGAAGACTCTTGGGTTTGAGATTCTGGTATACTTCATTTCATGTTACCCACTGTAATGAAGTATTGGTGAATCTTACTGAAGACTTTGGGAAGATTCGGGTTTATGTATCGCCGAAAGAAGGGAACCAACTTTCGAGTATTAAAGTCTTGGCTCGCTGCATCGGGTAGAGCTAAGTAGATTCATTTTGCAAGAGTGAATCCTAGAGCCACGAGGATGTCAGTTGAGTGCATTCGGAGGTTTAAACCAGGTCAGGGGTTCTGGGAACAGTGGGAGCACGGGGCGTGTTCTGGGTACAGTTCAAAACACCATTGGGTTTTGATGACCGGATTTTCGAATGGAAAATCTCTCCTGGGTTTCTTACAGGTTTTGGAGAGTGGTGTTTCCTCTGGAAGTCTCTAGAGCTGGTAGTTTGAATCAGTGGGAGCCAGTTGAGATTGAGGATGAGTCAATGGCGGGTTTTGCCATGGCTGGGTCAGTGATGACTGTTGGGTTGGAGCTCGGGGGAGCTTCAACTAGCTCTTCTGGTAATTGAGGAGTGGGTTGCTGCAACTAGGATGTAAGGGCCCCATACCCGGGAGGCCTCACTTGTTGGATTTACTCATTCGCAAACAGTTCTTAAACATGAATATCAATTAACGCAGCGGAAAATACTTCATTAAAACATAACGTCATCATTGTTCATACATGCGGAAGCGTAAACATTGTTTAAAACATAAATACATCATAACTAAACATAACGGGATGCCAGTCTTCATAGTCAGTCGGGTAACTCCTCTCGCTAGCCAAGCATCACCGTCCATCCTCATAACCTGCCTTAACCTGAATGTGCATACTAAAAAAGTCAGCTACGCTGGTGAGTTCTAGTTTTAACATAAAACTTTAACTTCGAATAATTTGCCAAAAACATAACTTCATACTTCATTTAATAAAAAGCGTACGTAAAATAATGCAATAACAAAACATAACACTTCATAAACATAAGTCAACGAACATATCGAATCTGCGCCTTCTCGTAACCGTCAAATCCATACGTTACATACTGGTTGAATAAACTAGGGATCACCACCACTAGGCCCATCATCACCGTACTGTCCTTCGGGTGAGGAACTCCTAGGGCCCGATACTTAGGTCATCCAACCCTTCAAGCACGGCGTCCCAAAGGATAGCGCGTACCAAACTTCAAGCACTGCACCCCGTAGGGCGCAAGTACCAAACTTCAAGCACGACTACCCCGTAAGGTAAATCGTACCAAACTTCAAGGATCACGATAATCCCCTTGACGACCGTCATCGCCCCAGTTGTACAACAGTTGGCCAGCCACAAAGGCCCCTAAAAGGTAAAGGCCCATAACATACTTCCCATCCCTTAACCTTCATTCCCTAAGGAATATTGGCAGATTCGTTCGTTTGTGACTTTCATAAACCTTCGCTTCTTTTACTTCAAAAACTTCAGTTAAAGCATTCATACGTTATATTAAAAACATTCATTCATTCATTAACACACTTCATAAACTTCTTTTGGCAAAATACTTCATAAACACTTCCTTCATAACCTTTCCTTCTAAAACATCACTCATAAACATCATTTTATAAAACGTTACATACAACCTTCATAAACATCGTTTTATAAAATCGTTACGTATGCACACCAGCCCAAAAACATTATTAAAACATTTAAAAGAGGGCTTCTAGAACTCACCTGATAAGCAGTTTCTGAAATACTCTTAGCTGGCTACTGAGCGTCACTAATGTCACTCACGATCTGTTATAATAAAGCCATACGTGTAAGGTAGTGCTCCTATATGACACTAGACATCCCTATGCTTAAACCTAGTATTTCGATGGATTTGCTTACATCGAAACTTGATAGTTTCGATAGGTTGTTTATGTCGAAACTTGGTAGTTTCGATAAGTAACTTAGGTGTAATCTTAACTTCGGATCGTGGGCTCATATCGAAACTATGGTAGTTTCGATGGGTATGCATATATCGAAACTGAGTAGTTTCGATGGATCTGCGCATATCGAAACTAGGTAGTTTCGATGGGTCTGCACATATCGAAACTAGGTAGTTTCGATGGGTCTGCACATATCGAAACTAGGTAGTTTCGATGGGGTCTGCACATATCAAAACTAGTAGTTTCGATGGACTTGCACATATCGAAACTAGTAGTTTCGATGAGCCTGCACAGATCGTCTTCCCAAAAATCTGAAGTTTTTGCATGCGAGTCTGATCGAGTCAGTATCTTAATTTTTCTTAGATCAAAGCGTTTGGTTTTCATTCTAGATGCTATACCTAAGCTCATTTTCAAGTTACATCTGCAAAATCGTTACCTTTTTTAGCCAAAGCCCGAAAATCCCAAAAATGAACAAATACTCAGATTTAGGCAAGATCATTACCTGTATCGAGATTCTGATCCGGAGGTCCTTCTCACGAGCTTAGCACTAACGTGTTCCCTCAATTCCTGGACGATCCGTCAACTCTCTCTCTCTAGACCCGAGCTCTCCTTTCTCTCTCTAGAAGTTGCGTGAGTGGGGGAATGAGCAGAGAAAAGGGCTGCCCTGCCTCTTATATACCTGGGCTTCCCTCGGCCCATTGAAGCCGAGCCCAAGCCCGCTCCCTTTTGTTTAAATATTCCGACTAAATCACCGGTCTCGCTATATTTATTCGTTTTATTATTTTTGGGATGTTACAAATCTACCCCCCTTACAATAGGTTTCGTCCCCGAAACCTATCATAAGTCAAATAGTTGAGGTTACGACTCCCTCATTTATGTCTCCGTTTCCCAAGTGGCTTCCGATCCCTTTCGATGTTTCCATTGGACTTTAACCAATTGGATAACTTTATTACGTAAACGTCTCTCCTTTCGATCTAGGATGGCCACGGGTTCTTCGATGTAGTTAAGGCTATTGTCTACCTCGATGTCAGTAAGTGGTCCGTGAGCCGATTCATCCGCCAAACACTTTCGCAAGTGTGATACATGGAAGGTAGGATGAATTCCACTTAACTCATCAAGCAACTCTAACCGATAAGCGACTTCCCCAACCCGTGCCATTATCCTGAACGGTCCGACAAACCTCGGACTTAACTTTCCTCTCTTCCTGAATCGTATGATTCCCTTCCATGGTGACACTTTCAACATTACTTTGTCCCCAACATACGCCTTCGCCGTTTATCCGCGTAGGATTTTTGACGATCTTGTGCGGCCTTCATTCGTGCTTTGACTTGATCAAACCTTTCCGACGTTTCCCTTATTACTTCCAGACTCCCTAATTCCTTCTGTCCAATCTCGCCCCAACAAACCGGGGTTCTGCATCTTCTCCCATACAACATTTCGTAAGGCGGCATGCCTATCGTCGTGTGATAACTATTGTTGTAGGAGAATTCGGCTAATGGCAGATGACTGTCCCAACTGCCGCCAAAATCGATAATACAAGCACGAAGCATATCCTCCAATGTCTGAATGGTCCTTTCGGACTGACCATCCGTTTGCGGGTGGTATGCCGTACTGATATTAAGTCTCGTGCCCATCGCCTCGTGAAATCTTTTCCAGAACCTCGATGTGAATCGTGTGTCCCGGTCGGATACTATCGTCAAAGGCATCCCATGTCGTGCTACTACTTCGTTAATAAATACTTCCGCTAACCTTTCCGACGAGAACGTCTCGCGAATAGGTAGGAAATGAGCACTCTTTGTTAATCGGTCCACAATTACCCAGATGGTGTCATGACCTTTAGCTGTGCGAGGTAGCTTGGTTATGAAGTCCATGGTAATGTGTTCCCACTTCCATTCTGGTATATCAAGCGGTTGAATCTTTCCATACGGTTTCTGGTGCTCGGCCTTTACTTGTGAGCAAGTCAAGCACTTGCTTACATACTTTGTCACTTCATGTTTCATTCCGGGCCACCAGTATTCCTTCCTCAGATCTTGGTACATTTTATTGGTACCGGGATGGATAGAGTAACGAGACTTATGAGCCTCATCCAAGATTTTAGTTCTAAGCTCGCCACCCATAGGTATCCACACCCGTCCAAAACGTGTCCTAACACCTAGGGTGTTATATTCCAACTTGTCCCGTTGGCCAACCATCCTTTCCTTCTTTATGTTTCCTTCTTTAAGTGCCTCATCTTGAGCCTTTTCAATTTCTCTCATCACATCCGATGTTACCACCAAAATACTTCATAAACACTTCCTTCATAACCTTTCCTTCTAAAACATCACTCATAAACATCATTTTATAAAACATTACATACAACCTTCATAAACATCATTTTATAAAATCGTTACGTATGCACAACAGCCCAAAAACATTATTAAAACATTTAAAAGAGGGCTTCTAGAACTCACCTGATAAACAGTTTCTGAAATACTCTTAGCTGGCTACTGAGCGTCACTAATGTTACTCACGATCTGTTATAATAAAGCCATATGTGTAAGGTAGTGCTCCTAGATGACACTAGACATCCCTATGCTTAAACCTAGTAGTTTCGATGGATTTGCTTACATCGAAACTTGATAGTTTCGATAGGTTGTTTATGTCGAAACTTGGTAGTTTCGATAAGTAACTTAGGTGTAATCTTAACTTCGGATCGTGGGCTCATATCGAAACTATGATAGTTTCGATGGGTATGCATATATCGAAACTGAGTAGTTTCGATGGATCTGCACATATCGAAACTAGGTAGTTTCGATGGGTCTGCACATATCGAAACTAGGTAGTTTCGATGGGTTTGCACATATCGAAACTAGATAGTTTTGATGGGGTCTGCACATATCGAAACTAGTAGTTTCGATGGACCTGCACATATCGAAACTAGTAGTTTCGATGGACCTGCACAGATCGTCTTCCCAAAAATCTGAAGTTTTTGCATGCGAGTCTGATCGAGTCAGTATCTCAATTTTTCTTAGATCAAAGCGTTCGGTTTTCATTCTATATGCTATACCTAAGCTCATTTTCAAGTTACATCCGCAAAATCGTTACCTTTTTTAGCCAAAGCCCGAAAATCCCAAAAACGAACAAAAACTTAGATTTAGGCTAGATCATTACCTGTATCGAGATTCTGATCCGGAGGTCCTTCTCACGAGCTTAGCAGTAACGTGTTCCCTCAATTCCGGGACGATCCGTCAACTCTCTCTCTAGACCCGAGCTCTCATTTCTCTCTCTAGAAGTTGCGTGAGTGGGGGAATGAGCAGAGAAAAGGGTTGCCCTGCCTCTTATATACCTGGGCTTCCCTCGGCCCATTGAAGCCGAGACCAAGCCCGCTCCCTTTTGTTTAAATATTTCGACTAAATCACCGGTTTCGCTATATTTATTCGTTTTATTATTTTTGGGATGTTACATAGGAGGATTGGATTTAAGTCTTAGCTTGTTTATGGGAACTGAAGGCTTAGAGGACTTTTGTTATTTGAAATCTTAGCTTGATCTTAGGAGCTGGAGGCTTGGAAACTTCTAATAGTGAAGTGTTAGCTTGTTCTTAGAACTGGAGGCTTGGAGGATTTCTGTTATTGAAGATTACTGGAGTTACTGGTATAGGGTCTACATGGATGATGGATTGAGAATTGCTCAAGTCTCCAAGTGGGAGATTGTTAGGTGTGGAGTCTCGTTTAGAGGCAGCCGACCCTAATTAGAGTTAGCCGGCCCTAACGGGCATATCTCTACGGTTTGGGCCTAACTTGGAGAACAAGTTAGGAACCGTAGTTTTAATCTATAAATACCTTATGTTGTAATTGTAATATGTGTGCCTTTGAGCTTAATAAAATAACCTAGTTGCAGCCCATGGACATAGGTCCCCACTAGGACCGAACCACTTAAATTTCTTGTGTCGTTTATTTTTGTACCGTGTGATTATCATTTGTGCATGTGTGTGTGTTGATTCCGCTGCGCCACTTTGTTCCTAACACCATTACCCGACCCATGACCTTATTATCCTAGGTTATTTATTTATCTTTTCATGAATTATACTTCATTCCTTTGTCTTTTCCCTCCTAACAAACAACACTAAGTAATGATTAATTTCATTTTCACAGGGTAACCAAACACGACAATGATGATAATGATCCATTCCTTTCACTCGTCCATTCAATTCAATCGTCCATTCCATTTCTTCGTCCATTCCATTACCTCATACCAAACAAATCCTAATTAACATAATGCTACATGATGCATAATATAAATATGATGCACCATCATGACTATATATTGAAATCAATATCACCCATAAAATCTTCATTAGTAGGATGCACAACATGGGGATGAATCTATTAATATCCAATGTTGTTGGTTTTTGTAGATCTCCTCAGTCCGCTCATATCAAGTGTGACACAATCCTTTGAATTGGATATATGAAGATGAAGTAAGAAAGTGCAAGTGATACGCCAGAGAATATTGGTTGAACTAGAGGATCAATCCCGGAGAATCAGAATTCGTTGAATTTTTATGTGTGTAAAAATGAGTTTTTACTGTAAAAAGTGAATTAAATCTCTAAGTCAATAGTGACCCCGACTAAGAAGTGTTGCTTCTATCGTTGTTAGAGAATACAACGTTAAAGTTTAAAGTTAATGAAGAAGTAACGTGAAACATTAGGCCTTTAACAATTATGCTCACACTGACTTACCACAACCGTTATCTAAATAATTAAACCCGAAAAATTACTCTGAAACATTATACTTGACTTGGATCATGTACTATGAACCTATTTTATTGTTAATCCAAATTAATGTTATTACTTTACAAAGATCGCTCTCGCTCTCATTGTGACTAGAATCCTCTAATGCTTTTAGTCACCGTCATTTTCCAACTTGTCCATCATAATGGATGCATTTCCTGTATGCTCATGTATGCATCAAATATTTACATCATTTTAGTTAAAGAAGCACATTATTTTAAGAATATGCTAACACTGATTTTTTTAGTTGTAATAAATTTATACATTTTTATATGATTTTAAACTATGTTATTATATTATTTTTAAATCATATCATATCATATCTATATCTACATCTATATCTATACTATATAATAAATAAAGGTTTTTAGTGCCACTTGTCACCTTCATATTAATTTTCATCATTTTTTTCACGCCTCTCTTTCTCTTATTTAATGCACTTCTATCTTTAAATAATAATATATATTTAAAGAAAATATTAATCTATATACATACTAATAAATAAAGGTTTTGGATTGCCACATGTCACTCCCTCATGCCTCCTCACATTGGTTTTTCCGCATCTCTCTCCTAGTAAATGCACCTATATCTTATTAAATAATAATGATATTATAAATATATTATTAAAGAAGAATAATAATTATATTAAATAAGAATATATAATAAGAATTCAAAATATAACTAATTAAATAAAAATACTAATCTATACTCCCTAATAAATAAAGGTTTTTATAAAATTGTTTTCCTACCTAAAGTTTAATTATAATTTAAGATTTTAAACCTCTCACAAATAATAAATGCTTAACAAATATAATTGCTAAAATTATTTAATATCATTTTACTAGAACTTAAAAACTGTTTGATTTGAAAATTTTGAACTTTGTATTATTTAAATTATAACAAAATCAATAAATTAACTCTCGCAAATTTACTATAATTAGAGAATTAAATTAACAATTTTTTAAAAAAATTAACAACTTATCTTTGTTAAGCAAATAACAATTAATCAAAATCAATTTCCTAGAATCAAAAAAATTTACCTTGTGTAATTTGGTTTTGTGAATGTAATTGTAATTTTATTTATTTTTTATTATGTAAAGTAATTCTTATTTAGACACTTATGAATAATATATGTTTTTTTCATTAACCGTGTAATACACGGGAACTAACCTAGTTACACTAATAAAAACATTTATTTTAAATTATCTCTTCTTATAAGAAACTTTAAAATTTAATTATGTAACTTTTATTTCAATCAAATAGTAATTGAAAGTCAAATTACATTAAATAGTAATTAACGTATTTTCGAAACCTAGTTATATATTAATTTTTACATATTTTGAGTTTGTTTATATCCGTAGTATATGTAATATATTTTTACACCTGTAAAACATATACATAAAGATTTAAATTTTTTAAATATTAATATTGTTCACCCCATGTGTAGACACGTGATCTAAACTAGTATAAAAATAAAAACATGTTTTAAATTCTTATACTTACGTGTTCTTATATAATTGATTAACTTGTTAGATAAGGATCAAATTTTAATCAATAAAACTAAAAAAACATATTTAAGAGGGTACTCATTTCAAAGTTCTCAATAAAAAATGTTTTATAATACGACGTCCTTTGTAAATTAAATTTTACTTTTAGTGTTTAAAATTCAATAAATATATAGCTTGCAAAAATTTAGTGTGACAAATTTGATGCAAAATGGAGTCATGCATAGTTTTACACCAAAAATTACGTCACTTTATGTCTTGATCGATTAGAGATGGTTTATACCAATGCTATATTATTTTAACGTTTTCATACATATATTGAAAATGGTATACTATGACATATTTGAAGCATTGTATTCAATATATTTCAAGTTGATTAACACAAAAATGAAGTTAGATGAATTATTAAATTGTCATCTTACACTCTAGAGAATTAAACATGCAACATACTAAAGATGAGCTAATTGTTGTATGTATTAGCATTAAATGATATAACACTGTGGTGCCTTAAACATTAATCATAATGAATCTAAACATTGTCTCATCTAGAATAAAATCAATTGTCGTTTTATCTATATCTATACTACTATATAAAGCATATAGAGTGGTCAAAGTTGTAAATTTACTAAAATTTTAAGACACTTAAGAAAAGCGTTGTTGCATTTGGTACAAGTGTTGATATATAAATCTATACTACTTTTACAATTTTATCCCTAAACCAAAACTATAGAAAATGTTCATATCCCACATCGGTTGTGTAGAAAAACCAAAGCAGTGTCTAACTCTTATATAAGGAGCTCTTTGTCGAAAGTTAAAAGAAAAAAAATTGTGTTTCACATGCATGCCTTATTATATGCTATTAAACATAAACCTAAATTGGTAAAATTCTTTTTGGTTTTTGAATCGGTGGTACCGCCAAAAATCTTTTTAAATCATTGGTTAGCATATTAAAAGAGAGTAGCCAAAGATGCAGATTCTTGCACATTTTTATACCCCCTAGTGTTGAGCGCGGACCTCTCACACTAGTAGTGTTTAATATAGTGGTGGCAATTCTTTATACACGAAAACATTTGATTTCTTTTATTATATTTAACTTATTATTTAAACATATTTTGTTTGAGTTGATCATTTAATTAATTAAATAGGCCATGTTTAACTACTAGACTTTGGTCTAGTGGTTATTGGCAATGAAGGATCAACCTGCCCACGCAGGTTCGATCCCGAGCCAACCCGGGTTTTAGTCCGGAGTGCGTTACGCTAGCGGGTCTTGGTCCGTGTAGCGGCGCAACTGTTGTCAAGTGGCAGCAGGCTCCATGGTTTCCCGGTGATAGCCGAAGCCTCTCGTTCTGAACCCGCGGGCCCGGTTCAGACAACGTAGTGGTCAGGTTGAGAGGTGCGGGTCTCCGATTTGGAGATGCGACTGCCACTTAAAAATGAAAGTTGCCTATCAAAAAAAAAAATAGGCCATGTTTGCACTAGTACAAAAATCACTTTTAGAAGCGATGATTGTGAATTTCAAAGCAATTTTGGATCGCTCCAAAAAATAGCTATTCAAAAAATCGATTTATTTTTAAATCGGTTTGAGAAATAGCTCTAAAAAATCAAAGCCCAATTAAAAGAAATTGTTATTGATTAAGCGGAAAAATACAATCAATTCACAATTGAAGAACCAAATCAAAACGCCAAACGATTACTGTTATTGAACTTCTAAACCATGCAATTGATTTAGGGATTATTACAAAGAAACTGAAACGAAACTATTACAAAATGAATTACACCAAACGATCAAGCAATGGATGAGAATTTAGAAAACGAAAAACTAACTCTAAATGCGCAAGAACAAATCTTAACAACCAGCTGCAACACCAAACGAACTAATTACACTTTTCACCCCTAGCTTCCAAAGTTGTTAGAAAACAACCAAAGTAACTATTGCCTTATGACACAATATACCCTTGAACTTTTGAATTAACTTGAATGTAACATCAATTGCTCCCACTTGATTATGATCACATCCAACAAAAAATCAAACGTCGCCGGAGACTATCACCGAAATTTAGAGTCTCCACCGTCGTCGTTGCCCACTACAGATGTACAACCACATTGGATTTGAGTAGGAAAGCATCGTTGGTGTCATCACTACAGATCTGCAAACACATTGGATCTGAGTAGGACAACAAATCTGATATCGCCACTACAAGTCTGCAACCACCCAAACCACCATCACCACCATTTCTAACTAAATCAATGAAACCATTAGATTTATCATTTGGATTTCAAAAGTATATGATTATATACCTTACCCTTTTCACGCATAAATTAATAACACTTAACATGAAAAACCTCAAATTTCCTATGTATTTGCAAGATTAAACATTTGACAAGTCAAACTCATATCATGTATATAATATGGTAATAATCAAAGTAGCCTTTTAGACTTTATGATAAAAGCTTATAGCTTTATTTTGTGAAACAATAACAACCTCCTTTACAAATTATATCTTTTTTACATTTCAAGATAACTACCCCTATCCTTAATTATATTTCATACATCGCCCCTAATTCATTATATTTGGACTTCAAATAAACATATAATTACCGTCTTAATAAACTTGACTTTCTTTCTAAATTCCATATAAAGATTGGTCAACCGTTGACTATACAAAGTGAAGGTGGAGTTGAATTCCAATTAAGCAATTCTTCAATCATTTGCATCACCACCTTGTTTTCTTCTTCTATTGCTTGATCGCCGGAGCCACCGTCCTCCGCCACCGGAGATGTTGCTTCCTCCGCCGTCCCCACTTTCCTCTTGCCTCCAAGATCCACCTTCATCACCCAACCGGATCCGGACCCTTTTCCGGGCCGTTTCTGCCACACTCCAAAGTGAGAGTTATCACTGTCAAGACGTAAACATGTTAGTGAAGGTGACGGATCTTTACAACATTTACGCAGCTTGGCTGCGAGAGTGGCTGCCGGAATCTCTGCATGGGATGACGGAGAAAGGGTTTTGGTGGTGACCGGAAAATTAGTCTTTGCGGTTTGACCGTTCATCAAGATGGCTGCTTGGTCATATGCTCTTGCTGCTGCTTCCGCCGTCTCAAATGTTCCAAGCCAAATCCTTCTCTTTCTGTTGTTGTTGTAAGACATGCATTAAAAGTTGTACATTGGAAAATGAAATATAAAGAAAATGAGAAGAGTGAAGTGAAGTTACAAGAGTGGATGCCTGATCTCAGATACCCAAGAACCCCATTGCCTTTGCCTGACACCTCTGAACTTCTTTGTTTGTACCATGATTAATAAGTGTTGTGTCTTCACTGTCCCAACGATTTATAGGAGAAGAAGTACAAGATCAAACATACTAGGAGAGAGAACAAGTGATGAGCGGTGTACATATGAAATGACAATTTGTTACATGCTTTTATAAAAAAATATATATATTCTTTCCTTATTTTCACATTAACGACTCTCTATACTGAACTAGCTTGATTCCAGCACAGAGTAAAAAATATCAATACATAAATTTCTTAAATTTTTATGTATATGTATTTTACAAATGTAAAAATATATTACATATACTAAGGATAATAAACAAAATTCAAAATATGTAAAAATTAATATATAATTGGGTTTCGAAAATACGTTAGCTACTATTTAATATAATTTGACTTTTGTTTACAATTTGATTGAAAATAAAGTTACATAATTAGATTTCAAAGTTTCTTATAATAATGGATAATTTAAAATAAATATGTTTTATTAGTATATAGTTAATATATTTTTTTAAAAATTCTTATTATTAAAAGATATAGATGTAATTAATAAAAGAGAGAGACGGAAAACAATGATAAGAATGAATATGGAGACGACACGTGACATGAAAAAAACATTTATTTATTATATAGTATAGATATAGATATACTAAAATGCTTTAAACCGTACATCAGTAGTAAGTAGAGGTGAGCAAAAAAACCGGGTTTTTTTTCGAACCGGTTTAAACCGTCAAACCGGTTTAGATCTAACCGGTTTAAGACAAACCGGATTGGGTTGGCTCTAAATCGCTGGTTTAAAACCGGTTTAAGGCATTCAGAGGACCACCAGGTTGAAGACCGGTTTATTCAAACCGGGTACGCAAACCGGTTTTTTTAACCGGTTTAAACCGCGGATGGATACATGTCATTAGGAAGATTGGATAAGCGAAGGTTGATGATACATTTAATTTAGATCGTTGTTGTTTGTTATATTTAGATCTTGTCTTCGATGTCATTGCATTAAAAATAAAGAACTATAAACTATAAATAAAATAAGATGGACTATTCACTAATTGGCTTTTTAGTAAAATTTGAGTTCAAATTTGTTTTCTTTTTTCTCAGCCAGTCGTGATCGTTTTATTTAAAATTCAGGAGATTTTATAATACAGTTTCACCAATGGTCTACATTAATATTGATTTTTCGTTTCGATTAAACATTGCAACAAATTTTAAGTTAAAACTAACTACGTATATAAATAATTGCAATAAACAGCTTAACTGTCAAGGGCGGGGGATATAAGGGGCCCGAGGGGGCCCCGGCCCTCCCCCGATTTTTCGCTCAGAAGTGTTAATATATACGTATTCGGTCGATTTTTCGCTCAATAGTGTTAATTTATATGTATTCGGCCGAAAATTTTATAGTTCCGGCCCCCCCTATATGAAAAAAAAATTCCCGGCACCCCTACGAAAATTTTCAAGCTCCGCCACTGGTCTTGGTCATCCCCATCGCCCCACCCCCACCCCATAAAAGTTATGGTATTCAATAACATTTGAAAATTAACAAAAGGGAAATGTGTGTGTTTATAAAAGCAATTGCAATAAAGTTTTCACCTACATAAAGTAGACTTTTTAAGAATTTATTATGCCTTCGTAACCACCATGAGTTAATGACAGAGACCATTTATGTGTCTCTTATTCTTCATCACTATTCTAATCGATGTGTAACAGCCTTTATGATTTATGTTCTTAAAAGACACTAAACATTATGGTTGGCAATATAATACTAGCCGGCGAAACCTGCACGCTACGACGAGGAGTTAAAATTTTTATGACTCGGTTTCGATGATCTGTACATTGGTATTAATCCTGCGAAAAAAAGTTCACGTTGAAATCTTGTTGAAAAAAAAAACACGTCGAAATGACAAACTTGGAATTTTATTAAACATTATATTTTAAAGGTTGAAAGAAGAAAAAAAAACTATACAAAAACGAAACCTTCAAGGAGCTTCGAGAACTTGTACGTTCGTGCTTGACAACTTGTACATTATCACGAAAACTCGGGTTTAAATGAATTTTATAACGAAATGTAGATAAAAATAAGCACTTGTAACAACAGTACATTCGAAGTTATAAAAATTTATATATTAAAAATTTACGCATCGGGTGTGTAACGAACCAAAATCTGGGTTTCATTTTCAAATAAATAAATATTCTAATAAATATTATGGTGAAAATAATATATTACAAATAAGTTGAAACAAGTGGGTTAAAGTTAGTAATGGGTTATGTTAGTTTTAGGTAATTATGGAATGAAATGGGTGAAATAAAAGTTGATGGGCCAAAAATGTAAATGATAAAATTCTGCCATTTTGACTAGAGGAAAGTCAAAATTGAACTCATTTTTGAGTTGGGGTCGTTTGGGAGCAAGAGGAAAAAGGAGAAAATCGATTGTGGAGCTAAATCGTGCATTTGAACTCGGATTTGTGAATGTTTCAGCTCACACAACATCTTCCTAACATCAAGTAAGCGATTATTTTCCTTTGATTTCACTTTTGAATGTGTTAGTGGGTGGGTTTTGTAGAAATCCAAAAATGTTGAATGCATGTGGTGTTAGATTATGGATAATCTAGATAAACTAAAGGTAAAGAGTGATGATTAACATCTTAGAACCCTTTGATTTTGATTATGAGAAGTTAAGATTCATATGGTGAAAATTGGGGGTGTTTGGATCATGATACTAGAATGTTGAATTAGTGAGGATTAAGTGTTTAGGTGGTATTAGACACTTGAATGAATACCAAATTGACCTAATAAAAGTTATTGAACGAGAAATTAGTGTCAACTTATTGGAAAGAAAACTAAAGTATGTGAGTATGTATTGAAAGAGGGTGTTTGGTTATGGGAATAACCCAAACGGGTCACTTTGGGTTGGAAATGGGAATTGGGTTACGAACTCAATTGTAATGTGATTTTGTATGTATGTTAGATTACTAAACTAAGTGTATTTGTTTAGGTAATCAAATTGCAAAGCTAGAAGGTGGTGCGGGATCTTCTAACTCAAAAGGTAAGTGCCTTTGCACTTACTTAGTAATGTTGATAATTGGGTGGTATATGTGTTATGATGCATACTATGTGTTGAAATGAATGTGTGTGATTATTGAATGAACTAGTATATGGAAAAGTATGAATGTAGTTATAGTGATAAAACTATAATGGATATGTGTAAATGAATGAATGTGGTTATTGTGGAAATACCATAATGGTTATGTGAATAAATGTAGTTATAGTTGAAATGCTATAATGGATATGTGTAATGAATGAATGTAGTTATAGTGTAATACTATAATGGGTATATGTGAATGAGGTTATGATCTATGAATCATAATGGATATGAGGTTATGATCTATGAATCATAATGGATATGAGGTTATGATCTATGAATCATAATGGATATGAGGTTATGATCTATGAATCATAATGGATAGGAGGTTATGGTTAAAATACCATAATGGATATGAGGTTATGATCTAAGTATCATAATGGATATGAGATTATGGCCTATGTGCCATAATGGATATGAAATGGTGAAATATGAATGTTATACGAAATGAATAAAACTTGTAGTGGAAATACAAGTGTTAAGAACCTTAATTGACCAAATGGGTGCAAACGGTTCAAATGGGTCAAATGGGTGAAAGGGTGAAAACAAGTGTAAATACTTGTGTTGAATATGTTTATCGTCATTACTAACGGTGATATGTTAATGTGGTTATGTAGGGAAATCTCCGATGTAGGTCAAAGTCAAGTCCGAGGCGTTGAAGGATTCTCTTATGCGTTTTGGTATTTTAGGGGTTTAAAGGAAAATTCTTAGAATGTTATGTAAATTGGTACAAAACTTGGTGTTTTGGTGAATTTTGGTATTCTGTAAATGATGTTTAAAGGTTGGTCAAAAACCCAAGTGTTGGGAGTTTTTGGTGTTATGTTGTTTTGCTGAAAATAGTAGAAATTTGACTAAGTATGGAACTGGGAAAGAAAGTAAACTTTCTGTTTACTAGGCATCTTCGCGGTACGCGAAAGACTGAGGAAAGTCTTTCGCGACACGCGAAGACTTGAGGGCCGTCAGCTTATTTTTGGAGTCTTCGCGGTACGCGAAGAACCCTTCTCCCGGACAATTTAAACCAGGGTTCCCTAGCGGTACGCGAAAGGGATCCCCTGGGTCTTCGCGGTACGCGAATGGTTTTTTTTAAATAAAAATAAATAAATAAAAAATCTTGGGATTAATGCTTCCGCGTGTGTTTAATGTTTTAATAATTGGTGTTCCAATTATGGGTGTTACAAGGTGGGGGCGTGAGATTGAACTCAGGACTCAAGGGTGAAGCTCTGTGCACGAACCGTCGAGTCAACGCTAAAGCCTGTTTACATCCTCATTCAATACAAATATATATAAAAGGAAATATAAAAGTGACTTATGCAACGTTATGAATAGTAACTCCTTTGAGTGGTACGGACATGCGAAAATATTAATATTATATGTGTGTGTGTAACACCTGAAAACCCAAGCCTTGTAGATAAAGAATAATGGAGGGACCTAAGTTGCCAAAGTTTCAAAGTGACAAACCCCTTCCTTCTACCCTAGCCTCCACCTACATCCACCCTTATCCTCCCTCATTTCCATCACCTTCTTGCATGCTTTAGAGGGAGATTCTAGAGAGAGAAACTAAGGTCTTAACAAGCTATCAACCCGCTTTAGAGCTTGGACAAGGAAGGAGACTAAACCAACAAGTTCTGGATGAGATTGAAGGTAACATTATCACCTAGACCTCCATTTTTTATTAAAATGTCCAAAACCCTAGTTTTTTTCATAAAGTCGGGATTTTTACGTAAAAGTTGGTACCTTTTGTTTATAAAGTCCAACGTTCAATCCTGAGTTCTTTAGCCACTTGGGGGAAAGAGGATAGTATTGCCATGTTAGTTAAAAATATATTTAACAGTTCTAGTTTGGAATCTTTTAGCCCAGAAGGCATTGATAATCATAAGGAGGGAGCTGTGGGCAATACCAACATCAGGCAGTGTCTTCATAAGGTTGCAGATGGCCATTTTACAGCGGCAGTGAAGGTGTTATGCTCGTCTGGTGTTGCTCCATACAATGGCGATACCATACAAGCTTTAGAGGCTAAACACCCGCACAAGCAACCTCCATCTATGCCAAGTGAAATATACTCCGAGCCTCCTCTTGTTGCGGAGGTTGATAGTGTCCTTGGTTGCATTAAATCGTTTCCTAAGGGAACTTCGTGTGGGAAAGACGGCTTGCGAGCACAACACATTTTGGATGCTTTATGTGGAGACGAGTCTGCAGTTGCCACTGATCTTTTAACTACTATCACCGCAGTGGTCAATTTGTGGTTAGGGGGAGATGCCCATCAAGTTTATCAGGTTTTGTTGCATCTGCTCCTCTTACACCGCTCTTAAAACCCGACAATGGGATCCGACCTATTGCAGTGGGTACTATATGGAGGCGGTTGGTGTCCAAGGTTGCTATGAAGGGTGTCGGTAAAGAGATGGCCAAGTACCTTAATGATTATCAGTTTAGGGTTGGTGTGTCGGGTGGCGCCGAGGCCATATTACATAGCGTCAACCGGGTATTGAATGAACGTCACACGGATGGGTCTCTGGCCATGCTTACAGTAGATTTTTCTAATGCATTTAATCTGGTGGATAGATCAGCCTTACTTCGCGAGGTCCGAATGAGGTGCCCGTCTATTTCTTTGTGGGTAGAATTCCTATATGGGCAACCAGCTAGATTGTATCTTAGAGACGAGTACATTTGGTCCACCACCGGGGTTCAACAAGGAGACCCATTGGGACCACTTTTTTTCGCTCTTGTTTTGCACCCCCTTGTGCATCAAATTAGAGACAATTGCAAGCTTCTTCTTCATGCTTGGTATCTTGATGATGGGACTGTCATTGAAAATTCAGAAGAGGTGGCTAGAGTGTTAGACATTATTAAGGTGGTGGGTCCTACCTTGGGTCTTGAACTAAATATTAAGAAAATTGAGTTATTTTGGCCTTCATGTGATGGTAGCAAGTTTCATGATGGTTTATTCCCTGTGGACATTGGGAGGCCGTTATCCGGGGTAAAACTTCTTGGGGGGCCGTCAGCAGAGATGCAAATTTTATTAGTGGGTTAGCTAAGAAGAGAGCTACTAACGCTGTTAATTTGATGCGTCTTCTTCCAAAACTTCGTGACCCGCAGAGTGAGCTACTCTTGCTTCGATCTTGTATGGGTATTGCCAAACTTTTCTTTGGCTTGAGGACGTGCCAACCCGTACACATGGAGGAGGCAGCGCTATTCTTTAACGAAGAATTGCATGGGGCGATTGAGGACATAGTTGTTTGTGGAGGTCCTTTCTTTGGAGACTTTCAATGGCGACTTGCTTCCCTACCTATTAGGTTTGGGGGTTTGGGGTTGTATTCCGCTGTAGAGGCTTCATCTTATGCCTTTGTAGCCTCGAGGGCCCAATCTTGGGCGTTACAGGACCACATCTTACGAGACAGCGGCATATGTGGTATGGATTCTGATTATGATTGTGCTTTGGCTTGTCTTCGTGATACGATTTCAAGCTTTGACTTCAGCGGTTTCACTAATAAGGACACCGCCCCCCCTAAAGCACAACATGCATTGGCGAGTGCCCTTTTTAGTAAAATCGTTCGTGAAATGGAAGTCCAGTTTGAAATGATCGTTAGACAAAGAGCTGTTTTTGAGTGTCTACGAGCACCACATGCTCAAGATTACCTTCTCGCGATCCCTATAGATGGGCTAGGCCAACATATGTCGCCGGTGGAGTATCGTACTATCCTTAAGTATCGCCTCATGATTTCACTATACCCGGTTGACGAGTTATGCCTGTTTGCCGTAAGGCGTGTTTAGACTCCTATGAGGAGCATGCGGTTCATTGTAGAGAGCTCCCGGGGTTCAAGTACCGACACGACTTGGTTAGGGATGTTCTTTTTGACATATTTAGGCGTGCCGGTGTTTCTACTAAGAAAGAGGCACCAGTGAATTTCTTGACGGACCCATTGGAAGGAAGATCAACACTTAGACCCGCTGACATTTTGGTCTTTGGGTGGATAGGTGGGAAACATGCGTGTGTAGATCTAACAGGGGTCTCCCCTCTGGTGGGCTTGGGAGTTAGTGCTTTCACGGTGAGTCAGGCTGCTCTAAAAGCTGCTTCGAGCAAAGTGACCAAACACGAGAAAGCGTGTCTTGACAACCAACACGTGTTTATACCATTTGCTTTTGACACTTTTGGTTTCCTTGCACCAGAGGCCGTGGAGTTACTTAACCGAGTACAGCGGGTCATGCATAGTAATGTTATGACCCCAAGATCTGTAGATGTAGTTTTTAAAAGACTTGGTTTTGCTATTCAAAAAGGGTTGGCGGCGCAGCTTGTTGCCCGTTTGCCTTCTATCTCTATGTAATTTCTCTTTGGGAGTTGTGTTTTGTTTTTATAAATGAATTTCATTTGTAAAAAAAAATGTTTGAACGTAAAAAGATCGGACCTTGGACCAAAAACACTGTTGAAAGGCAAAGCTATGAATCAGCCGAAAGTTCACGGATCTGAGCAAAGTTTCG
The DNA here is from genome assembly GCA_023525975.1 of Smallanthus sonchifolius. Lineage (NCBI taxonomy): Eukaryota > Viridiplantae > Streptophyta > Magnoliopsida > Asterales > Asteraceae > Smallanthus > Smallanthus sonchifolius. Next base: position 54,921,331 of record CM042046.1, on the reverse strand, counting down.
GCCGAAAGTCCTTAGTTTCGGATGAAAGTTCTCAGTTTTGGATGGAAGTATAGTTCTGGCCGAAAGTTCTTAGTTTTGGACATAAGTATAGTTCCGGTCGAAAGTTCTATGTTCTAACACAGTTCACATGTGAATTTCATTCAGACTGTTAGACGCTTCGCATTGATTCCCTACAGTTGATATCTTTAGTGGGCTGGCATGTGAGTTCTAGAAACCCTTTTTTTACCTGTTTTGGGGCGATATACATGTTCATTAAAATGTTTTATAAATGGACGGTTTTTATTCAAGAAACGTACAACGATTTACAAATGTTTATGAATGTTATGCTGATGATGTTTCTAAAAGAAGAGGGTAACGTTTTTTATAAAGTCATTACATTGTCACAGTCTGCTATGGTTCCTTCGGGGATAGATGCTATGTTATGTTATGTTAGGCAGTACCTTTATAGGAGCCTTCGTTGCTAGCCAACAGTTATACAACTTGTATGGAAGTGGTGACGATCAATTCGGGGTGAACGTGACCCCAAGGAATGTTATGTCTTGTCGATTTATTCGCAAAAGCCATAGGGGCACTACGTTATATATGTCGGTCTATGCGCAAAAGCTATAGGCACAATACATTATAATGGACACTTTCAAGAAAACGCAGATGTAGACATTTGTGTGTGACTTGTTATGTATGTTTTAGTACGTTCCATTTTCTTAAAAGGTATGTTATATGTTACGATAAATCCTTCTTCTTTTGTTTTATGTAATCTGGAACTCTCTCAGCGTAGCTGGATTTTAGTATGCACATCAGTGTAACTGTGTAGGTGTAGGTAATGGTGGAAGCTTAGGATGGATGCTTGGCTCGAGGGGATGGGCTACCCCGTTGTAGGAACTGACATCCCCTTACCTGTTTATGAAAAAAAAATCTGATTTTTTTAAGACTTTATGTAATGGTTGAACATTATTTCGCTGCTTATCAATGGAATTTCTAGTTTAAGGACTATGTTGCAACATGTAAATCCAACTATTGAAACCTTTAGAGTTTTGGGACATTACCGAGAGAGAAAAAGAGAGAGACATTAAATAAAAAGAGATTTGTCCTTGGCCATTTGATGCAATGGTAGCCAAGGTTTTTCCATAGTGGAGGTTTTTTGTTCGAGCCTCACATCGAGCAGTTTTTTGGGTTAAGCCAGAGGTTTTTCTTAGTTGTGGGTTTCCTCCTGTAGTGAAGGTTTGATCCGGATTAATAGGGTCGTTGGACCCGATTTATATAACATTTATCCCCCATGAGGATCCGGTGTGTGATTAAAAAAAAAGATTAAAAAAGAAATAGAGAAAAGGTATTATATCATTGTGGCGTCAATTTAATGGTTAACACAAATGGGGTGACAAGACCGCAATTTATAGAAAGTTAAATATGTGGCAAAAGAATTGACTTTTCATGTAAATCTAAAAAAAAAATTTTATTACTAATACATTAAATGGTAGTGTTGGTGCTCAATGGAAAGACACTAACAAACCATCCTTTTCTATTTTTGTATTTGATTTTACTTTCTTGGCTCAACAGCAAGATTCGGTTTTTTAGTCAAACAACACATGCTTAAGCTCTTTAAGTGGTTAATGGGACGAAGGTTCAAACCCTGCGTCCGACAAATCCTTTTTTTGGGTTTTTTTCTTCTTTTTTCCTTCCTTTTCTTTTTATATTTCTTAATTTTTTTTCTTTAATTTTTTTTAATTATTAGGCCGTAATGTGCGAACCATAATACCTTTTTCTATTTTTGGTTCAATCTCCAAAACCGATTCGCATCAAATTCATTTTTTTTTGTACTTAAGCACGTTAATGTCAACTCTACCCATCAAATTTTGTTTTTTCTTACTTTTTTTTATATTCGTTTATAAAAATTACTTTTTTCTATTTTTAAATTGTTACTAACTTCTTTAACGAACTTTCGTTTCAATGTCAGATCCAACTGGCACCGCAATCTATCTATTTTTCTATCTCTATAACCGTGTCGCGGCAACTTTAACGAGGTTCGCAAACCCGCCTCATCACGCGGGAGACCGAGTCATGGCAACTTCATAGGTTTCTTTATGTACTTAGTCACGCTATTGTCGTCGTCGCAACATCAGTAACGAGCTTTGCAAAACCGCCGCATCGCGTTATCTTTAATTATGCAGTTAAACACGTTTATATCACCGTACAGCCTCGTCGCAATGCACGGGTCAAATTTACTAGTTTCATCTAATTTTCTGGTCTTAGATATCTTTAATATATTTTACTTTTAAATTATACCATAAACTTTTTGATATCATTTTTTCTAACTTAAAGATTATTTAAAACGTTTGATATATTCTTGATTATAACAGTGCGTTTAACTATGTTATAATGGTATATTTAACATATTATAATAGCGTGTCTAATGCATTACAATAACGTATCTAACTTTCCCTCTTTTTTTTTGTATCGAGTTTTGATACACTATTGATTACAATGGTGTGTCTAGGGCTGACAATTTCTGACACGGACATGTTAACACGACACACAATTAACATGTCTCGTGTTTGACCTTAACATGTTTCGTGTCTTAAACATGTCCACACGTTAAGACACGGTTAAATTCGTGTCTAAACAGGTTAACGACATGTTAACCTGTTAAGACCCGTTAATGTCATGTTAACATTCTATTTGCATCCAAGCCCATCTCAAGTCTAACACTCCAACCCATCTTTAATACTTTTATGGGTTTTAGTTTTAAAAATGTTTAGGGTTTATTATGTCAATGGATGTTATGATTCGACTTTTTAAACTTTTATGAACTTTTGACGTTTTTTTCATTACATACTAGCTTAGACCCCGTGTATTACACACGGGTGAAAAATATCATACATAAAATTCTAAAATCTTTATATATATTTTTTACAGGTGTAAAAATGTATTACATATACTAAGGATAAAAACAAAATTTAAAATATGTAAAAATTAATATATAATTGGATTTTGAAAATACGTTAATTATTATTTAATATAATTTGAATTTCATTACTACTTGATTGAAAATAAAAGTTAAATAATTAGATTTTAAAGTTTTTTATGATAAAAGATAATTTAAATAAATGTATTTTATTAGTATAATTAATATTTTTTAAATATATTGTTATTATTAAAAGTAAGAAATGTATTTAATAGGAGAGAGAGGCGGGAAAAAAATGATGAGGGTGAATATGGAGACGACATGTGGCAAGAAAAACCTTTATTTATTAGATAGTATAAATGTGATATTTATTATCTCTCTAAACAGGTCCCTTAACAGGTGACCTATTTCTAAACAGGTCGTGATCTTGTTTTGAAAAAAAAAGACGTTTTCGTGTTTTGAAAAAAATGACACAATTAATTTTCGTGTCAAAAATATATATCATCGTGTCTTATCGTGTCGTGTCAAACATGTTATGCCAGCCCTAGGTGTGCCTAATCATGTTACAACGATACGTCTAAATTTACAAGTTTGATTCACTATTGTATTTAGTTTTGATTATGCATGTGCCTAATCGCATTACAACGGTACGTCCAATTTTACGTATATTGTAGCCATGACTGTTTTGTTAAATTAGCATAGATACCTTTCCGTCTAAAGTTCATGCACGTACATGTGTTGTGTCCTTCATACTCTTTTAACAAAAAAGAAATCAACACGTTGAATACAAAATCAATTTTAATTAGATAACTATCATGACCTGTACGTATTGCAATGTAGGTATAATGGGAGAGAAAAGAGAGCCGGATGTGCGGTTACATGGCTGCATTATATATCTCATTTAAAATAATAGATACAAGTTTGTGCGATTCTCAAAGTTCTCTATAAGGGTGTGCATGAGTCAGTTTTGGGGTAAAATCAAACCTAAAACCAAAAGTACGGTTTTTGGTTTTTTGAAAACAATTCGGTTTTGGTTTTTTCGGTTTTACCAATTGGGCTTGAATTTTTTGGGGTAAAAAAAAATGACCCAAAATAATGAACCTGGTTTTTAAATTTTGGGCATAATATATTTTTATTAACTAATGATTAATTGATTATTACACATTTGGATCTAAGCATCTTGGACTACAAAATTTATTAGTTTCTTAAAAAATACTCAACATAAAAAATAAACATTATAATCTACAAATTCAATAACAAATATAAATATCAATATACTATTAATGCAAATACATGTAACACAAATATGCATGCACTTTTAACATAGAAGCACGTAATACAATATAATATATACTATGAAACACGCATACACACAATATAATATAAAGTTTATATGTATACGTTCGGTTCAGTTTTTTAGGTTTTCAAAATAGACAAAACCAAAACCAAAACGTAATTTTCGGTTTTCAAAAGATACAAAACCAAGCCACCGATTTATAGTTCGGGTCAGTTTTTCGGTGCGGTTTTTTTATTAATTTGGTTTCGGTTCGGTTATTTTGGTTTTTTCTCACCCCTTCTTCACTTAAAATTGATTTTGTATAACGCCTATATATATATATATTATGGAATCAATAATTTATGTATGTATATATATAGAAGGTCATAAATGCAACATTTTAAAGTACAAGTGTATATATGTAAATGATTGTAAAGAGGGAAACTTACATCGAAGTACATCCATGCATGAAGATTTGTATGGTTTCAAGTAATGAAACACTTTCACTAAAAGATATCTCTTTCTTCCTTAATGACAAGAAAGAATCCCTCGTTAAATACTTCACCCTTCCATTCGGCCTATTTCATCATTTTTACTTTCTAAGGTTGTTGGTTTACAAATACAATGGCTCCACATTTACTACACGGAACGATCCATGCCACCATTTTTGAGGTCGATAGCTTATATAACGGATGGGATTTTAGTGCTTGCTTCAAGGTACGTTTACGTTTATTTGTTATATACCAGGTTAGAAACATGGTGTATTACACATGTTGAATAAATGCAATTTTATATAATTACTAATATAAAGATTTACATATTACATATTAATGATATATTACATTATTTTTTTAAATATTTTAGAAATATTATATAATTATTATTTTTAAAATATTTTATAAAAAGAATGAAAAAAATGTTCAATTTATAAAAATGTTTTATGAACAAACCTAACTTTTTTTAAAACAAAAAAAAGCATTTTATAAAAACAGTTATAAAAATCATTATCATTTAATATGAGAGATGGAAAACAAAAAATTACAAAAACAATGAATGAAATTTGTATAATTAATAGAAGAAATAGACGAGGAAAAAAAGTTAAGGAAAACACAGGAGAATAAAACGTGTCCCCTTAGAATTTTTATTTATTAGGGTTAGGTGGGTTAGCGACATCCTAACCGACATGCCGTTCTAAAAAAATTAGGTATAGAGATTTGTGTATTTCATTCCTTACTTTGATCAAAAAATATTTTATTTTTCCTACAAGTCAGTTTAACATATTTCAGTAACAACTTGTAATAATTAATATAAACTAGAAAATTAGCACCTCACTTTACGGCGGCGAGTGACGGATCTTAAACAGTTAAGGCGGTGACATTAACATAGCTAAACACAAAAAAGAAACGCGGTTAAGTACATAGAAGAAACGTATGAAGTTATGGCGACTCGGTTGTGGAGATTGAAACATAGATAAAAGATAGTTATATAACAGAACCAATGTTTTTCAATCGGTGTCGGTCTCATTGTTAATGGTACCATCACATTACCGTTAGTCGATATAACTCATGACACCTAAAAAAATACCTTACATTGAATACGACTCCGTTTTTAACGAAATTTATACTGGGACGTCAAGAAAAAAATCAATTACGAACGAAAGTTATTAGGAAAAATAATATTATATATACTACAGGGGGTAAAGGCGAACCTTTAAAAACTTGAGAGGTTAAAGTTTCAATTTGTAAAGTTAAGGATGAATACTGTCATTTCTTAAAAATAGGGGGTGCAAGTGACACTGGCAAAAGCCACCGACACTTATGATTAAGTATTAGTGTAATTTAATTATTTATGATTAATTGGGCCTATTCGTGAACACATGAAATTTGCAGCTTTAGTTTTCTGGTAAGAGCCCAACCTTGTCTTTGGATACATAAATCAAAAAATTATATTACTATAGTTTGTAACAGGAGTTAGGAAATAATTTATTATTTTTTGTATTAATATACAGAATTTTTTAATTATGCAACATATAATATCATGTTATACAATAGATACGAAATAAATATTAATATAAATAATGAGACAACATATAACTTCTCTTTTATTAAAAATAACAAATTTCTTTTATTCCTTTATTTATGTTTTCTCTTGCAATTTCTTTCCATGGAGTCAACAAGTCGAGGAACAGGGAAAAAGTTTTTATCTCAAGTGAAGAGAATGATACTTTGTAGCCCTGAGGTAAATCATTCAATACTGAACTCAAAATTTTTAAACAAATATTAATATTTTTTAAAAATTTATTAGGTTGTAGGTTCAAAAATCTACGCAACAGTCGACTTGGAAAAGGCGAGAGTCGCAAGAACTAGAATGATTGAGAACGAGCCAACCAACCCTCGTTGGTACGAGTCGTTTCACATATATTGTGCACACAATGTTTCAAATATCATATTCACCGTCAAAGACGACAATCCGGTGGGTGCAATTCTGATCGGTAGAGCTTACCTCCCGGTTGAGCAGGTCATTAACGAGAATGAAGTCGACAGGTGGCTTGAAATATTAGACGAAAATCATAAACCAATTCAAGGACGATCAAGAATTCATGTGACACTCAAATATGTTAGTGTTGTAAGAGATAGCCATTGGTCACAAGGCATTAAGAGTCCTACATTTGGAGGGATACCCTACACCTTCTTTAGGCAAAGGGAAGCTTGCGAAGTAACGTTGTACCCCGATGCACATATCATCGGTGACAACATTACTTCGTACTTAATCTCTGAAGGCTATTACGAGCCCCAAAGATGTTGGGAGGATATATTCGATGCCATTAGTAACGCGAAACATTTGATTTATATAACAGGATGGTCTGTTTACACGAAGATCACGTTAATTCGTGACCCAAGGAGGCCAAAACCCGGGGGAAACATGACATTGGGCGAGTTATTGAAGCGAAAAGCCGAGGAACGTGTGAACGTGTTAATGCTAGTTTGGGATGATAGAACTTCCGTTGAGGCGCTAAAGAAAGACGGGTTAATGGCGACACATGATCAAGAAACCGGAGATTATTTTCATGACACTAAAGTTCATTGTGTGTTATGCCCTCGCGAGCCCGATAACAAGAATAGCTATGTTCAAGGGGTTCAAGTGGCTACGATGTTTACTCATCATCAGAAATCGATCATCGTAGATGGCGACATTCCGGGAGATTCGTCGGGAAACAGGCGGATTGTCGGGTTTGTTGGAGGTATCGATCTTTGTGACGGTCGGTACGATTCCCGCGATCATTCTTTGTTTTGGACTTTAAAAGACGTTCATCATGACGACTTTCACCAACCTAACTTCACCGGAGCCACGATCTCACGAGGCGGGCCGAGAGAGCCTTGGCACGACATACATTTCCGACTCGACGGCCCGATCGCGTGGGACGTGTTATATAATTTTGAGCAACGGTGGACTAAACAAGTCGGAAACCAATATCTTTACACACTCTCTGAGCTTGACACTTTCATAACGAACCCCACAACAATTGCTCCACCAAAAGACCGTGACACATGGAATGTGCAACTCTTTCGGTCGATCGATGGTGGCGCGGTCTCAGGGTTCCCCGAAAAGCCCGAAGAAGCATCTATGGCCGGGCTTGTAACCGGAAAAAATAACGTGATTGATCGTAGCATTCAAGACGCATATATTAACGCCATACGTCGCGCAAAAAACTTCATCTACATCGAAAATCAGTACTTTATAGGGAGCTCGTACAATTGGAAAACAACCAATGAATTCAAAATAGAGGACATTGGTGCTTTAAACCTCATACCAAAAGAACTCTCACTTAAAATTGCGAGTAAAATCAAAGCCAACGAGAGGTTTTCCGTGTACATAGTCATCCCGATGTGGCCCGAAGGGATCCCGGAAAGTGGATCCGTACAAGCTATTTTAGATTGGCAAAGAAGAACAATGGAAATGATGTATAAAGACGTTGCTTCTGAGATTCGGGCCAAAGGGATCGAAGCAGATCTTAGGGACTACTTGACATTCTTTTGCCTTGGCAACAGGGAAGTCAAGAAGCCCGGTGAATACGAACCACCGGAGAAACCCGAGCCAGATTCTGATTACGGTAGAGCGCAAGAATCACGACGCTTCATGATTTACGTTCATGCAAAAATGATGATCGGTAAGGACTAAACCGATTCGAATCGAAAATCAAACTCGAAATTTGGTATTTGTGATTACGATTCGAATATGCATATAACTTTTTATTACCTTCCTCAAACACTTTTTTAACTTATAAAAATTAGTATGTAGTTTCAATAAGTAATCCCAAACACCCCCATTAATAGAAAACCAAATTAGCAATTATCTATTTACCCAAGTATTTAATTCAAATTTAATTAATATTCCATTTGACACTTTTTTTTACAACCTTTACTTAAATCATTTTACTAGTTTGAAATTATATTTTCGGCCCACAACTGACGGTCTAGTTACGTATAAACTTTTTTTATAGCTTCGGAACGTAGATAAGTAAGGCTCAAAGACCTTGCTTTATTTCACTCTCATTTGAGTCGCCCTGTCCTATAACAAGAAAAATACATGTTTTTAAAAACGTTCTTTTTCAACGCTTACTTGCAGTCGATGATGAGTATATAATCATCGGGTCAGCTAACATCAATCAAAGATCAATGGACGGGGCCAGGGACACTGAGATCGCGATTGGTGGCTACCAACCAAACCACATAGCGGCTCAATGGCCGGCTCGAGGTGTAATTTATGGGTTCCGTATAGCATTGTGGTTAGAACATCTTTATTACATAGATGAAGTGTTTCGGCATCCAGAAAACCTAGAGTGCATTCGGAAGGTAAATGCCATTGCCGATAAGAACTGGAATCTGTATTCGAGCCCAACGTTCGTTCAAGATCTTCCCGGCCATTTGCTCCGGTATCCGGTGCATATCTCTGACGGTGGAGACATTACAGCTTTGCCGGAATTTGAGTTCTTCCCGGACACCAAAGCACGTGTTCTTGGAACAAGATCTGTGCATCTTCCTCCTATTCTGACCACTTGAAATCAATCATTGTAATTTTATATTTGGGAATTATTCGATCTAAAACATCATTTATAAGTTCTATCATCGGCTCCGTTTATGTTTATCATTTATAAGTTGACCAAATGGGCCGTGTGATATTGTATGGGATCTACTGTGTTAACAATGGTTTTTTTATACAAGCATAAACTTAGAAATAGTTTATAACTATGCTCGTTAATGAGGTGGAGGGGGCACCCTCGTCCCCGATGTGCGGCTTCCAACGGCTTCAGCGGCGCCACCGCCGCTACCCCAACGGTGTTAACATGCGGCCTCAAGAGGCTTCCGATCACGGCTTTGGAACGACGTGTGAGACATGAACGTTTGTGACCGTTGGAGAGATGGTGGGTGTGGGGCTTCATGGCTTGGGTGCCGCTACCTCCGTGGCTTCGTGTGGCTTCAAATGACGTGTCACACTCTCTATGGAGGGTGTGGGATTTCAAGGCTTGGGTGGCCCCTCCACCCTAACAAACTAGTTGCTATAACCAAACGCGATGTAGTGAGAATGTTAAAATAAAAAAATATCGGAACATCTTTTACATTGATAGCAACTATGTATATTGTTATTAAAATCGGTGCCGAATATGTTTTTTCCATTAACTCGTGGAAGGTAGTAGGGCTTTTACTTTTTAACGAGGTCATCGTTCGAATATGGAAAACTGTAGTAATAATAATAATAATAAGTATAATAATAATAAAAAAGCCCTTAAAAAATAATATTAAACATGTTAACCCAAAGGCGCTTGAAGAGGCCCAAATCCCTTGAAGAACATGGGAAACTAAAGAAAGGCCCAAAGGCGTTTGAAGAACCCGGTATAAAAAAGAGTAGGAAAAGCATGTATAAGAGCATTTCTCATCGATTTCCTTATTCTCATCTCTATAATTATACTAAAAATCACTATATTTTATGTATTATTTTTAATTAAATAATATTTTTTATACCTTTATCATTACATTTTCTCTCTCCTCTACTCACAACCACTTTAAAAATTATTAAAAAATTATGTGAGTGAAAAGTACTTTCACCAAATATACAAAAAATTTATACATTTTCTCTCCCCTCCACTCACAACCATTTTAAACCACTTCCTAAAATATGCAAAACACACTCACACAAACATACAGAAACTGATGTGAATGCTCTAAGCTCTAAACTAGTTTGCATTTGCAAATGAAACTGGAAGAATGTATATAACATAACATGTAAACCACACGTTAACATTTTAGACGTTGCTTATTATTGGTATATAATAAACTTGTATATAAAAAGTGTTTAGCGTAATGAATGAAATTTAATGTATGTACCCCAAATTAAGTATACACATAAAGATTGTTTTATGCAATTTACTCTACATTAAATCCTTATTCTAATAAACGATTCCAGAAAATGCTACGTGTCATTATCATAATTTTTCTCATTAAATTTTTTTAATTTTCTTTATTTTAAGTAATTTTAAAATTTTAAAATCTAATTATGTTACTTTTTTTTATAACTATTACTTAATTAAAAAATAATAATTTTTTCTTTTATTTTTATATCAAACAACTCAATAAGCTACTAATGTAATAATGGCATCCAAGAAAGATGCGTGTGAACACATTTGCATGTGGACTTCTGCCAATGCCGATGGGCCCATCTTCACTCAACAAAGACCAAGACCTACACTAAAATAATCAATTTGATTTACCATTGCCGTCATCTTTTAATTATTATATAAAAACAAATAAATAAGAAACATGAAAACCATATAGGTTTTCAAATTGCTTAATTTTATGATAAAGGACCTTAAGTTTGGTGTTAAAAGTGTTCACATGTCAAACGGGTCACAAAATGTCACCCGCCGCTCCACACATCCTCTGGACGTGAGCTCGATTGGTATCACTAGGTTACTTAATTTCAAAGTTTTATAAAATACAGTGGAAGTCTTTTTCAAATGATCGTTTCATCATTTATCTCAACCTCAAGGGTTGTAATTGTAAATACCAAAACGCAGTTGGAAAAAAAAGTCTTGTATTTACTTTATAAACATAGGGTTTCAATACCCTTCTCATTTGATTACAAAACATTGTTTGATATCAAATACATGATGAGCCACTGGAAATAGTTCCAACACATGCTTGATCAGTTCCCTGGTTCTATCTCCTTTCATTAGGATTTCCCTTTACACGAGGCCTGAGAATCTTACGTGCATTCCATCCTTTTTCTTGGGTCAGATCTTATGTCTGCCCGTATACACCTCTCATCATATTTTTAATCATTACCTGGAAAACATTTTGAAAATAAAACGTCAGCGAGAACGCTGGTGAATACAATATCTTGACATAAAATCATTTTGGCACAAACAAGTATTAATTTCATAATCACAATTTCATGTTCAATCTACACACTCAGCAGGTTCTTCATGTTCTATCGCACCACATTATACACTGGCAGTATGTTTTTATAACAACGAGAACTCCATGTCACTCATTTGTTATAAAGGGAAGCACCAGCCGCAATCCGGGAATTTCACCCAAAACCCAGGTATCCCTTGCAAGTTTTACGTATACCTATGCCTGAATGCTTGTTCGTAGAAGAACGTTGAACATTACTTCATTAACCTTTATTTGGCCATTTTCGCAAATAAAATGTTTGACACAAGTTTTGAAAGAGATAAAGTATTCACCTTTTTAGTAGGAGTGAGCCTCTAAAGTTGAAAGCTTAGCATCTAGCTTCTTAACCTGATTTCTCTAGCGTCTTGACCTTTATACGAGCGTTTCTTCTTAAACCGAGCACTACGAGGAGTGAGAATCAAACCAGGATCACCGGGAGTCGTCTAAGAATGCTTGGGAACGAGTTTTGGAAGTTGGAATTGATTTTGGTGTGAAAAAATCGTTTGAAACGACTCAACTATTTGTAGGCTGAAAATGGGACTCGTAGCGGACCGCTAAGCCGAAGGGCCGCCACCGCCATGGATGGCGTCAGCCCTAAATGTCACACTCTGATTGGAACAAACATCGTTTTGCGCCTAGCGGACGGTGTAGTGGTCCGCCACCGGTACGTGTGGCACGATCTAAGAGTTTGCGGCTGGCGGACCGTTACCACCTGGCGTGGCGGTCCGCCACGAGTACACGTGTCACAATAAGTGACCATTAGTCACTATACACGTGGCTTACCCGGATTCATTGCTTAGTCCCTACGTAGCGGACCGTTACCCTATATGGTGGCGGTCCGCCACCCAAACCAACACCCATAGCGGACCGTAGTGGTTCTCCTTAGCGGTCCGTTAAGGTCTAAATTTCCTAAATTTTCATTTTTAACCCTGAACTTTTAAGGTAATCATACTTATAGTCCCTAGGGTTACTTTTTGTCAAATCTTAGACATTTTTGTGGCAGGTGTTACACAAAACTTGTAGAAATTATGATTTTTAATCTTGGAACGTATTTGATATATGTATGTAAGATTCCACTGGTTAAGATTAGAGAAATTGATCTTATGATTACAAATTTGATGATTTTGACCAAAATATGCATTATGAACGTTGGATCATAGGCTGTTGTTACTTGTTAGATCATAGGTAGCCCCAAGACTCTCGATTTTGGTAGTATGTATGAAGGTATAGAGATTGAGAATGGTTCTTGAATTATTAAATTCATTGATTGTGGTATACATATAAATATAGGTGAGGATTAATAGGAGATAAACAATCAACCCTAACAAACTCTATTGAATAAGTTATTTGTGCAATTCAATAAAACAATAATTAAATCATGTTTGCACCATATTGTTTGAGGAGATTGCAGGTAACAGTGGGTTCTACATTCACGTTGTGTTCTCAAGTCCTTTTTAAGGAGAGAGATGGAAGGTAACTGGAAAAAATCTATGTTTCTGAGTTTTTTAATAGAAGGAAATGAAAAGAAATTTTTTTTTTAATAATTTCTTTCCAAATTGGAAGGAAATGGAAAGAATGGAAAGAAAACACATAAAATCTATTATTTCTTTTCCTTTTCTTCAAACTCTCGAACACGAAATTACATTACATCTTCCTTTCCTCTCCCTTTCTTTTCTCTCATTAATTACCTTCTTTTCATTCCCTTTCTTTTCTCTCCTTAATTACCTTCTTTTCCTTCCCATCCCTTTCTTTTCTCTCCTCAATTACCTTTTTTCCTTCCATTTATTTTCTCTTCTTAATTACCTTCTTTTCTTTTCTCTCCTTAACTACCTTATTTTCCTTCCCCTTCTTTTTTTTTCTCTCCTTAATTTCATTTCCCTTCCTTTTTTATTTCCTTTATTAAACTCGGGAACACATCGTCAAGGCTTGACATAAGATGAACAAACTGGAGATTGAGTCGTTTTTCTGAGAAATGGGAGCAACCCATGTGGCTGCAGGGCTGCAAACGAAAGAAGATAGAAAGAAGTTGCTGAAATTCGACCCATGATAGCTCGAATTGTGAAAGCATCTGTGAAGTTTCAAACGAAGGGTTGTGCGAGTCAACCAAGGAAGATATTGATTTGAGCGATTCAGATTGAGTGAAAGACTAATCACTTGCGAAGAGTGTAGGGATCTGCAAAGTGTTTACCTGTGTGATTCAGGGGTGGTATCAGTATTAGAACCTGTGAGTGGTTCAAACGAAGTGAAGAATACATCAAATCCGTGAGAGATCATTTAAAAGGTTTGTGAGAGCTGCTTGGAAGAGATCTATGATAGATCAATAACGATCTATGTGATACGGATCAGTGTGGAAGATTCAGGGCGAAACCATTGAAGGGTGAATTCGAAAGTGGCATGGAAGACCCGAGTGATTTGGGATGTACAAATCAAGATTAAGGGGAAGAATGAAGGATTAATCTTAATTAAAGATAATTATTAATATTAGTTTATTAATTGGTTGAATTCGTATTAGACTAGGAGTGAGTTTTATTTATTTGATTATTTAATTGAGTTTGAGTTATGTTAGAATTAATATATGGTTTATTATAAATAGATGGTTAGTGATTAATTGTAAAGTATAACTCAAGAGTTTTATAATACAAGAAAGAGTCAATCTTGATTAATATCAAATTCTATGCTTATGTTCTTAAGCCTCATCTCCACAATAAATATATGATTGTTATTAGGGGTGCAAACGAGCCGAGCTGCTCGCGAGCTACTCGAGATCGGCTCCTTAAAAAGCTCGAAACGAGCCGAGCTTAAACGAGCTCGAGCCGAGCTCGAGCCTAAGAATAAGCTTGTTTATTAAACGAGCCCGAGCTTCACTTATCGAGCTCGAGCCGGCTCGCGAGCCTTAACGAGCCTTTTATTTATATAATGTTTTTAATATATTTAATATATATTTATAAAATAATAATAATAATTAGTATATATAAAATTAAGATAAATATAATTAAATAATATGTATTATGTTATATATAAAAACTATAATAAAATTTATATAAAAATAATTATAAATATATAAAAATTAATTAATATATAATAAACGAGCCGAGCCCGAGCCGAGCTCGAGCTTGTAAAGCTACCAACGAGCCGAGCCCGAGCTTCAAAATTAGAGCTCGAATCGAGCCGAGCTCAAGCTCGAGCTCACAGTAAGTTAAACGAGCCGAGCTCGAGCCTAGTCAAGCTCGGGCTCGGCTCAGCTCGTTTGCACCCCTAATTGTTATATTTAACCATGAGTCTATATCATTATATGTACATGAAATCTATATCTATACATAATAATAAATAAAGGTTTTTGGGTGACATATGTCATTCCCATGTTCATTTTTAACAATTTTTTTCGCTTCTCTCTCCTAATTAATAATACAAGTTTCTATAAAAAAAATTTGTAATTTTTGTTTCCTATTAAATAATAATGATTTTTATAACTATTTTTATAAAGCATTTTTTAATTAAAAAAATAGCTTTGTTCATAAAACATTTTTATTGTTTGAATATTTATTTTAGTTTTTTTATAAAACATTTTAAAAAAATACCTATATAATGTTTCTAAAATTTGTATTAAAGAATTATGTAATATTAGATCTTTATTACTAAGTATATATAACACTGTATTTATTCACCCCGTATAATATACATGGTTTTTAACCTATATTATAAAAAATGAATAACTATACTTGCTACGTGTCGACTTCTGATAAAATCTAAAATTTTATTTTTCACATTTTTCTCCTATTAAATAAGGATGATGTTAAATAATTAATTATCTAACATATATTCTAATATTTTATTAAAAATTACTAAATAATAAGAGAATTTCAATTATTTATTATTTCACACATGACTAATAACACCAAACATATAAATATTTATAAAAAATATTATTTTATAACAAATTATATTTATTTAATCCATGTTAAAGATGACTATTAACCTAGTTAATAATAGAATCAAGTTATAGTCGATTTGAAGTGAAAATATAAATCCCGTCTTTTTTGGAAAAAAGAATATATTGCATTATTTTAAGATATTAAAAATAAGAAGACTATATTTTAGGAAAGGAGAATATGTGTTCTCCTGGTGCATGTTTCTGGTAATAATATTAGACAAAAACAGCCATCCCAATAAATGATAACATGATTTGTATCCATGTTGACTTTATCATCGATGCAGTCTTGCAGAAAGTAACCGCCCTTTCATTTTTTAAGAACTTATAGGTTTTTAATTAATAACTAGTGGCGTATATCCGTACTTCGCAGCAGGTGTCGGGCTTTGTTCAGTTCATTTATATACTTAAACAAACCTTGACCTATGTTATTATAGGTTCGCTTCGTCGAAAACCATAAAAACGAATATCGATACCGGTTCCGATAAAACCAATACCGGAAATCATTTTGTTCAATTAAAATAGGTTCGGCTCGTGACGGTAGCATAACGGTAACAGCGATCGTTACAGGGTACGATACTAGAAAAACGCGATTTTGAATACAACTGCGTTTAAAAAAAAGTTATATCGGAACGTTGACAGAAAAAAACTAAGAACAGTAGCGCAATCCATTTTTTAAAAAGAATCAACGAACGAAAGTTATTAAAGGAAAACAAAATTATTAGGAAATTAAACGGGTTAAAAGCGTATATTATTTATAGTATGAGAGGTTAAAATGAAAATAAAAAGAAAAAAAATAAGCAACACGTGTCAAAATATCGATGGAGTAGGAACTCTTCAAGAACCTTTTACTTTAATCTATATCGTAACTAGTTTAGATCTCGTGTCTACACACAGGGTGAAAAATATCAATATATAAAATTTTTAAATCTTTATGTATATATTTTACAACTGTAAAATTATATTACATACACTTAAGATAGAAAACAAATTCAAAATATATAAATATTTATTTATAATTGGGTTTCTAAAATACGTTAATTACTATTTAATATAATTTGACTTTCTTTACTATTTGATTGAAAATAAAAGTTATATAGTTAAATTTTAAAGTTTCTTATAATAAGAGATAATTTAAAATAAATGTTTTTATTAGTATAATTAGTAGTTTTCTTTAAATATGAATTGCATTAAATATGAGAGAGAAGCGGAAAAAAATGGTGAGAATGAATATGAAGACAACACATGACATGAAGAAACTTTTATTTATTATATATTATAGATAAGTTTTTAAACGACATGCTTAAATTATATTTTAACAATATATATAATTCGCTTTTACTTTCTTTAGTTTGGTCCAAATAACGATTTTGCTCAATTAGTTTTAATTTTATTTTTTCTTCCCTATGATATGTAATATGTATTAATTAACTAGAATCCATTAACACTGTTAGTTTTTGTGTTAAATAGAAAGAACATTTTTGTTTTTTTTCAAATATAAGGACTACTTATATAATATACCTACATTAAAAAAGGAACTATTTGTTCAGATCTCGTCTCCCTTCTTTGGAGGGAGTTTCTGAAATAACCGAAAAATTTATAAAAGTATATATATATTTAAGAATATTGTACATTAAATAATTATTATTTTTTAATTATTTTGATCTAATCTCATTCTAGTTAAAGATAAATTTCAATCATATGCAACAAACAGACTTTCAAAGGAATGTTAATCATTAATTACGAAAATCAACATTTAAAAACCCTCATTCAAACTACAAAACCTTAACTCGCAAGTCCCTCTCGATATCTGTTTTGCTGCGAATCATCACCGATTAAGTTTTTTGATTCACGACCAGCCTCCGTTTGGCAACACTGTTGCTGTCAGTTTCTACTATTCACTTCCTAGTTTATCTCTATCCAAAGAAAGCTTTGAACCACTCTGAATAATTATTCAACCGTATTTGATCAGTTCGTCGACTCAGGTAACGGTTCCAGCCTTCCGTCTGTTTTGCATACGCTAGTTAAATAGAATTTGGCTTCTGTCAACCATAATTTGACAAATTGATAACAATTTAGTAATTCATGAAGTTTTATCATTTTCTTTTTTTTTCGATAAATTATCAAATATTTATATACATTAGTACAAACATATTTACGATGAAATTTCTTTAATTTCATTCAAAATAGCTAATCTAATTAATCAGACAAGGAAATAAACCATGCTGTTAAACTACTATAACAAATTGATAAGGTGTACAAGTCCTTGTCGCGGAACTTTAACCAACCAATTAATGGGACGGCGTAATCTAAGTTGTGGAAATCTGAATGGAGATAATTAAAATCACTTGATTTTACTTACTTTTGGTTAAGGTACGGATTTCTGGTCTTTCACTTGTAGCGTAAACGTTCTCTCTTTTCCTTAAATTGTCACCTAGCTTTTAAACCGTTCCTAAAGATTGTTTTACCACATCTTTTGTTACTCCCATTGAATTGAGTTGTTATGCATGTGATAAATCACCTACTTTGAAATCATTATCGCATGTTCCTATTTTTAAAGTAAACATTTGAATATTTATTGGCACTTGTTGAGACTTAGTGTATTACATTGATTGAAATTGATTACTGTTTCATTGAACTCAATACCCGAGCAACATCCACCTATGGGGACATAGGGAGTCATTGTGGCACCAATGGCGTGCACCATCTGTGGCGGTGCGATTAGTTCACGGCGTATTTATTGTGTGCGACGTGAGTACACTTATTGTTTAGAGGCGTATGGATCGATCCTAAGAATGTATTGATATTGTTATTGGTGAGATGGTTAGGTGTGTGTGCCCACATTCCTCTCACATATTGGTGCATTAGGTTTGCAGGCCTGTGTACATATTGTTTATTATTTATTGTTATTGGCTCGCATGGGTATTTCCACATGATCACTCCTTATTGTTATTGCTATCGATTTCTTCGTCACTGAGCAACTTTTGGTTTATCCGTGTTTTCTTTTGTGTTTTCTATTAAATCTTTGAACAGTTACTCAGGAAAATCAAGGAAACGTGTGATGAGGGCTAAAATTGATTAAAGAATAGTAGCAGTTAGTAAAGGCTATTGAAGTATTTTCAAGATTTTTATTTCATTTAAGACTTTGGATCTATATTTTTATTGTAAGCCTTTAAGTGGTTGGATTTGACTTTGAATAATTAGTATTTTATGAATTATAATTTGTCTCTGAATCACCGTATGTGACAACCATGACTTTTACGGTCAACACCCGTGTTCGACGAGTTCGTATAATAATAATAGTATTATTATTATGTGAAATATACTTTCAAACGAAAGGAACTCGTTAGTGAATGAAAAATAATAGCAAGATTTATTTGGGTGTTATAATGTCAAAAATTTGATCAAGTTTTAGTTTATACGCGTTAACACCCGAGTCGAACGGTTTCGTAAATTTTAATTTAAATCCGAAAGGATATATATTTACGAGATGCAAGGACTCAAGGGAAAATAATAAATTATAATAAGTTATTTTTGGATAAAATAACGCCTCTATTTTTTTATCGGGTTCGTTTAACCGAGAAACCGGCACGCGATCGGAGACCACGAGGGATATAAATACCCCACTACACTCCCTTTTTCTCATTTGATCAATTCAGAGAAAAATTTAGAGAGAGAGAGTGGAGAGGATTCCGGCAAAGTAGTAGTGGTCCGGCGGTGGTGCGTGGCGGCCAACGGTGGTCCGGCGCGGTGGTCGGTGGCGGCCGAAGCCCGTTTTTCACTCGGAACCATTTCTCGACGCTACGAACGCAATGGTAAGCTCAGATTTCTCTAAATCATTGCTTAAATTCGTGAAAAAGAGTTTTTAAAATCTGCCCAGAAAGTTTTATGCATGCGTAGTTTTAAAGATCGGACGATCCCCGGAAATCCGACCGTTAGAAATGCATGAATTTTGGATATGATGTTGTCAACACATAGACGCAAAACTCTACCTGAGGAATTGTTGATCAGATCTCTATAGGTATGCTTTTCATACCCTCGAATGTGACTGATCGGATTTTCGGATTTGATAAACTGGGTCTCAAAGAATCGTCGATCCCCGGAGATCCGACCGTTGGATCGTGACGATTTTTGGACAGTAGTTTCTTAGCGCAAATATGAATGTTTTCACTGTAGGAATTTCCGATCAGATGTTGGGAACGATATTTTTGAATACGAACAGATCGTAACAGTTTATATGACCGACACATGAAATTGACCGGGTTGCATGGCCATCGAAACGGCATTGCATGTCAATTTTGAGCATGTGGGAATGCTCGGGAGATAAAAACGATCCTAATGGTGTTTTTGGTTCGTATTGCATGTGATACGGGAGGTTCCGCGTACGCGAACCATTTATACGGAAGGTATAAACTTTACCCGTTAAGCTTTGATTTTATGTTAGAATAAGTTTTATTAGTCATTGGTTGGGAATTGAACTCAAAAATATTTAGTATTGAGATATTTGATATTTTTAGTGGTTATTAGGTTATACACCCAACCCCGGTTCACGTGGAACAAATAATGGAACTAATATATTTATTTTTATACAACAATTGTTCTGATGGATTTTTCTGAAAATGTGATCTAACACCCAAATTTATTTATAAACAGTAGTATTTATACAAAAAGTTTGATCTGAAAATTTTGGTAAACAAACTCTTTATAAATTATTTATTAAAATTACTACAAGTTTAATACATGAAAATTGGGAAAAATACTTCTGAGTATTGAAAAATTCTGGAACCTGGACAGTGATTGTTATATGATGAACTAAGACTCCTGTCCAAATTTTATGAAAATTGGAGTTGTTTAAGTATGTGTTTAGTATTTATAAAGTTTAAACGGATGATTTAGGGTTTGTATACTTCTGGATAAAATCAGTACTTGAAACTTGGTATGGGATCTTATATTGACTTAAAACTAATATGTTAAAAATTTGGTGAAGTTTTAGTATGTTTAACTATTTTTCCCGAATTTGTAAATTTTAACAATATTAAATTCATATTAAATAATCTGGATATTGGACAAATATGTAAATTTCCTCGTGAGTCTACAACTTTTTAGTTATTGTCACCGATATTTGGGTTTAAGGTACTATGTCGAGGTTTATTGTGGGCTTAGGGTCTTAAACGTGGAGTTTGTTTATTCTATAGTAGTCTCCTTCCCTTGCGGGAAACGATCAGGTTACTAATCCCTTTGTTAATGTACTTTAGGTTTAAAGACGTTAAGTTTTGTTTACAAGAAACGGTGATGTGTAAGTTTTTAAGGACGTATGAAGGTTTTGAGATTAAAAGTGTAACAAAGTTTTGAATTAGTCATAAAATGAAGTTTGCTTGAGTGACGAAAAATGAAATGAGACACAAGGGTTTCCCCTTATGTGCCAAGTTTATAAAATAATGAAGTTTGTAAAAAGACTTGTATGTCAATACATAGTTTTAAATGTGCTGGTACTACAAGGATCATGAAGTTTAAAGATGTATGAACACTTTGAGATGTATAAGAGTGTAGCAAAAGTTTAAGTAAGTTATTTAGAGCAGTTTGATTGAGTGATGAAAATAAGATGAAACACAAGGGTTTCCCCTTAAGTGTTATGTTCATAAAATAATGAAGTTTATAGGAGAATTTGTAGAGTAATACATAGTTTTAAGGGTTGTATTACAACGATCACGAAGTTTATTGGGTAGTATCTATAAATACAAGTTTATGTATGTAGTTTTTAAGTATAATCTCGTAAGAATTTCTTCTTGAAGGTAACTCCTTCAGGTCATGACGAGTAAGCATGCTGTCATGTGACAAGACGGGACTTAAGAATCATAGAATAAAGGTTACAGAGGAAAGTTTTTGAATCATGAATTTATGAAGCGTAAAGTATTTGAGATGTCACTCATTTAGTGCATATCACTAAGTAAGTACTTTGACATATCAAGAGAGATCTAAGCTCACTAATGTTTACAGAAGTCATGCATTCCTATAAGTGGATACTCATCCCAAGAATTCCCAGGAAAGCCTACGGGTCCAACGGTTGATTTGGATTTATACGAAATGCTTTCCTTGACAGAATTTCCCAGAATACAGGTATTCACCCTTCCGGTCCGCACAAGTTCTCACACATTATCTATAACTTAAATATTCTTCACGAGAGTTTAGTGGTGGCTTAGACTTAAAGCCTAAGAACGTGTCCTCGATGCAGTAGCCTTTTGTAGCACGTAGGTAAGTAGGAACGTAGAATCTCCAAGCGTTCACGTATAAAATTTAAGAATAGAATGAGGAGAGAATTCCTAGTAAAGAACATGAGATAACTCATGTTTGGGTCTCCTAAGTTATAGTCTAGGTCATGTGTCTAATAACCTAATTCCCTATAACCAAGGCTCTGATACCAATCTGTCACACCCCAACCGACGGCGGATTATACGGGCGGACGCGGTTGTTCAATAGCACAAGGTTGACTATTAAAGTTTCGATATTTCATTAATGAATAATTTAATATTCAATACAAGGAAGAATGATACGAATACAACATTTAATTTAAGTAGTCTAGGTCCAAAGCATTCTATGTGATCACGATAAAGTCTCATGTTGTAGAACCTGAAACATGTGAAAGAATCTGTCAACTACAAAATAGTTGGTGAGATACAAAGGTTTTGACACAGTTTAACAAGTATTTGAAAAGTATTACAGTTCACTATGATTTGTGCATTCTATAATGTAAGTATGAGAACAAGTATCTTAAACATTGTGCACATTCAATCCTCCAACCATGTTTAGGCATAACCCGCAGGTTTGAAAGTTTGGTTTAGTAACAATCACTAAGGGCTCCCCCCTAAGGGTCAATCAATCAAGGTGGATTGGTCAAATGCAATAGATCTATCATTGTTACCATAGACTTGATCAAAGTTAATGAATATGCTAGTTTTAAGTTTAATCTAAGCATACAAGTCTCAAGTTTAACATAAGAATAAACACGTAGTCATAGTTGTACAAGAATTGTATAAGTTTAAGAATTTTGAACATGTTTCACCCCAAAAGCATAGAAAGGAAAAATGGGCTAAGTATACTCACATGGATTGATGACGGGTATCCGATAAGAGTAAGTTTGCAAGACTTTGAGGGGGAATATTCTCACAATAAGCCTAAGAATATAAGTCTAAAGTTTCAAGTTTATTTCTATAAGTCTAAGACAAAGGATCTATGATTTCAAGATTCGACTAGGGTTCCAAGTGGGAGATGGGAATGATTGTGTTTAAAGTTTAAGTCAAGTTTTAATAAGGTTTTGAATGAGTCATACTAGACTTGGATTTCAAAGTTTAAATAAGTTAATAGTTTAAAATAATTATTGTTTAAGATAAGGATTAAAGATAAATAATAATTATTTCAAAAGCAAAATAATTATTAAATACAAAGTATTTAAAGACTAAATAGTGATTAAGGATAAATAATAATTATTTAAGAATAAGTAATTATTAAGGATGAATATTTATCAAAATGTTATTTACTTGATTTGAATTTATCAATGTAGATAGTTTTAAGATTAAAGCATTAAGTATACAAATTAAATATTATTTAAGAATGGTTATAAGTCTAAATATCTAAAGTGTAAGTTTAAACAAATATTTTAAATAGCATTTTTTTTATATTTTAATTTAAAGTTTCAAAGTTTATAAATCTATAATTTCAACGTTAAAGTATTCGAGTAAGGTTTATAAGTTTATAAATATAAGTTTTATAAAGTTTTTAAAAGTATTTTTACTATTTTTAAAGGATTATTTATTACAAGTTTTATTTAATTAAAATAGTTCCAGAATTTAAAGTATAAATAAAAATCATTTTTGAGTTTATAAAAGTTTAACATAATTTATAAAAATTATAAAAGTTTAAAAACTGCTTAAAAGGGAATTAAAACAAAAACAGTGGGCAAAAACCGGTTCCCCCGGAATCGAACTCGGGTCTGGTACCGGGTCGCAAATCACACACACAAGTCTAACCACCCCGCCTACGGGTCTCGGTGGTATTCATTTGGAACAAGAAACTTTTAAACACAAGTTCCAAACGCCCCCAAATTTCCAAGAACCCTAGTTTCGATTCCCGTCAAATACACGCTGATTCGCCCTCTGTTAATGCAATTAAACAAAGGGCTTTCGATCCTTAGAGTGTAACGACCCTACTAGACGCAAGAATTACCTGAAAAGGTGGAGAAACGAGTGAGAACGGGTCTGGACCTCCGAATCGGCTGTCGCGAGTTCCAGTTGGAAATTCCGGCTTGTTTAAAACGAATTGAGGTTTGAGAGTGTTTGAGGGTGATTTCGTTGGTCGATTACAACCGGTATTTATAGTTGATTTCAGCGTTTAATGCTTGGTTGGTGGGGCGATCGCGGATGGGTTTCACGCGGATCGGAATAGTAATTGCGCATGGTTACCGTTGAAATTGAACATTGAATGTTGTTAGGTAAGGGTCGCATGCGTGAGGCGAACCCGAGGTTCAACGAATCCGGACGGGAAAACGTTTTCGAGTGAAAAGGGACAAAAAGAAGGTGTTGCGGGACTCGAACCTAGGACCGGTTCTGGGTTTCGAAAGTTTAGTCAAATGGAAAAACAGGTCCTCGAAGTTTCATTGGTTTAGCACTTTCCGTATAAAGTTTAATTTTTGTTTAAAACAAGTTTCAGGAAATGACAGTTTTGGTCCCCGAGGTTTCTATAAAATATTAATATGTTTAAAAAGGTTTTCTCAATCATTTTTATAAATTTATAAAAAAATGATTTATATGATTTATTTATTTATAAGTCTAAAAGATGAGTTTTCATCATTTATATAATTACGACTTATAAAATTTAAGAATGTATATATATATATATATGTTTCAAGTATGAATTGTTTCACTAATAATTTAAAATTAAAATTCATTTTGAATGAAATAGTTTTAATATGAATCCGAGTTTTAATTTACTAACACGGGCAACGTTTTTAGAAATAGATATGTCGAAAAATCTTGGATATTACAGTCTCCCCTACTTTATGAAATTTCGTCCCGAAATTAAAGTAGAAAATTTACTGATTTTCAAAAAATTGATAGGCGCACGGATAATGAGGAAGATAAGTAACCCTTGGGTTACGTTTAGAATTCTAACCGGAATGTAATGATAGAAATAAGATAACGCTTGAGTTTATAAGCTTCACAACCCAAGACTGTCAGAAGTTTCCCTAATGAGTATATAGTTTCACCGAAGCATATGGAGATTTGTTTTCAGAAGTATATTTGAGAGAATAACTGATGAACTTCCATTCGAGGTTTAAAGTGAGATGCATCACCCGGAATGGATTCGATGATAGTTCAAGAATTTGAGTTTGTAGACTAATACGTTTAAGGATTGCTACGGTACCTAAGTTTCGTGGCTCCCTTTTACAATAAGTCTTAGATCGTAGCACACGACAGAGTTTACTATGTCTTTCCATACGCTGATTTTCGTACTTACGTGTGCACCCGCAAGCATTCAAATCGTCGCATAGTTCGCATAGGTCCTTCCGTTTGTGTGTGGATCAAGAAAGGGTACCAGAATTTGTTTAACTCACGACTAGAGTTTCCACCTAAGAGTGATCATTGATTAACGAGTCCCTTAGAGAGAAACGTCATTCAATGAGTAAAGAAAAGAATGTGACAAGACATAGAGTTTCAAAGTTTCCTCATGATTGATTAATAATACTTCAATCATTGAGTAGTTTAAACTCTTTACACTTTCCTCGGGTTTGATCAAGAATACATCAAACCTTTAAATGTCTTATACGTTCATCATGTTTGAATAAGCATACGTCAAACATGGAATAGTTTAAAGTCTTATACGCCCATCGTGTTTGAACAAGCATACGTCAAACATGGAGTGGCTTAAAGTCTCATACGTTCATCATGTTTGAACAAGCATACGTCAAACATGGTGTAGTTTAAAGTCTGATACCTTCATCATGTTTGAACAAGAATACGTCAAACATGGGGTAGTTTAAAGTCTCATATGTTCATCATGTTTGAACAAGAATACGTCAAATATGGGGTAGCTCGAATTGTGTTTGAATCAAGAATACGTCAAACATAGAATAGCTTAAATTGTGTTTGATCAAGAATATATCAAACATAGAATAGTTTAAATTGTGTTTAAACAAGAATACGTCAAACATAGAATAGCTTAAAGTCTCTTAGTTTAGCTTCAGTGTATAGAAGTATATGATTACGTTTTGAGTATAAAGCGGTCATCTAAATACTCTAGTGTTTAAGAGAGGTATGGGACAACGTTTGGAACAGGATTAACCGTTATACGCTTTCTCACAAAAGATTCGAGTTGTCCAGAAGATTAGTGGATCCCGTTGTTTGGTTTAGATAGGAGTCAGGGGATGTACTCTGCTAAAGAGAGCAATGTCCTCCTTCCTGCTAGTGTCTGGTATCAAGAGTGAAGTTTTCTCGTATATATGGAATGTACGTTTATCAAGTCTTATAGGGTTTGGTTAAGATGGACACACAAAGTTTTCAAGACTAAGAATCCAAGTATAAGTTTGAAAATAGGATAAGTCAGTTGAGTTTCAAGTTTCAGTATTAAGCTTTACATGATCCTTTATTGATCATGTTTAGTTTTAAGAATACGGGATTGAGTATTTGTACAAGTTTTACATGACTCAAAAGTCTCTGACCTCATAGTTGTGTATACGAAGTTTAATGTTTTAGCAACGTGTATTTAAGCTTTTAGTCCCCGTTGTGATTTATAGTAAGTCTTTTACGTGACAAGAGCTGAATGAGGAAAGCCTCCAAGCATAGGGTGACGGGAAAAGTTTTGATAAGGTTTATGATAGTGTGTTTACAAATGATTTATCTTGATTCATAACAGAAAGTATAGTTTTCTTTTGTATAGAATGTAGTTAAGATGTTCAAAAAACGACGAGTTAGGCGTCGATAAGTAGTACGAGTAAGATTTATAAAAGATAGGTGTGATTGTCAAGCAAAAAGTTGGTCAAGTTTACAAGTGTTAAGTCTATACAAGAAGTAGGGGTCATGGTTGTTTAGGGTAATGATTCGTAAGTCGGGTTGTTTTTGAAAAATGTGCTTACGAATTAGAAGATTTGTTCAAGATTTATTCCTCAGGTACACGTGTCACTTAGGATTTTTGTAGTTTAATGCAACGTTGTTAATTATTTCAAGTACTAACGTAAGTTGTTTTTGACGAAAGTGTTTGGGTAGGTGTGTTAAGTTTACAATGATGAAAGGAAAGTTAAACTAGTAAATGATGACAAGATGAAATTTCAAAATGGTTTCCATTTAGATGTTTCAAAATTGGGACTTCTAGCCCTTGCATAATACAATTTAAACGGAAAATTAAAGTGTGTAAGTAAGTTGATTAAATATGTTCAAAAGGTTTTTATTCATAATACTGAGTCATCACAGTACTATTAAAATGGTTTTTTTTTGGTTTGATGTTGATGGGCTGACGAAGAGAATTTCCGGAAGAAGGGGTGGGTCACAAGGACTCACTTATGTACCCTATTTCCATAGCCAAAATTTCCTCGTGAGTCTACAACTTTTTAGTTATTGTCACCGATATTTGGGTTTAAGGTACTATGTCGAGGTTTATTGTGGGCTTAGGGTCTTAAACGTGGAGTTTGTTTATTCTATAGTAGTCTCCTTCCCTTGCGGGAAACGATCAGGTTACTAATCCCTTTGTTAATGTACTTTAGGTTTAAAGACGTTAAGTTTTGTTTACAGGAAACGGTGATGTGTAAGTTTTTAAGGACGTATGAAGGTTTTAAGATTAAAAGTGTAACAAAGTTTTGAGTTAGTCATAAAATGAAGTTTGCTTGAGTGACGAAAAATGAAATGAGACACAAGGGTTTCCCCTTATGTGCCAAGTTTATAAAATAATGAAGTTTGTAAAAAGACTTGTATGTCAATACATAGTTTTAAATGTGTTGGTACTACAAGGATCATGAAGTTTAAAGATGTATGAACACTTTGAGATGTATAAGAGTGTAGCAAAAGTTTGAGTAAGTTATTTAGAGCAGTTTGATTGAGTGATGAAAATAAGATGAAACACAAGGGTTTCCCCTTAAGTGTTATGTTCATAAAATAATGAAGTTTATAGGAGAATTTGTAGAGTAATACATAGTTTTAAGGGTTGTATTACAACGATCACGAAGTTTATTGGGTAGTATCTATAAATACAAGTTTATGTATGTAGTTTTTAAGTATAATCTCGTAAGAATTTCTTCTTGAAGGTAACTCCTTCAGGTCATGACGAGTAAGCATGCTGTCAAGTGACAAGACGGGACTTAAGAATCATAGAATAAATGTTACAGAGGAAAGTTTGTGAATCATGAATTTATGAAGCGTAAAGTATTTGAGATAGCACTCATTTAGTGCATATCACTAAGTAAGTACTTTGACATATCAAGAGAGATCTAAGTTCACTAATGTTTAGAGAAGTCATGCATTCCTATAAGTGGATACTCATCCCAAGAATTCCCAGGAAAGCATACGGGTCCAACGGTTGATTTGGATTTATACGAAATGCTTTCCTTGACAGAATTTCCCAGAATACATGTATTCACCCTTCCGGTCCGCACAAGTTCTCACACATTATCTAGAACTTAAATATTCTTGACGAGAGTTTAGTGATGGCTTAGACTTAAAGCCTAAGAACGTGTCCTCGATGCAGTAGCCTTTTGTAGCACGTAGGTAAGTAGGAACGTAGAATCTCCAAGCGTTCACGTATAAAATTTAAGAATAGAATGAGGAGAGAATTCCTAGTAAAGAACATGAGATAACTCATGTTTGGGTCTCCTAAGTTATAGTCTAGGTCATGTGTCTAATAACCTAATTCCCTATAACCAAGGCTCTGATACCAATCTGTCACACCCCAACCGACGGCGGATTATACGGGCGGACGCGGTTGTTCAATAGCACAAGGTTGACTATTAAAGTTTCGATATTTCATTAATGAATAATTTAAGATTCAATACAAGGAAGAATGATACGAATACAACATTTAATTTAAGTAGTCTAGGTCCAAAGCATCCTATGTGATCACAATAAAGTCTCATGTTGTAGAACCTGAAACATGTGAAAGAATCTGTCAACTACAAAATAGTTGGTGAGATACAAAGGTTTTGACACAGTTTAACAAGTATTTGAAAAGTATTACAATTCACTTTGATTTGTGCATTCTATAATGTAAGTATGAGAACAAGTATCTTAAACATTGTGCACATTCAATCATCCAACCATGTTTAGGCATAACCCGCAGGTTTGAAAGTTTGGTTTAGTAACAATCACTAAGGGCTCCCCCCGAATGGTCAATCAATTAAGGTGGATTGGTCAAATGCAATAGATCTATCATTGTTACCATAGGCTTGATCAAAGTTAATGAATATGCTAGTTTTAAGTTTAATCTAAGCATACAAGTCTCAAGTTTAACATAAGAATAAACACGTAGTCATAGTTGTACAAGAATTGTATAAGTTTAAGAATTTGAACATGTTTCACCCCAAAAGCATAGAAAGGAAAAATGGGCTAAGTATACTCACATGGATTGATGACGGGTATCCGATAAGAGTAAGTTTGCAAGACTTTGAGGGGGAATATTCTCACAATAAGCCTAAGAATATAAGTCTAAAGTTTCAAGTTTATTTCTATAAGTCTAAGACAAAGGATCTATGATTTCAAGATTCGACTAGGGTTCCAAGTGGGAGATGGGAATGATTGTTTTTAAAGTTTAAGTCAAGTTTTAATAAGGTTTTGAATGAGTCATACTAGACTTGGATTTCAAAGTTTAAATAAGTTAATAGTTTAAAATAATTATTGTTTAAGATAAGGATTAAAGATAAATAATAATTATTTCAAAAGCAAAATAATTATTAAATACAAAGTATTTAAAGACTAAATAGTGATTAAGGATAAATAATAATTATTTAAGAATAAGTAATTATTAAGAATGAATATTTATCAAAATGTTATTTACTTGATTTGAATTTATCAATGTAGATAGTTTTAAGATTAAAGCATTAAGTATACAAATTAAATATTATTTAAGAATGGTTATAAGTCTAAATATCTAAAGTGTAAGTTTAAACAAATATGTTAAATAACATTTTTTTTATATTTTAATTTAAAGTTTCAAAGTTTATAAATCTATAATTTCAACGTTAAAGTATTCGAGTAAGGTTTATAAGTTTATAAATATAAGTTTTATAAAGTTTTTAAAAGTATTTTTACTATTTTTAAAGGATTATTTATTACAAGTTTTATTTAATTAAAATAGTTCTAGAATGTAAAAGTATAAATAAAAATCATTTTTGAGTTTATAAAAGTTTAACATAATTTATAAAAATTATAAAAGTTTAAAAACTGCTTAAAAGGGAATTAAAACAAAAACAGTGGGCAAAAACCGGTTCCCCCGGATTCGAACTCGGGTCTGGGACCGGGTCGCAAATCACACACACAAGTCTAACCACCCCGCCTACGGGTCTCGGTGGTATTCATTTGGAACAAGAAACTTTTAAACACAAGTTCCAAACGCCCCCAAATTCCCAAGAACCCTAGTTTCGATTCCCGTCAAATACACGCTGATTCGCCCTCTGTTAATGCAATTAAACAGAGGGATTTCGATCCTTAGAGTGTAACGACCCTACTAGACGCAAGAATTACCTGAAATGGTGGAGAAACGAGTGAGAACTGGTCTGGACCTCCGAATCGGCTGTCGCGAGTTCCAGTTGGAAATTCCGGCTTGTTTAAAACGAATTGAGGTTTGAGAGTGTTTGAGGGTGATTTCGTAGGTCGATTACAACCGGTATTTATAGTTGATTTCAGCGTTTAATGCTTGGTTGGTGGGGCGATCGCGGATGGGGTTCAAGCGGATCGGAATAGTAATTGCGCATGGTTACCGTTGAAATTGAACATTGAATGTTGTTAGGTAAGGGTCGCATGCGTGAGGCGAACCCGAGGTTCAACAAATCCGGACGGGAAAACGTTTTCGAGTGAAAAGGGACAAAAAGAAGGTGTTGCGGGACTCGAACCTAGGACCGGTTCTGGGTTTCGAAAGTTTAGTGAAATGGCAAAACAGGTCCTCGAAGTTTCATTGGTTTAGCACTTTCCGTATAAAGTTTAATTTTTGTTTAAAACAAGTTTCAGGAAATGACAGTTTTGGTCCCCGAGGTTTCTATAAAATATTAATATGTTTAAACAGGTTTTCTCAATCATTTTTATAAATTTATAAAAAAATGATTTATATGATTTATTTATTTATAAGTCTAAAAGATGAGTTTCCATCATTTATATAATTACGACTTATAAAATTTAAGAATGTATATATATATATATATGTTTCAAGTATGAATTGTTTCACTAATAATTTAAAATTAAAATTCATTTTGAATGAAATAGTTTTAATATGAATCCGAGTTTTAATTTACTAACACGGGCATCGTTTTTAGAAATAGATATGTCGAAAAATCTTGAATGAACATCCAACGTTTGTCAGATAACTACATACCGGTTGGATGTTCTCCCGTACGTTTACTATATTTCTTTATTCTTTATTAGTCTATACCCCTAAACATTCATAATGGTTTTACCACGAAATACGAAAGAGGTTTATATATAGGAAGTATCAGCGGCGTATCCACCACCCCTTGGATATGTTGTGACTACTCCATTACTCCCGTTTAGCGTTTAGACTGTCCATTATTACCCCGTACCCTCATCATATCACATATCACATAATCATATCATATAAACACGTATTTCACATAATCGTGTTTAGGGTATGGGTCCGGTGTACTTACATTATCTTCGGATAGTTTCTAAGTTCGTTCCTTTCTTTAAACGTTTCTCCGACCCGAACCGTACTCTCTGCGTACCGCACTCGTAACCTCCGTGCTTGTAACCGTCGTTCGGGGGTTCCTCGAGAATCGTGCTAGTGTGTGTGATGGTGGTGTTGGAGTTGTTGTTTCTCCATTTGAACACAAGTCTATCTATTTATAGGCTGCCAATGCAACCCGTAGCGGACCGCTAAGCTAGGCGGTAGCGGTCCGCTACCGCCTCTTGCCAGCCATTTTCCTTTCCCGCTACGTAGCGGACCGCTATGACTTTGGGTAGCGGTCCGCTACCCAATCCTTCTGCATGAGTCACCTTACACGTGTTGCATCCTTGGTACCCAGGCCAATTGCGGCTAGCAGACCGTTTGCTGATTTTGGTAGCGGTGCGCTACCGGTTTGTATTTCCAATTTCTTTATTTTAAGTCTTTGATCTTTGGGGAAATTACACTTTAGCCCCTGGACTTTCATTTCTTTAAAATTTGGGATGTTACAAGGTGTGGATGCGTAATTAGACGGGAAACAACTAAAGCCACCCTACACCGCTACCGGCCCAAACACCACAACCGGAGATCAACGCTAATCGATACGTATTCGTCGTGGCCACACCTTACTCTTTTCCAATACCCAAATCCTAACCCCTACTCCACATCCTCCTTATTAGTTATTACCAATGCATAACCGGATAATACTACCCATCGTCGCCGCCTACCACAACACCCTTGCCTGTTCCGCACGATCACCACCAAAATCATCATCAGATCTATTCACCACCACCATCAGATTTGGGTGGTCTTTAAGCTGGATGGTACCGACGGTCAGGTCACTGACGACTATAGATGGTGGTGGTGTGTTCTTGTCGATTAAGATAGGGATATGGTTTGGAAACCCTAAACGATGAAGATAAGGAAGATGGTGGTCTGTTACTGTCGAGAGTGAATAGAGAGATATATTAAGTAAATTACACAATAGTCCCTCAACTATTAGATAGTTTTAATAAGTTACATAATTTGTCTCTTATATTTAAAAGACCGTAATATCCTTTCATTTAACAGAGTTAGTGAAAAGGACTCAAATGATTATGCAAAAAAAAGGCAGGCCACCGACCTTAAACAAAAAGACCAAGGAGTTAG
This sequence comes from Smallanthus sonchifolius, assembly GCA_023525975.1. NCBI lineage: Eukaryota > Viridiplantae > Streptophyta > Magnoliopsida > Asterales > Asteraceae > Smallanthus > Smallanthus sonchifolius. The sequence goes on along the minus strand of CM042046.1, from coordinate 54,888,764 downwards.
ATAGTTAAAACTAAAAATAGCAGGAACTCAAATAGTAATTTACTCTGAAAGTAAATACTATATTGAATACAATATTATAAATAAAAATGGTAATATGGAATAAAAACAATATGATATGATGAATAAATATAAAGCAAAGTAAATAATAGTAGCATAATGACCTTTTAAGGCCTGGTGGTCAACGGGTTTCTCTGTAAAGAGTTTTCTCATGTGATGGTCAGGGATGAAATCGGTACCGTCTTGGTTTTAAAAATATCGATACTGAATTTATGGAAAAGTGGGTACATGTATCGAATTTATCGGTACGGTATCGGTACTCGTTACAAAATGTTAATCTCAAGATCTTACCGGTACCGAATTTATGAAAAAATGAGTATCGATACCGGTACCGAATTTATCGGTACGGTACCGGTTCTGGTATATGTACTCATTATCAAATGCTCATCCCTAGTAAAGATTATAGGTTCGAATCCTGACAATGAAATTTTGTCATTAGACTACCCGGGTTTAGGTGTTTGCCATTAAAAGAAAAATAATGACTTTTTACGTCATTTATATTCTCTTTTTATGTAAAATAATCCAACTTGTAAGTTTGTGAAGAAACGTTTAACATGAGATTTTGTAGGGCATGAATGATTAAATGGTGGTGGACAAGATGACTCCGTAAACCCTTCAAAACTATGGCTTCCACTTCCACCAAATCACCATCCATTCACGAAGCCCCGGCAGCATACTCGTATCCCTACACCGTCAATGTTGCCAATTTCGTCTCCGTCAAGCTCTCCGGCCACGACAAGTACCCGTTGTGGAGAACACAGATGCTTTGTCTCATCGAAGGCCATGACATGCTCGGTTTCATCGACGGCACACTCGAGCCATCGCCGGATACCAAACCGGAGAAATATCAGTGGTGGCGGAGGTCCGACGCCCTAATCCGGGGGTGGATTTTAGGTTCGTTGACAGAAGATGTGCTCACCACCACTATTGGCCTTGAAACCGCTAAAAGTATCTGGAAACATCTAGAAGCTTCTTATGACTGTTTGCCGTCTCAATCTGGATCAATTTCAGTGGTGAGAGAAGAAACTGACGGAGGAGAATGGAAATTCGACGGCGGATTGATGAGATCTACTCCGCATTCGAGGTCTCTGCCTGTTCCGCTCCGTGGTGTGTCGCAGCAGATCGATCTGAAAGGGGATTCGGTGACGTCGGCCGTTGATAGCAGATTCAAAACTCGGATGGGGAAATCACGGGGGCTAGAAGGCACGGTGTTCCCGGAGGAGAGCTGGACAGACATCTCGCCAACACTTCTTCCTTTGGATCTAGCTGAGATCACTGATTTCCTTCATGGTAAACCTTTTGTATTTGAATTACAGATTTTTTTTAATTAAATTTTTTCATTTAAGCAACATAGATAAACTGATCCTGAACTTCATTTACATTGATTGATCTGCATTGACTTATTATGTTTAATTGAATCGAAAATGTATCTGATAGGACAAAATATGCACTCGGAATCAGCAAATAATTTGTCTATTTTGGTTTATATGAGATTTGGTAGTATTCAACTTAGCTATCACACACTTTAGGGGAAAGTTAGTGACATGTGCATGACAAAACAGAATATCTATTATTCTTACTCCAATGGAAAAGAAGTTTTAGATTGTATGGAGAACATAACCACATTCATAAAGTTTAGGGTTCCAATTGTTTATACCAATGTTCTCCAATTTCATTTATCCACACTTGAGGTAAATTAGATCCACATAATGAAAATGTTAGAAGAATTTAAAGGTTTTCCTAGTTTTGATATTTGTAAATATATGATTGTACTATGTGTACATATTATTCTTCTTGGTGATATCATTTTCATCATGTGTTTAACAGAACCAACTATGAACACAAGTGCTTATCTCCCTCTATATAAAGCTGCCCTTAGAGGTGACTGGGATGATGCGCAAGATTTTATAAATCACGACGAAGAAGCAATCACCGCCAATATCAACAAATACGGCTTTACAGCTCTCCATATTGCAGTTGGGACGGGAAAACAAGGAATTAATTTTGTTGAGAAATTGGTGGCAAAGTTACCACCTAAATCTCTACGAAAAATGTTAACTTCTTCAGAAAAATACACGCCACTTCATATTGCAGCGGTTGTTGGCAACACCGAAGCAGTTAAAATCTTGGTGAATAAAAATCAGAAGTTGTTATATACCGAAGATGTGGACGGATTACTGCCCATTCATCGAGCTCTTATTAATTCTCATAAAGATACATTTTTGTATTTGTTGAGTGTCACAAAAGGCAATCAGTATCCTAGTACATTCACTGGAAACATGGGTGTGACGCTTCTGTCTAATGTCATTTTTGCAGGATATTTTGGTGAGTTATTAATTCTTTTAGACGTTACAGTTACTAGTACTAGTAAGCTACTATGACTGAAAAGTTGATTTTTTACAATTTAATTTTTTGTATATTTTGACAAATATTGCACTTGATTTAGTCACTAAATACCCTGAACTGGCTACAACTATACCATCCGATAATGTTGATGCTCCTTTAATGGCTATAGCAAGAAAAGCAGATGCCTTTGCGAGTGGATGCCGCCTCAATTTCTTTGATAGTTTAATCTATAAATGTAAGGTTCTATTCTGATTAGGCATTTAACATTATTCAGTTTTAGTTTTGTTTTATATGCTGTAGGGAAATAACAATGAGGTTAGAGGTGGCAGTTTCTATCCATTTATATATGAATGGGTAGTTCAGGTTATGTTATATCTTTAACCGGTAAAATTAAAATAGGTTGGCTTGAAAGGAAACTGGTCAAAAGTCACTCTAAGTGTTATTTTAATTCATAGAACATCCTAAATTGTTTTATAGATATAATACAATTTTTGATCTTTTTTGAAACAATTATTATTTATGAAAAAATTGGTAATTTTTGAAAAACAGAGTTTCAGGTCAACGGAGCCTGTACTGACTTGTACCAAAAGTTATTCGTTTTGAATTGAATCTGTTTGACATGCTACCCTACACACCCATTGTGCCACCTCTAGCAGTGATTGTATGTCCTAGTCAGTGATTGTATGTTCCACAAACTGACAATTATAAATGGTAAAACAAATAAATCTTGTATGTTTTGTTTCATGTTATAGATGTTCCTTTGAATTTGGAGAAACCTAACTCAAACAAAAAGCAGGGGAAGTTGAACTTCTTCACTTCAGGTTTGCTACAACTTTTCATTGATATAAAATATTTGTTTTCATATCTATAAAATAGAGAATTGAATAATTTCTTATGCTTTTCTAACAAAACCAAAAACAATTATGGTTTAGTTCTTCAAGAGATAAATTTTGTGGTCTGGAAAGTTCTGGGTAGGATCGGTGAGTATCTTCAATTTCTTCTTGAACAAAAGTCAACTTTAAATAGGTAAAGAATCTAATTCTTGAATCTTGACTTGAATTAGTGCCACATATTACACACAATCAGAAGCTAAAGCTGGACCATCACCAAGCCCTTGCTGTCGTGAAATGTTTATGCCAAGAGATCAGTGCATTAAATCTTCAATCAAATAGTATTCATTATTCTAATCCAATTATTGAGGCAGCAAGCAATGGTGCTTATGAGGTTGTTCAAGAAATTGCTGACACGTTTCCTCAAGCAATTTGGTACGGTGATAAAAGTGGACATTTCATGATCCAATTGGCCATTCTTCATCGATGTGAAAAGGTTTATAATTTGACATATCAAATGAGCGATCACAAGCATTTTCACAAGACTCTTAAGGACTCTTACAATAATAATCTCTTGCACTTGGCGGGAAAATTGGCACCTCAACACAAACTCAATCTTGTTTCTGGTGCAGCATTACAAATGCAACGTGAATTGCAGTGGTTTAAGGTAACCAAATATTTTCTTTTTTCCATATAAATGACCCATATATATATATATATATATATATATTTGGTTTTCCCATTGCCAAAGAAATAGGTAAAAAATTATTTTGGGTGGTATGGTTTTTGATTTTTATAAAAAATTGATCTTTGTGATTTGATTTTATGATCATAATTTATTATTTTAGTTACTGGTAAACTGAACTTATTGCCTTTGACCATGAAAAGCCAAAGTATTCCTTTCACAAAACATGAAAATATTAGCACTTGTTTGTTTATCATCATCATCGTAAGAGATGTTCTCAAGATTCTCACGTTTTGAAGCCTATTTTTGTAATTTCAGTCAAATTGTTGTTGCTACTAGGTGCGATTTGGGTTATGTCTTATCTCAAATGGGTCAAATAAAAAAGTTTACTAAAAAGAAATGGTCAAAAAGGTATTTTTAATGCATGCATACTCCTAAATCATTTAAAAAAAATTTAGATTATTATTGTAATATTCTTAAAAAAGTAACCGATGACAAAAAATTGTTTATAAGCCAACTGAACTATATCTTATCCATACTAAAAATGGAGCAATTTGGCCTGTTTTCTAACCAGCCAGCCAACCTGATATTACCCAACCGAACCTCTTACTCATATTTAATTTAATTTATTCAGGAAGTAGAGACCTTTGTACATCCGAAGTACAAAACCGAGAAGAACTCATTCGAACAGACACCTGAGATGTTATTCAGCAAAGAACACAAAAAGCTTGTGAGAGACGGCGAAGAATGGATGAAAAAAACAGCCGATTCATACACGGTAACAGCAGGACTCATAACAACAATAGTTTTTGCAGCAGCCATTACAGTGCCAGGTGGCAACAGTGGTGATACCGGCCACCCGCTCTATGCAAAAGAAGCATCTTTCTTAATATTTGCTGTTGCAGATGCAATCTCCTTATTCACATCCACCACATCATTACTACTATTCTTATCGATCCTAACTGCTCGTTATGCAGAGCAAGATTTTCTCTTCACATTACCTTCACGATTGATAATGGGCCTCGCGACATTATTCTTGTCTACAACCTCAATGATGATTGCTTTTGGTGCATCATTGTATCTTTTGTTTGGGCAGGGGAAAGACTGGATTTTGATTCCGATAGCTGCATTATCATGTTTACCGATTACTTGTTTTGTTACGTTACAGTTTCCGCTTCTTGCAGAGCTAATATCGTGTACGTATGGTCGAGGACTTTTCGGTAAGCAAAGTGATCGGCCGTTTTATTGAGCTTATCCTTGAAAGATTATACAAACCTTAGAGAACAAGAAGTTGGAATTTTGTTTGTGCAAATGTTTTACATACGTTGATGTTTTAGTTGCTATATGTTGGCTAATTACCGAGTACCGGGCCTCACGCATGTTGGAGTAGGGGCCGGCCCAAGGAGCTTAAAACAAGTTGGTTTTAGGTTTAAGGGGTCATTAGGGTTTTAGTTAACTTGTTGACTAAGTTGAGTTAACATTAACCGAGTTAAGGTTATGTATGAGAGTTATTGTTTTAGAGTTTTTAAGTTATATTCCCTTGATCTCGACTATTAGCCTTGAAATAACCCGTGTTGGTAATGTCATGAAAACCGTTACTAAGGCTGATGGTTTTGGAATAGAACAATGCATGTAAATGTAAACTAACAATTAAAAATCAATGAGAACAATAGAAATACCATTAGCAGAAACACAACCATATATAATTATTCTTACATCGGCCGAAACTCTAGGCCACAAACAATAAGGCCGGACATAGATCCCTCATAAGTTACCAGTTTTAGATTCACATGAATACAATCATTTTTAAGTTGATGCTTTGAGTTGAATTTCCAGACTTTAACCGCCATCCATCCTTCTTCCATTTGTTCCGGAAAACTAATGTTTTCATGTACATTCCATGCGCTTGGGGATCTAAAATAAATAATCTCAGCTTCATTCTTGTTTTGGCGAACTAGATCTCTTACTATCACCGGACAATGCAACCCACCACATTTTTCTGAAAGCTTGAAAACAAGGTAGCACAAATATTGCGTATCTTGCGACAGCATTTGGCTTTGAATTTTGCAGTTTATACGAAATACTTGTTGTGGTGGTAGTTCAATCGCCTCTTGAAATCTGCATGAATGATGATACAGCATAACTTCTTATAGACAGAAATATAAGACAATCAAGTTTGTTCAAAAAGCAATTTACCCGGTCTCGGCTGAGGGTTGCAAATGACAATGCTTCACATTAAAAGGATCATACAAAACTTCCATTGCTGAAAGCATAAAATGGATCTTTCTGTTGACTTCATTTGGCGATAACAACTATATATTCATCAAAATTATTATTACCGAAGAATACTAATGTATCATTTTCACATGTGGTGAGAGTCACTTACATGATCATTGTTTGAGTTCGATTTTAGAATTTGTTGGACTTCCTCAATTTCTTCATTTTTCACCTGCTTAAAAAACGATAAGACCATGTTATAAATTTACTATGAAACTGATGCAGATACATCTACCACTTTTTTAAAACATAAGAGGAATTTTAAACATACGTTGTCAATGACTCGAAACTCAATGCCTTTAACATAGATGGAACCGTTTCCACAATGATATCGTGAAAAGCTTTCAAGTAAAACCTCAAAATCAGTACATTTCTTGTCACTCAAAAATCTGTACAATTCAACCATCATCCACTTGTCGTTTCTCCATGTTGCGAAATATGCTTGTAAGTTCTCTCCCCCCATTTTGTACTTTAGGTTCACATACATTGGTTTACTTGAAGTTTTTCTTGAATCACAAAATTTGAAGATGATATACGCCCCGTAATTGATACCGGGAGATAAAAATTGAGCTGTTATCTTGATTCGGATCTTAAGATTGGAAATATCTAACATCTCTGCTACTTTCCGAAACCTGCAACAATGCATATATCTTGATCATGAAGTTAATGTATTATTGAGTTGAGATGAACCTTTCTAGAACAATACACCAATTCATGTATCATTTATTTAGTTCATATATAGAAAAAGATATACGAACCTTGATTCTTCAACAGATCGCCATTTATGTAACTTACGGACTTTGTATGAAAACATTCTTGCAGATATCATTTCATTTCTTTCTCCATTACTGCCAAGTGAAAACAGCTACATACAAAACACAATGAATCAAACACAAGTTGTATCACGTGTAAATGTTTTTGAACATAACCTTTGTGGACATTTAGTAGTTAAACATCCAATTTGCTTTATAGAATTGAGAAAATGAACACTAAATTACCACTTTGGCGTCTTGAAGGAGGATTCCTTTGGAAAACATGTCGTATAGATCCTTTTTCATTTCGATAGAGTCATAGATTGACTTTCGGATGATATGTTTGTAGTCTATAGGCAATTTAGGCTCCCATATGTCATAATCCTCCTATATAATGTACAAAGTTGATATTTAATATACAAATTCGTATTCATTTGGATTTTTATTTCAAAAGGCAAAATAAGACGTTAAATGGCGTTCAAGAGAACAAAATAGCATGTCACAGAAAATTATCTTTAAGGCTGATTTTTGTTCCGTTTGTTTCCTGATATGCTTTTGAGTTCAATCTCTTTTTGACATACTAAAGTTTTGGTACAACTATATCGAAAGTATAAAAACTTACTTGGAATTCCAATGCCCTTTCAAGTTGTATTAGTACCTCGCTTGCCGTTGGCCGGGCCCACCAAGTCGCTAAGCATTGAAGGGCATTCGTGAGAAATGTAGTCAATGATCGTGGCGCAATTTGTTCTTTTATACCCTCAAATATCATCTCATCAAGGTTACTTTTCTCATCGTAGTGTCTAACAGCTAAAGGGCCTAACGATTGATGGTGATACTCACATCCCTCTCCCCACGCCGGTCTCCCACACAACATCTCGATCAAAATCACACCTAATGAGTATATATCTGGTTCTTGTGCTAAATAATATACCGAAGTGTAGTCTCTTGGGTCAACGTATCCCCATGAGTCACAATCATTTTCATCTTCATCTGTAAACGTTATTTTGCAGGACAACTCAAAATTAGAAATTTTAGCATTCCAATCACCATCAAGCAGAATGCTACCACTTTTAATGTCTCTATGTTTCATCATGTCCTCTAGCTCTCCACCGCCTTTATGAAGAAATTCCAATCCCTTTGTTACATCTATGCATATCTTGAGGCGTTTCATCCATGTAAGACTATGATCCTTCAAATGCTTATCCAGTCTTCCATTCGAGGCATACTCGTAAACAATGATTTTTTCATTATTTTCATTGCAATAGCCTACAAGACCAATGACGTTCTCGTGTTTATACTTCACAAGAATTTCAAGCTCTGTCAAAAACTGATAGTATACATGAGGAGACATGTTATCCCACCGCTTTACAAATCCATTAGCCTGTCCAAAATCTCCTTTATAAAGCTTCCAGAATCTTCTTTCTCCAATGCGATTGCAATCACTGAAATTTTGTGTGCTCAATTTTATGTCTTTTAGGGATATAAGGAGGTTGTTCTCTCTATTTTTCTGTGAATGATGACATGTAAATTAATTAACCAAAAGATAAAATTCTTGTCTAATTTAATGTAAAAAAGTTTTAGACTAAAATTCGTATTAGTATCTTAAGTTATACATTATCAATCACCACCAATTTTTTGCTACTAAATTAAAGTATAAACATGATAATTTATTGAAATATTTACAAATAAACAAGGTATATCGATAACGACATTGAATTTAATAATCAAGCATTCTAATAAAAATTTATATATTTTGCTGGTCTTGAAAGTTTTTCTAAAGAGGGCTTAAAGAAAATATGATATGAATCGGATATAAAAAGAACCAGAGGCAAGTTACAAAATACTTTTCTAATGGTCATGATCTGATGAAGCTGCTACAGAGTGATCTTAAAGCTTTAGGAATGATCAATTTATACAATCCTGGTCAGGTAATGATTTTGAGAAATTTCTCATAAAGTAGTTCAAAGAAAATTTCAAGTCAATAAACAATTCTGCAAAGATAAACGGGGTATTTACATATATCCTTTTTCTAAGTTCCTTTATTACATATTACCCAACCCAAAAATTTAATTACATATTTTCCCTTCCTAAAACCTATATATTACATATTTATCTAATTCATTTGAAATAACTTATATTTTATTACCATTTTACCTTTAATAAACCAATTAAAGTACTATTTACATATATCATTATTTGTGAGGGGCAATTGGGTAATTTTAAGTTAATTGAAAAAATATGTAATTAAAGTTAGGGGTTGAAGATATATGTAATAGGGGGAATATGTAGAAAAGCTATTACCTAGAATAAGGTACTTGTTGAAGGTGAAGGATCTAGCTTCTAGAATGGTTGATCCTCTCTTACTATTAGGATATCCATTACCTAGAATGAAACCTCAAAAATCCAAGGCTATTCTTCCACAATATAAGGATTTAGAATAAATGATCACTTCAACCTTTCACAATTTTTTTATGATCCATACAATACTGAAGCTGTGATTAAAAGAGGTGATCAAGAGGCTATCAGAGTGTCTACTCCACAAGAATTAAAAGTTTTAAGTGAAGAAGATCTGATATTTCTTAATGACATGAAGATTCAATGTTTACCCAAGGATTGGTCAGATGTGGAGTACTCAAAATGTTAGGCCCACTACGGGTGTGTTGCCCGCAGGCCCAATGGGCCGGCCCTGCCAGATAGCATGATCAAAATGATCTGGATACTCATTCCCCTCATTTACAAATCAAATACACACAAATCCATTTTGAAAATGAATAACACTCCTAATATCAAATACATGATTTTATAATAGTTGACACGAATACGGGAGTTTGCTAAACTTTCAAACCAATTACTTGCTTTTTGAACAGAAACCATACTTAATTTTGAATTACTCACTACCAAGGATCAAGAATATGAATGAGAAAAAAAAGTTGCATTTTGAAAAGAGATACTTACTTGAAAGCTTAATGCTTTCTCAAGTTCTGTGATGACAACTCCCATTGTTGGACGCTCGGATTGAGATTCAGCCAAACATTGATACGCGACTTTTGTAAATGTATCCAAAGAATCTGGATTGACCCCTCCGATTAAGATAGAAATGTTCTCATCAGCTTCCATTATTTTTGGATCTACCAAATTGTTCAATGTTCCCTCATTGAAGCATTGTCGTGCTATTGATGGAAGCCCATTTTCATTGTAAACTTTATCATATGCCAACTTCCCACACATGATTTCAAACAAAACTACCCCGAAAGAGTAAACATCCGATTTAGTTTTTAACTTACCTGTACTAAGATATTCTGGATCCAAGTATACTTCTGTCCCAGCAATATTATTGGTAATGAGGGTGCTACCTTGTTTATATGCATGGTGTAACTTGGAGAGCCCAAAATCAGCAACCTTCGCTACCCATTTGTTATCCAATAAAATGTTGGCACTTTTTATGTCACGATGAATTATGATTTGTTTGTCATCGGTACGTGTGTGAAGGTAATTCAAGCCATGTGCAATATCAAGACATATTTGAATACGTTGAGCCCAAGTAAGATTAATCATGCAATCAATATTCCCCAAATAATCAGCAAGGCTTCCATTAGAAATGTACTCGTAAACTAGGATCATCTCCGCTCCTTCATCACAAAAGCCTTCCAGAGAAACTATATTGGGATGTTTACAATTACTAAGCATTTCAATTTCTGCAATGAAACCTTGTTCTCCTTGCTCGTCATTTCTACTAAATATGCGTTTAATAGCTACCATGCTACGTTTAGCAGGGAATTTGGCTTTATTCTTCCCTTCTGTCGCCGACGAACTTATTTCATCAAGATCGAGTTGTGCTTTATACACCTTTCCGTAGCAGCCTGACCCAATGCAGTACATTTCGGAAAATTTATTGGTTGCCAACTCTATATCTCTCAATCGAAATTTCAAGTGATCCAAGCTTTTCCCCTGCATTTTTAAATTATTTGTTGAAGGAAAAGTATCATGATGCACCACATATTATAGTACTGGTTGAAAGAAAACCTTGTTTTTGTAACTTTATTGATACACAATCGCTTTAATCACAATTACCTTCAAATGGTTGGATGGCAATGTACCTTCAACAGTAACTGGATGTTCCTGTAATACGATTAATCACAATAATGAGAACTAAATTAGTAAACTTACTTATATAGAGGCTTTTAGTCAATACTTGAAAGTAGAAATGAGATAAAGGATTACATGTTTGTATTGAAGTTGCAACGCTTTCTCAAGTTTTGAGAGAACTTGATTCATATCTGGACGTTGTGATCGCTGCTCCTTTAAGCAATAATATGCTGTTTCAACAAAGACATTCAATGATTGCAAGTTCATTTGTTTTCGAAGATCCGGATCGATCAAATCAACTAGTTTTCCGTCATCATAATGTGATATGGCCAATCGAGCAAAATACCAATTATCATTGTTCTGGATAAATGCTTCTCTCCCAAACAAGACTTCAAATAACAAGACACCAAAGGAGAAGGTGTCGGATTTATGAGTCAAACCGCGGGTGTTCTCATATGCTGGGTCCATGTATTGTAATGAGCCATTATATTTACTAGTAAGGTGCAGGACATGCTTTTTCTCTTTAACAGCAAATCCAAAACCATGCAACTTGGGTTCCCAGTTGTGATCTAGTAAAACTTTGGAGCTTTTGATGTTACCATGTATGTAATAGTGATTAGGTTCTGCATCATAATGAAGGTATTTCAAGGCATGTGCAACACGGACACATATATGCAATCTTCGCATCCACGTGAGGGTTGGGTCACTTAGATGTTTTTCTAGACTTCCATTGGCCTCATGCTTGTTTATGATGATTAGCTCATCATCTTCCTCCGTATAAGAAATCTTATAAATAGGGACGATATTCTTGTGCTTGATATTTTTAGAAATATTCACCTCGTTTTGCAAATTTCCGTGCAACAATATTGATCAACTCCCCTGATTGCAAGAGTCTTCCCTTGTAAGCCTTAAAAGTGGAACCTTCTGTCAAGAGATTTTCATCAGCGAAGACTGATTCTATCTCTTCAAATAGGATTATTAAGAAATTAAAATAATCCTTATTGGACATGGCAGCTGTGTCTTGGAAAGATGAAGACATGATCGATGTCTTGGAGAGTAGATCGAAAAGGGGATTCAAAGGAAGGAATGATAATGCTTCAATTACACCACCTACCAAAGCCACGACCACCAAAAAGAGAAAGATCAATAATTAAACCTCAAAATTAATTATTATTCATCTAAAACTCAAATAATTAAGGGGAATTCTAATGGGCACGGAATTTTGCTATATGGACACGCCGTTGGACCTATACACCTCGTATAGGTTAATACGGGGCGTATAGCCCCTAACCTTAAAAACCAGACCTGCAGGTGTCAGTTCTGATCTGGTGGCTGACCCTATACGACCCATATAGGTCTATACGCCACATCTTTTTTTCAACTTGAGCAAATTTTGATTTGTATACGGCGAGTATAGCCCTATACGCAGAAGTCAATACGCACCATATATGCCTATACGACCCCTATACGTCACCTATGAGATTTTGATGCATGTTAATGTTTGACGTATTAATCTAGTGGTATGTTTATTTATTTAATTATTCGCTTTTAAAACCACCTCTTGATGGGCTTTACTATACGATACGAAACGATACTAAGCTATACTATACTATACTACAATAAGCTATACTATACAAAGCTATACTATACTAAGCTATATTATACTATACTAAGCTATAATATCCTATACTAAGCTATACTATACTATACTATACTATACTATACTATACTAAGTTATACTAAGTATAGGATAGTATAGCTTAGTATATGATAGTATAGCTCAGTATAAAAATATAGTATAGTATAGCTTAATATAGCTTAGTATAGTATAGCTTAGTGTAGTATAGTATAGTATACCTTAGTATAGGATAGTATAGTTTAGTATATTATAATATCGTATCGTCTCGTATAGTAAAGCCCACCAAGAGGTGGTTTTAGTAGCGAATAATTAAAGAAATAACCATACCACTAGATTAATACGTCAAACATTAACATGCATCAAAATCTAATAGGTGGCGTATATGGGTCGTATAGGCCTATATGTGGCGTATAAACTTATGTGTATAGGTGTGACGTTTCGGATTTTCATTCACGCACTTGTGTTATATTTATCGTGTAATCATCTCCTATTTTAATAAAGTGTAAGAGTTTTATTAAGATTTATACGATTAGGTATTTTATTTCACGGATATAAATTAATTAAAATTTTATAAGTTTTAAAAACTTATATAAAATTTTATATAAAATCTAAATTTTAAAAGTTGCATATTTAATCAAAGAATCTATTTAAATAAGATAAATAACTTTTATAAAAATTATTTATAATAATAAAAATAAATAAAATAAGTTTATAAAAACATTTTTAAATTAATTTTATTTAAAAGAAATTAAATTAATTTAGTTAAATAAAAGTTCAAGGGTTGTTTGGTAATTCATCAAACTAGAAGGTTTTAAAACTGAAACCTATTGAGGGACCATTCCTGGACAAAGCAAACTAAAAGGTTTAATCCGAAGTTATTCCAGGGACTAAATTTAAGTCAAACCAAACTTCAGGGACTAAAACTGCCAATACCCGATTCGTTTATCCGGTCACCCCCAACCATGGTCCGGCGGTCCAAGGCTTTCTCCGGCGAACGCCCGACAGGACTGTTCCCTGCACCTCAACAGCCGACAAAGGCTTCTCTGGCTTCGTCTCCCCCACGCGAACAATACCCCTCGACCAATTGGTCTCCCCAACATAAGGATCGTCTGATCCTGTTGGTGGCCGAGATATACACGTTCGAATTCGTGCCCGACAAGCCACCTCCACGCCTGTTGAATGTCTAATTAGTTTCGTCTCGTCCAGACTAATGTCGGGACGTGCCTAATTGCACGTTTAAACATAAGAATCAAGCCCGGCTATAAATGGCCATGGTCGGCCCTGCGCGAACTGGCTACCCTCCTTCCACACACTCTCACTCCAAATTGAGGACTCCATCACCTTCGTCGACCCTGAGTGAAGCTGTGACCAGGGTTACAAGAGCTAATTCCACTCAGAAATCGATCCCCGCTTGTGACTTTTTCAAGTTCCAAAGCCCTGTCGTCCAGGCCCTTCGCGACCAAGTTCGAACCTCATTTCGGTTCCATTAGCTTCTGTTATCATCAGGTAAACAATCCCAGTCGAAATCACAGCAATCGCACGAGAGTTACCGGGCAAACCCAATGTCCCCGGACACGGTTTGCCGGTCACCAAGGTCCAGCGACCTGAATTGCCCTTGTGTACTTAATTTATCCGTTACAAACATAACCAGCGATGGGCAGTAGCCCGGCTGGTTATGCGTGTGTGTGTCCGAGGCTGAGGTCGCGGGTTCGAACCTTCCGGCCTCCGGCCCAACCCCATTTTGCTTCTGTTTTCATTTTTTTTACTTTATTTAATTATCTTAACTTATTTTAATATTATTTTTATACACTAAAGACTAAAACGAGTCGGTTTGATCGTTCGTTTATTTTGAAATCAATTAAACGATCTTTTTATCTATAAACTATTCCAATTTTTATAAATCTTGTAATACATGTTTATGTATATAAAATATCCCATATATTTTTATAAATCTTATAATATTTTTATAAACTTATTTAAACACATTTTTATATAAAATGTCCCATAATTTTTATAAATCTTGTAACATTTTTATAAATTATTAAAATACATTTAATATATAAAATGCCTCATTTTTTTTATGAACCTTGCATTATTTTTAATAAACTTGTTAAAATAAATTTTAATATATAAAATATCAATATAATTAGTCAAATAAAGACTTTTCTTCATTTGTTATTATTATATAAATACATAATAACAACTTATCGAAACTAAGTAGTTTCGATAGAAGAAAGTTTCGACAGCTCTGTGGTCAATCGAAACTAGTAGTTTCGATTGAACATAGTTTCGATAATTGAACATAGTTTCGATACTTGAACATAGTTTCGATAATTGAACATAGTTTCGATACTTGAACATAGTTTCGATAATTGAACATAGTTTCGATACTTGAACATAGTTTCGATACCTGAAACAGTTTCGATCAAAATCAGTGATTTCAAGTAAGTCTAAACCTACACTTTACACAAATAATTTTAAGAAATATTATTATAAACCTATACACAATTAAATACGGATACACACCTATAAGCATATAATAATACCCATTTATCTACATAGGGTTCCATCGTGCTTAGGTTTCAAACATCCGTATCACCTACTCTCGTGGATTATCATATCCGCTAGCCAGGTGAGTTACATAGCCCCTATTTTACATTTTTATACGTTTTGGGGTGAAACATTATACATGCTACTCACATTGTTTATACATGTTATACATGAGACTATATGCTTATTCTTTGGATGTGCATACATTTAAACACAAGACAACCAACTGTAATATTGATAGATCTATTGTGCCTGACCAGCCCACCCGGTTAGGGTGTTTATTACTGCATACTCGGATATAACCGCGTGTTATATTCAATCATATCGGATATAGTGGGTAACTATATTCAAACATACCGGACTTAGCTGTTGTGCTCTGTTCAAGCGCGTCAAACTCGGTTTGAATTGTGATTAAATAAATGATACATCCTACATACTATGTTTAACAAGATAAACAATGAGTTGCAAAAACGATTTACATGACTATTTACCGAAATTACTAAACCTATGTACTCACCAACTTTTTAGTTGACACTTGATTTAAATAATGTTTCAGGTTTGGATATGTGACTGCTTGCCGAAGATCTCTCCACTTAGGAACTATGGAACTAGTTAAATAAATTAATGTTTTGAACTAGACTAGGTTATTTGAAATGTATTGTATTTGGAACTTGTTGTCTTTAAATTTAACTAATGAATTATGCAACCTTTAGTTATCATGTGCTTTTGAACAATCATCACATTGTCCGCCTCGATGATTCCGCCATCGGTCGGGGTGTGACAGATTGGTATCAGAGACATGGTTATAGGGAATTAGGTTATTAGACACAATGACCTAGACTATAACCCTAGGACTCCCTTTTATGTGTTATGTGCTAAATGATAAATTGCTATGTTAATTATTTGTAGTTAGGTATTATTTGAATTTTCCCAAGTTTGGTACATGAGAATTATACACATACATATAAGACTTTGATACATGATACATACTTTACATACATATTGGACAAACAAACTTATGCAAACGAATACACTACCCATCCTTATCAATACTCTTTACTAATCCATATTAATTGCAACATTTCCTACACATATATTACTCTTAGACTCTCAATTCTATTGAAATCTTGAAAACCTCGTCAACGACTTAATTTCTTGAAACCAGTAAAAGACACGTGCAATCTGGAAGGGTGACACCTGTACATTGGGTTTTCTGTCTAGGAAAGCATTTCGTATAAATCCAAATAAACGGACCCGTATGCTTTCCTGGGAATTCCTGAAGTGAGTGTTTACCTATAGGCTAAAACATGTCTCTTTGAAAGTTTCGGGAAATTAATTAACGTTGATAAGTCAATGTATTCGCAAGGATACAATCCGAGCTTAACCTTAAAATTTGGGGATATTATAGCAAGATAGGAAGAACTAGACAAACACGCAAAACAAATCATTATTATGGGTGCACACGTAATAACGATTTGTAATGCATGCAAGTCCCGGCAATTCCTATTATGCAAATAATGATCTATAACATCATGACCTACCCGGAAAAGATGACTTAGTTTCCCCTATCAACTTAGAATAAACACACATGCACTGGCACGCGTCATGATAAATCTCGTATTTCTGCTTACATTATTTCCCGCTATAACTCATATTTATCCGTCTTATCTAAAATATCATTGTCTTTTCTTATGGTGTTAGAATGCCTCCTCGACGTGCAAACTCTAGCACTTCCAACCCGGATCTTGCTACTCTCCTTGCCCAGCTAGTAGGGCAAATGACCCAAGCAAACAACAACAGTGACGGGTCTCACAACATCCAAGGGAACGGTGGTACCAACCCGCCTCACTGCACGTTTAAGCACTTTAACTCGTGCAATCCTACAAAATTCTTCGGGACTGAAGGTGCTACCGGCCTACTTCAATGGTTTGAGAGCATGGAAAACACATTCCTAAACAGCGACTGCCCCGATAATCTTCGGGTTCGTTATGCCACAAGTGTACTCCAAAAGAGAGCCCTCACCTGGTGGAACGGTGAGAAACGCACTCGTGGTGCTGAGGTTGCTACATCCTTATCATGGGATGATCTGAAAAAGGCCATGACTGATGAATTCTGTCCTCGGAATGAAATGAGGAAGCTCGAGGCTGAGTTTTGGGATCTTGCCCAAGACAGCGGGGATAATCTGGCTTACACCACCCGGTTCCAAGAACTAAGTCTATTGGTGCCTCACATGATCACTCCCCTCGCTCGGGGAATTGAAAAATACATAGGCGGCCCGCCTATGCAAATTCAAGATGCTGTGCTAGGAAGCAATCCTCCTACTCTTGAAGCTGCTATCCGTCTATCTGCTACACTATCCGACAACCATGTCAAAGCCGGAACCTTATCAAGAAAGGGTTCCAAGAAGGTCGTGTCTACTCTTGCGGCCGTCAAAGATGTGAAACCCGAGTCTTCTAACCGCAACAAGAAACGTAAGGGTTGAAACTTCGCAGCCGTAACTCCTGCTGTGCCTGCTATTCAAGCGGCCCCTTTGGGTCAAAACCCGAAAACTTATCAGGGCCCGAATCCCCAATGCCAGACCTGCAAGTACCATCATCCTGCCAATCTACCATGCCGATTGTGCTCAAGCTGCGGACGATATGGACATGTGGTCACTACTTGCCGTACCCGTACTCCCGTCCACCAAGCTGCTCCAGCCAACCGTCCAAACTATCCGGCACTTCTCAATGGTCGGGCATGTTACGAGTGTGGAGACCCAAACCATTTCTGTGACCGATGCCCAAAACTTCATCACCAAGGTGGTCCCCAAGGACGAGCGTTTAATATAAACGCTAATGAGGCACAAGCAAACAACGACGTAATAAACGGTACGTTTCTCGTAAACAATCATTATGCATCCATTTTATTTGATACCGGTGCCGATAGGAGTTTCATGTCTCTTACTTTTGAATCTCGACTTGCTAAACAAAGAACGAGACTTGACAATTCTTATTCCATGGAGATAGCAAACGAGAAATCTATTACCATAAATTCTGTTATCCGCAACTGCAATCTCGAGCTTAATAGTCATGAATTCTCCGTTGATCTCCTTCCAATGCAATTGGGAAGTTTCGACATTATAATTGGCATGGACTGGTTATCCAAACACCATGCCGAGGTTATTTGCTACGAAAAGAGCATTCGTATACCTCTCCCTTCGGACGACACGTTAGTTATTTTCGGTGAAAAGCCGTGTAGTGGTCTTCAACTCATGTCTTGCACATTGGCACAAAAGTACTTGCGGAAAAAGTACGTTGCCTTCTTGGCCCACATAGTTGACACGAAAGACAAGGGTAAGAAATTGCAAGACATTCCCATCATCCGAGATTTTCCTGAGGTATTCCCCGAGGATTTACCTGGTCTCCCTCCCACTAGACAGGTGGAGTTTCGTATCGACCTTGTGCCCGGGGCAACTCCCGTGGCAAAAGCCCCCTATCGTCTTGCACCTTCCGAGATGCAAGAGCTTGCAAGTCAATTACAAGAACTCTCATCCAAAGGATTCATCCGCCCGAGCCATTCACCTTGGGGCGCTCCCGTGCTGTTCGTAAAGAAAAAGGATGGGTCATTTCGAATGTGCATTGATTATCGTGAACTCAACAAGCTTACAATTAAGAACTGATATCCTTTACCCCGTATCGACGATCTTTTCGATCAGCTTCAAGGTTCAACATGTTTCTCCAAGATTGACCTTCGTTCCGGATACCATCAACTTCGTGTTCTCGATGAAGACATTCCGAAGACTGCCTTTCGGACTAGATATGGTCACTACGAGTTCATGGTCATGCCCTTCGGGTTGACTAATGCACCTGCGGTCTTCATGGACCTCATGAACCGTGTATGCAAACCTTATTTGGACAAGTTCGTGATCGTTTTCATTGACGACATTCTTATCTATTCTAAGACGAAAGTGGAGCATGAACAACATCTTCGTTTGATTTTAGAACTCTTGAAGAAAGAACAACTATACGCCAAGTTCTCCAAGTGTGAATTCTGGCTAAAGGAAGTTCAATTTTTGGGACACATAGTCAACGATAAGGGAATTCATGTGGACCAGGCGAAAATCGAAGCGGTAAAGAATTGGAGTACTCCTAAGACTCCTACCGAGATTCGTTCCTTCCTCGGACTAGCGGGTTACTATCGTCGTTTCATCTCAAATTTCTCCAAGATCGCGGTTCCGCTCACTGCCTTGACTCACAAAAGTAAACCTTACGAGTGGGGACCCAAGCAAGAGGAAACTTTTCAAACTCTCAAGCACAAGCTCTGCCATGCTCCTATTCTAACACTTCCTAATGGCAATGACGACTTTGTCGTTTATTGTGATGCATCCAACCAAGGTCTTGGTTGTGTCCTTATGCAACGTGGCCAAGTAATTGCATATGCATCACGTCAACTCAAAATTCATGAGAAGAACTATACGACCCATGATCTCGAGCTTGGTGCTGTCGTTTTCGCCTTGAAAATTTGAAGACATTATTTATATGGTACCAAATGCGTGGTTTTCACCGACCACAAAAGTCTCCAACATATTTTCAATCAAAAAGAGCTTAATATGAGGCAACGACGATGGGTCGAACTTCTTAACGACTACGACTGCGAGATTCGCTACCACCCCGGCAAAGCAAATGTTGTAGCCGACGCTTTGAGTCGTAAAGAACGTATCATGCTTCATAGTGTTCGTTCATAATGATATCCAAGCCCGCATTCTCCAAGCACAACACACCTCGGTTACCGAGGGAAACATGTATCAAGAAATGGTGTGTGGTGTAGAACTCTTGCTAGAAACCAAAGCCAACGGCCTATTGTATTACTTGGATCGTATCTGGGTTCCCGATCGCGACGATCTTCGTATGTTTTTGATGAATGAATCCCATAAGACTCGATATTCGGTACATCCTGGAGCTGATAAGATGTACATGGGTCTTCGTCAGCAATATTGGTGGCCCGGCATGAAAAAGGATATTGCCCTCTTTGTGGCAAAATGCCTAACTTGTTCTAAAGTGAAGGCCTAACACCAAAAGCCTTCCGGACTCCTCGAACAACCTGAAATTCCCGTGTGGAAGTGGGAGAACCTTGCTATGAATTTTATCACCAAACTACCACGCACTTCTAGTGGGCACGATAGTAACTGGGTTATTATCGACTGACTTACAAAGTCTGCTCATTTCTAACCCATTCGTGAGGACTATCGAGTCGAGAAATTGGCTCGGATTTACATTGATGAGATCGTAAGTCGTCACGGAATCCCTTTGAACATCATCTATGATCGTGATTCGCGTTTTACTTCCCGATTTTGGCAATCATTACAATCAGCACTTGGTACTCGTTTGGATTTAAGTACGGCTTACCATCCTCAAACTGATGGACAAACCGAACGAACAATCCAAACTCTTGAGGATATGCTTAGAGCTTGTGTCATTGACTTTGGTGGCAATTGGGATTCTCACCTACCACTGATTGAATTCTCCTACAACAACAGCTATCACACAAGTATTAACATGGCACCGTTTGAAGCTCTTTATGGACGAAAATGTCGTTCACCAATTTGTTGGAATGAAATTGGCGAAGCACAAATCACCGGTCCCGAACTTATCCAAGAAACCACCGATAAAGTCTCTCTTATCCGTGACAACATTCGGGTAGCAAGAAGTCGGCAAAAGAGCTATGCCGACAAGCGACGGAAACCCTTGGAATTTCAAGTTGGAGATATGGTCCTTCTAAAGGTATCACCTTGGAAAGGCGTAGTCCGATTTGGAAAGAAAGGAAAACTTGCACCTCGATATGTGGGTCCATTCAAGATACTCGAAAGGGTAGGAAAAGTGGCCTACAAACTCGATCTCCCTTCAGAACTCAGCAACGTCCATCCGACTTTTCATGTGTCTAATTTGAAAAAGTGTCTAGCCGATGAGAACCTCCACATCCCCCTTGATGAAGTGCGTATTGACGAGAAAATGCACTTTGTTGAGAAACCCGTGGAAATCATGGACCGAGAAGTCAAGAAACTCAAGCGTAGCCGCATCCCCATTGTCAAGGTCCGTTGGGAGTCTAAACGTGAACCCGAGTTCACTTGGGAACGTGAAGACCAAATAAAGACCAAGTATCCGCATATCTTTTCATAGCCTCCACTAGTTGAATTTCGGGGCGAAATTCCTCTAACATGGGGAGACTGTGACGTTTCGGATTTTCATTCACGCACTTGTGTTATATTTATCGTGTAATCATCTCCTATTTTAATAAAGTGTAAGAGTTTTATTTAGATTTATACGATTAGGTATTTTATTTCACGGATATAAATTAATTAAAATTTTATAAGTTTTAAAAACTTATATAAAATTTTATATAAAATCTAAATTTTAAAAGTTGCATATTTAATCAAAGAATCTATTTAAATAAGATAAATAACTTTTATAAAAATTATTTATAATAATAAAAATAAATAAAATAAGTTTATAAAAATATTTTTAAATTAATTTTATTTAAAAGAAATTAAATTAATTTAGTTAAATAAAAGTTCAAGGGTTGTTTGGTAATTCATCAAACTAGAAGGTTTTAAAACTGAAACCTATTGAGGGACCATTCCTCGACAAAGCAAACTAAAAGGTTTAATCCGAAGTTATTCCAGGGACTAAATTTAAGTCAAACCAAACTTCAGGGACTAAAACTGCCAATACCTGATTCGTTTATCCGGTCACCCCCAACCATGGTCCGGCGGTCCAAGGCTTTCTCCGGCGAACGCCCGACAGGACTGTTCCCTGCACCTCAACAGCCGACAAAGGCTTCTCTGGCTTCGTCTCCCCCACGCGAACAATACCCCTCGACCAATTGGTCTCCCCAACATAAGGATCGTCTGATCCTGTTGGTGGCCGAGATATACACGTTCGAATTCGTGCCCGACAAGCCACCTCCACGCCTGTTGAATGTCTAATTAGTTTCGTCTCGTCCAGACTAATGTCGGGACGTGCCCAATTGCATGTTTAAACATAAGAATCAAGCCCGGCTATAAATGGCCATGGTCGGCCCTGCGCGAACTGGCTACCCTCCTTCCACACACTCTCACTCCAAATTGAGGACTCCATCACCTTCGTCGACCCTGAGTGAAGCTGTGACCAGGGTTACAAGAGCTAATTCCACTCAGAAATCGATCCCCGCTTGTGACTTTTTCGAGTTCCAAAGCCCTGCCGTCCAGGCCCTTCGCGACCAAGTTCGAACCTCATTTCGGTTCCATTAGCTTCTGTTATCATCAGGTAAACAATCCCAGTCGAAATCACAGCAATCGCACGAGAGTTACCGGGCAAACCCAATGTCCTCGGACACGGTTTGTCGGTCACCAAGGTCCAGCGACCTGAATTGCCCTTGTGTACTTAATTTATCCGTTACACACATAACCAGCGATGGGCAGTAGCCCGGCTGGTTATGCGTGTGTGTGTCCGAGGCTGAGGTCGCGGGTTCGAACCTTCCGGCCTCCGGCCCAACCCCATTTTGCTTCTGTTTTCATTTTTTTTTTACTTTATTTAATTATCTTAACTTATTTTAATATTATTTTTATACACTAAAGACTAAAACGAGTCGTTTGATCGTTCGTTTATTTTGAAATCAATTAAACGATCTTTTTATCTATAAACTATTCCAATTTTTATAAATCTTGTAATACATGTTTATGTATATAAAATATCCCATATATTTTTATAAATCTTATAATATTTTTATAAACTTATTTAAACACATTTTTATATAAAATGTCCCATAATTTTTATAAATCTTGTAACATTTTTATAAATTATTAAAATACATTTAATATATAAAATGCCTCATTTTTTTATGAACCTTGCATTATTTTTAATAAACTTGTTAAAATAAATTTTAATATATAAAATATCAATATAATTAGTCAAATAAAGACTTTTCTTCATTTGTTATTATTATATTAATACATAATACATAATAACTACTTATCGAAACTAAGTAGTTTCGATAGAAGAAAGTTTCGACAGCTCTGTGGTCAATCGAAACTAGTAGTTTCGATTGAATATAGTTTCGATAATTGAACATAGTTTCGATACTTGAACATAGTTTCGATAATTGAACATAGTTTCGATACTTGAACATAGTTTCGATACTTGAACATAGTTTCGATACTTGAACATAGTTTCGATACCTGAAACAGTTTCGATCAAAATCAGTGATTTCAAGTAAGTCTAAACCTACACTTTACACAAATAATTTTAAGAAATATTATTATAAACCTATACACAATTAAATACGGATACACATCTATAAGCATATAATAATACCCATTTATCTACATAGGGTTCCATCGTGCTTAGGTTTCAAACATCCGTATCACCTACTCTCGTGGATTATCATATCCGCTAGCCAGGTGAGTTACATAGCCCCTATTTTACATTTTTATACGTTTTGGGGTGAAACATTATACATGCTACTCACATTGTTTATACGTGTTATACATGAGACTATATGCTTATTCTTTGGATGTGCATACATTTAAACACAAGACAACCAACTGTAATATTGATAGATCTATTGTGCCTGACCAGCCCACCCGGTTAGGGTGTTTATTACTGCATACTCGGATATAACCGCGTGTTATATTCAATCATATCGGATATAGTGGGTAACTATATTCAAACATACCGGACTTAGCTGTTGTGCTCTGTTCAAGCGCGTCAAACTCGGTTTGAATTGTGATTAAATAAATGATACATCCTACATACTATGTTTAACAAGATAAACAATGAGTTGCAAAAACGATTTACATGACTATTTACCGGAATTACTAAACCTATGTACTCACCAACTTTTTAGTTGACACTTGATTTAAATAATGTTTCAGGTTTGGATATGTGACTGCTTGCCGAAGATCTCTCCACTTAGGAACTATGGACCTAGTTAAATAAATTAATGTTTTGAACTAGACTAGGTTATTTGAAATGTATTGTATTTGGAACTTGTTGTCTTTAAATTTAACTAATGAATTATGCAACCTTTAGTTATCATGTGCTTTTGAACAATCATCACATTGTCCGCCTCGATGATTCCGCCATCGGTCGGGGTGTGACAATAGGGCTATACTTGCCATATACAAATCAAAATTTGCTCAAGTTTGAAAAAAAGATGTGGCGTATATACCTATATGGGTCGTATAGTTATATACGCGACGTATAGACCTATATGGGGTCGTATAGGGTTAGCCGCTAGACCAGAACAAACACCTGCAGGTCTGATTTTTAAGGTTAGGTATTGGCCTATACGAGGTGTATAGGTCCGTTCCATTTAACAGTTTTAGTGTCTTGTTAGTAAGCCCCATAATTAAACCTCAAAAAGATACAAAAATTACAAGAGTAAATCAGAGATTAATTAAAAGTGGAAAGACCAATAATTAACACTTAAAAGAAAATTCAATAAACTCAAATAACCGACCAAAAAAAATATTCTTT
Source organism: Smallanthus sonchifolius (assembly GCA_023525975.1). Lineage (NCBI taxonomy): Eukaryota > Viridiplantae > Streptophyta > Magnoliopsida > Asterales > Asteraceae > Smallanthus > Smallanthus sonchifolius. Next base: position 54,864,051 of record CM042046.1, on the reverse strand, counting down.
TATATTTAAAACCATTTATACTTTGAGGGTGTTTGAGATTTATTATTGAATGAATTGGATTTATATCACTGCTAGAAAACATATATATTTCCTATAAAAGTTTCCAACAAATTACCAACAAAATAAATTTCTCACAAGTTAGCGACAAATTTCTGACAAAACAAAAAACAAAAAGTAATTATACGATTTCCGACAAACTTATTAAATAAGTTAACTTATTTATTTACTATACTCGTCGGAATATTGTCGGAAATTAGCGACGAATGGCATTTGTCGCTAATTCGTCGGAAAATTAGTCGGGACATTGTCGGAAAAAACATTTCCTACGAGGTTTTTTCCAACAAACATTTTTTGTCGAAAACTTGTTGCTAACAACCAATTCCGACAAATTTCCCACGAAATCTCACTACTAAAAAAATGAAAAATTTGCGACAACTAGGGCTGTAAACGAACCGAACGTTCAGCGAACAGTTCGACGGGAAGTTCGTTTATGTTCGTTCGTTTGATAAATGAACGAATATGAACAAAAAATTCCGTCTGATTAACTAAATGAACGAACATGAATATAGGTCTCGTTCGTTCAATTGCGTTCGTGAACGTTCAGTAAAGTGTTCGTGAACGTTCGTTTATTAACATTCTTTCAGTTATGTTCGTTTACGTTAGGGGTCGTTCATATGCCATTTTTTATGTTGTTCATTAAATATTTTTGTATATTTCTATTTTATTTTATCTAAACTTTTTATATTCTTTATTTTTATTTTATTTTTTACCCTAAAACTATCCAAGTAAAGTAAGTTCGACACTGGTATAAAAAACTTGATATTTAAATGATTTTATTAAATGTTCACTTCGAAAGGCATTAGGGTTGACATCAAAAGTTCAAAATTACACTTCGTTCGGTTCCGTTCGTGAACCGTACGTGAACAAATCCATTTCCTTAATAAACGAACACGAACATGAAATTTCGTTCGGTTAGTGTTCATCAAAAGTCCAAAAATAGACTTATATATACATGCCAAACACTTTTTTAAGTTTATGAAAAAATCAATAAATCATTTTTAAACTCAATCCAAAACACCCCCTAAGTTTATTGTTTAGTTGTTTGATAGGGAGTCGCATACAAGAAGTAGTAATTGAATATATAAACCCATAGTTCTCGATTATGAGTTGAGCAAGAAACCGTGCGTCGGTGTGATTTTTAGTGGTTAGTTATTGCATGATGTGTGTTGTGATTTCACTTGTCGGTCTAATTAACAATAACTGGAAAGGCCATTATTGATTTTAATTATAGAACTACAAGTAAAAACGTGCACCATCCGTGGTAGTGCGATTAGTTCACGGAGTCTTTATTGTGTGTGACTTGAGTACACTTATTGTTTAGAGGCGTATGGATCGATCATAGAAATGTATTGATATTGTTATTGGTGAGATGGTTAGGTGTGTGTGCCCACATTCCTCTCACATATTGGTGCATTAGGTCTTCAGGCCTGTGTACATATTGTTTATTGTTATTGGCTCGCATGGGTATTTCTACATGATCACTGATTCTTATTGTTATTGCTATCGATTTCTTCGTCACTTAGCAACTTTTGGCTCAGCCGTGTTTTATTTTGTGTTTTCTATTAAATCTTTGAACAGGTACTCAGGAAAATCAAGGAAACGTGTGATGAGGGCTAAAATTGATTAAGGAATAGTAGCAGTTAGTAAAGACTATTGAAGTATTTTCAAGATTTTTATTTCATTTAAGACTTTGGATCTATATTTTTATTGTAAGACTTTAAGTGGTTGAATTTGACTTTAAATAATTAGTATTTTATGAATTATAATTTGTCTCTTAATCACCGTATTATGTGACACGTCAACCTTACCGGGTTGGGGTGTTACAGTTTCAGCTGGTGATTGTGTTCAAAGCGGGCGAAGCCAACGACTTTTCAAAGGCGGGGGAGGCCGACGAGGTGGTGGGTGATTATGTTTGATCGACGGTGATTCCGTTGATTTAGGGTTCAATTTTCATTTTAGGGTGATTCCAAGATTTTGATGGTGATTATGTGAATTTCGTTATTTGATTTGCTTAATTTTGTTGGGTGGTTATGATCTTGAAGGTGGTAGAGGAAGATGAAAATGATGTTGGACGTTTTGATGATGTTGGCGGTGGTGGTCGTAAGACTGGTGGTGGCAGAGGAGAGTGGTGGGGTGGGGGTGAAATATGAGGATGATGTCAGAGATAACTAAGAGGGTGTTTGGGAGTGTGGTGGTAAAGTGCTTATTGACTTGTTAGGTTTTCAAAAAGCTAATATGCAAGTAAGTCATTCTCAAAAGCCAAGAAATCCTGATGTGTTGCCTTTGTGGTTCGCAAGCATCACGCTCACTCACACTGTGTGGGTTTGAGTCCACCCCCTTGACAGGATCTAGTATTCTCTCAAAGTCAGATCTAGATTGAATCCTTGCATTAACAACCTCTTGAATACATGTAGAGACGGATGGTTGTGGTTGCAATCATCAACAATTGCTAGACACATGAACAATTGTATGATATTATTGATTGAATGTAACATCTGGCCTCTCGTACCAACAATATTGTCCGCTTTGCCCCTTAGAAACTCACGGATTTGTTTTTGGTTGCCCGGGTGAAAACTTCCCAAGGGTCACCCATCCTTGGATTACTCCCACCCAAGCACGCTTAACTGTGGAGTTCTCCTCTCATCCACTAACATTAAGCCCCAAAACGCGTTGTTGATTTAAGAGGCAGGACATTCTTATGAACCAAGGATCTCTCTTGTGCACTGCCGATGTGGGATTTACCTAGGGTGTTACAATCACCCCCCCTTTTGGACTCATCGTCCCCGATGAGGTTTGCCCCACTATCCGATTCAGGGATGTGAGATTTGCCTAAGATGTCCTTCTGAACACCCCCGGGGACTCAACCGTGATCGCTGAGGTTTTCCCACCATCCCGAACGACACGTACCAACAATATTGTCCGCTTTGCCCCTAAGAGCTCACGGATTTGTTTTTGGTTGACCGGGTGAAAACTTCCGAGGGGTCACCCATCCCTGGATTACTCCCACCCGAGCATGCTTAACTGTGGAATTCTCCTCTCATCCACTACATTAAGCCCTAAAACGCGTTGTTGATTTAAGAGGCAGGACATTCCTTATGAACCAAGGATCTCTCCTATGCACGGCCGATGTGGGATTTGCCTAGGGTGTTACAATGACCTCCCCTTTTTGGACTCATCGTCCTCAATGAGGTTTGCCCCACCATCCAATTCAGGGATGTGAGATTTGCCTAAGGTGTCCTCCTGAACACCCCCGGGGACTCAACCGTGATCGCTGAGGTTTTCCCTACTATCCCGAACGACAAAAGAGTGGCTCTGATACCAACTTATAAGGCCCGTTGCCCGGGTAACCTCACTTATTGGATTTACTCATAAACATAGTCATAATACTGAATTTAATTTAAAAATAAACATTCAAGAGTAGCGAAATCAAACATCATTCGAATACATAACATAAAATAACAGCGGAAGTCTTAACAATTAAGAACATAACATTGTCGTAACATATGTGAAAGTGGGATGTCAGTCATGTGCCGGGTAACCATCACACCTTCGCACGACCCTTCCTTTTGTCACCTGAAATGCATACTAAAAGTCAGCTAACGCTGGTGAGTTCTAGTTTAAAAACAATCATACATAACATTTATCTTATCATTAAGTATTATACATATATATATATATATATATATAATATACGTGCTTTTGCATATTCTTTGTTTTACTGTTTTCACATAACATTCATACTGAGTATATACATATGTACATACATACTTACTTTGGGGAGAACATTCATTGGTCATACACATATGGGTGATCAACCCGTCATAATTGTCGCGTAAGTCACAAAGACAAACGCCGTGAGAACTACCGTCGTAGTCCTTTTCATAAACCGTCCGGCCCTAGAAACCGTCCGTCGTAACATAAATCCGTCCGGAAACCTTTGTCCGTCCGCCTAAACCCGTCCTACCGTCGTAGTCCGTTCATTCGCCCGTCTGGCCAAAGGCATTCGTTTCCCACGTGTCTATTATGTATACAACCGTTCTACATGTAATAAGGCATTTGCTTCGACCGTCCATTAGTTCCTTTTATACGTCCTAGCTTATGAAGGAACGTTTTTGTCCCGATTGCAAAATAGTCACGTGGTCGTCCGTCTACCGAAGTAGACATCATTCACGAAGCGTCCATAACATTTACATACATTCATGACAAGCAATATATATAATATAAAGCAAGATTTCCATTCTTTCATTCATTCTTTGTAACATACGTTTTATTCTTTGTTCATAATTCATTTTCATATAAATATATAAATATATATATTTGTACATTACGTATGATCACATTTTCATTCATAGCATTTATTCATTTAGTGTATACACTTCAGCCCCAAAACATTTAAAATGATTTTCACATAACATAGAAGGGGCACATAGAACTCACCTGATGAGCTAGTCTGGGTTGTCCTAAACAAAGGTCCAACAACGTCACTTCCGATCTAAATTGATTAGTTAAATACACATCAGACCTAATCCCGACTCTAACGGTTTAACCATTCTAAGCATACTGACTTTACTTAACCAGCCTGATGCCTGCGCACTTAGCAAGTGCGCAGGGCCTTGTTCTTGCATACTTAATAAGTACGCAGGACCCTCTTCATGCGTACTTGATAAGTACGCAGGACCCTCTTCATGCGTACTTGATAAGTACGCAGGATCTGTTTCATGCGTACTTGATAAGTACGCAGGATCTTCTTCCCTGCAAAAACCCTAACTTTCACATTCGGGTCTGATCACGTCAAGATTCCGAACTTGTTTACATTCAAAACGTTTGCTTTTCATCAAGGAACTCAAATCTATGTTTTTCTTCCAGTTTCATCCGTAAAAACGTTACATTTTCATCCAAAACCCGAAAAACCCCAAAACGAACAAAAACTCAGATTTAGGCCAGATCGTTACCTGTATCGAGCTTCCGATCCGGAGGTTTTGCTCACGAGCTCAGCAGTAACGTGCTCCTTCAATTCCGGGTCGATCCGTCAACTTTCTCTCTCTAGGCCCGAGCTCTCCTTTCTCTCTATATGTTTGCAAATGGTGGAGATTAGGCTGCCTTGATCCTTATATACATGGGCTTCCCTCGGCCCGTTGGAGCCGAGCCCAAGCCCATCCAATTTTCTCTCATTTTTTTGACGATTAAATCTCGATCGTGTTATTATTTATTTACTATTTTTGGGATGTTAAATTGAACTAGTTATCACATATTTTACATCACACACACAGTAAAGCTCGTGTCTAACCCCGGAGAACTCATCCAAGGAAGGTGACTTACAATAACACAGTCAAATGAATGAGCAAATGTCCTAATTGACTTTGTCTTTGACTTTAACGAAGCGCTTCAAACTTTATTTCAGTCAACACAGTCTCTAAATTTGCATAATTTGATCTTTTAGTCCAAAACTTAATCATTATATAAAATTTAGAAAGCGTCACTCTCAAATAATAAACCTAACACCCCCTTCACTCTGCATTTTCCTAAGCAGTTTCAATAATAAGATGATATATATAATAAAACTAGGTTAGAAACCACGTGTATTACACGAGTTAAATAAATGTAATGTTATATACTTAATAAGAAATATTTATGATATATTACATAGTTTTTTAATACAAACTTTACAAACGTCATATAGTTACTTTTTTAAAATGTTTTATAAAAAGAATGAAATAAATGTTCAATTTCAAAAAATGTTTTAAGAACACACCTATATTTTTTAAATAAAAACCGTTTATAAAAATCATTATTATTTAATAGAAAAAAGGAGGAAAATAAAAAATTATTAAAAAATAATTAAAGAAAACTTGTGTAATTAATAGAATAGAGAAACAGAAAAATTTATTTTATTAAAACCTTTATTTATTATAGAGTATAGATTTGAATATATCTCTTTTCCCTAACCGAGTTTTAAGTATCAAGTAACATAAGTTGACATTTACTAGAACAAATATAACAACTTTAAACAAAGTATTATACCTTTTAGGTTATTTTAATATTATAAAATTTTAAAATAATACTAGTTTGTCATTGCGTGTTTTTCATGCTTGCTTAACAAAGAAAAAGACAAAATATTTATCATGGTCAAATACAATGGATACAACTTGTATATAAAAAACAACTAGGTAATTGAATCTGCCTCCTGTTTGAACACGGTTATGCTTGAAGACTAGGCACGATCGTGTCTCATGCTCTGGCACGATCGTGTCTTATAATCTGGAATGATTATGTCTCATGGCTAGGAACGGTCGTGTCTGACCGTGTCTTACTGTTCAGTTCATAAGGTCTTTTAATATAAATATAAAGTAGAATACGTTTTTAAACACACTTTTTTAATTATGTTTTTTCCTTGTTGAAAAAAAAGGCTCGTATATTCATAAGACTACATCACTTTTTTTAATTATGTTCAAAGTAAGTAATCAAATAATATAACGAGTAAAATTTCTTGCATTAGGTAATTCAATTTATTTAACGGGTAAAATATTACTAGTAAGAGTAAATTACTATTTGAGTCACTTGGGTTTGTTAGTTTTAACTATCTAATTTCTTATCTTTTTAACCGTCTGTGGCCTGGCTTATGTTTTTCATAATCATTTGAGTCCATTTAGCTAACGCCGTTAGATTTTTCTGTTAAATGAATGTAGTTCTGCCCTTTTACTTCTAAAGGACTAGTTATGTAAATTACTTTGAATATTTAATAGTTGGGGGATTATTGTGTAGTTTAATTAAAATAATTAAAATTTAAAAATATATAAATTATAGACACAAACACACACACAACGATTCCCCTTCTGGTAGACATCAGGTCACCATCTCTGACGGGTCACCGCAACCACCGTCGTCCACTACAACCATTCCCCCTCCGCTACATACCCGCCAGACGTGCGAGTTTTGATCGGAAAAACAAAATCCAAAAAAACACGATTGAGAACGAACGGTTAATCATAAATCAACCCTTTCAATCTACAGATTTGACCTCCCCGTTTACTCCAAATGGTTATTCCTTGATTCCTTCGAGTAAGTTTCTGGATTCAATCATATCATTAGCCTCAAAATGTTGCTTAAATATTAGATATCAACCATAATTTGGGTGAATTAGTAATTCTTACTTTTCAATTGCTGGAAACTCCGGTCGAGCTGAGCTCTGCCGATTTCGAGCATATCTGACACCTCTTTGCAGTGGTGGCTTCAGCAGCAGCAACCAGTGGTGTATCTGCTTTTGATTTTGGCATTGGTCCAAATCTAGACCTTGAACTTGCACTTATTTTTATTTATTATATAGTATAGATTTTATTAAAAAAATAGTCTAATAAATCATCATTTTACCATTATTTTTCTAAAATCCTACAACGGATTACTGAGGGACTTACCCACAATTGTTTTTTTTAAAGTATTACCGACGAAAATCCATAAGTATTTTTAGCTCAAAACAAGACCTAACATGCTATTCGATTTACTAGCGCGAGATGCATATTACTTTAAATTAAATCTAATACATATATTTTTTCATACAAATCTATGAGTATTTTTATGGAAGGTTGTGGAGCACTGAGAAGTCGAAGTCGAAGACTGCTAGGGGGAATTGTAACATCGAGTATGGGGGAAATAATCCCGACCCCCCGGGGTTCGATTAGTGTGGCACAACATTTTTTGTATTTGTTTAATAACTAGCAACCTAACCTTTCGTTGTAGATAGCGGAGAACAGCCGGGATCCCAATACTTTCAAGCAGTTTGAGAGAATGCTCACAAAGAGGCCAGTGGGAGAGGCATTGTCCCGACGGCGCCTAGAGTGTTGGTATGTTTTTTAATAAGCAATTATTATTTTTATATGATTACTCATTCTCAGCAGTTTAGGCCCTGCAGAATTCCAAAATCCTGACGATTTTTTGTGCAACATCAGGCAAACCGGTATTGTGCAGGAGTACCGTCAGGAATTTGCGAAAAGATCTGCACGTGCATTCAATTAGCCCGACAATTGCTTGTTGGGTGTATTTTTAAATGGGCTTAAATATGAACTTAAGGGTGGCGTTCGAATCCACAAGTCCAGGGAAATTTATGACGCCATAAATCATGCAATCGAAATTGAAGCGAAGGTGAGTTCTTGTCGAAGCTGGGGGCTAAGGTCAAAGAAACTTTCAAGCTGATTGAAGCTTCCGAGGAGACAGTTGAGCAGGTTCTAACAGGAAACCCAGAACCCGTGACTAACCAGGAGGAGATGACCGAAATCAGTTACATGCGATCCTTGATGAGGCAGAAGATCAGACCCATCCCAAAGAAGAACACGAGAATCATGGGGACGAATTGCTTGGCGCGCCAATTCCCATTCTTCCAGACTTGAGGAAAACTCGTTTCTCCGAGCGGGTAGTATTGATACGACCCCAGAGCTGGGTCAGAATGGGTCGAGGCAGACCCACTTGCTGCTGGGTGGCGGGAAGATGTTCAAAAGTTCAGGAGGTGATCCAGAATTGAGGAGGAGGGGAAGTGGGGGCAAAACTACCGATTAGATTTAGAGTTTTTATATTACGTCTTGTTTAGTTTTATAGTTGTCTTGGATATTTTAATTGTATTGTGATCTCTGATCAAAATTTGGAGGCTTAATCCTTCTTGAATTGGATTACAATCTATAGCCGATTAGTTATCAGTTCCATCCCGGGTTATATAAGATGTCATGGTGTTCGATGGAACTTGAAACCAAGTCCAAATGGTGTTCGATGAATTTGAAACGAAGTCCAAACCAGTGCTACAAGGAAGAAGTAACGAAACTGTATTTGTTTTATCTGCTGGAACGACATACGTAGAAAAAGGCAAAGTCAAACCAAGGCATTGATGTATGGAACAGGTGTCTCAACCATGTTGGGTGTGTCTTAATGATAGGTAATGGAGCAGTCTCTTGGTCTTGGTGTAGTAAACGACAACCTCCTGTTTCATTGTCAACTAAGGCTGTGCGTAATCCACCCGTGAGAAGGAGGGCGTGGTGCCACCTCACACCACCACGGGCGTGAAACACCGCGCCGGGTGGAGGTGAGGGGGGGGCGTGAGGAGGGCATTGTGGGGGTGTTCACAAGCGTGAGCTGGGTTTGCTTGCCATATTTGACCGTTATAACTTGATTAAATCAAAAAAGTACTACTGGGCTCTGGTTAAAAAAAAAGATTTCTTGGAAATGAAGATAATGAAGCCAGTAGCAGAGATGAAATTGCTTGAAGCCAGCAACAGAGATGAATTGGGGCTGAAGAACAAACCCTAAAGAGGGCTGCTGAACACAACCCTTTATTGATTAAGTGGGATGTTGGCTCAGTAAACTTTTTAACCAACAACTCAAAAAGCCCAAGGAATGAGAGAGGCTAAAAAAAAATTAGAAATAGATTATCATAGATAATATGTAGTTTTAGTAAATTTTATTTATGTTTTTTTAGAATTATGTTGTTTTTTATTACTTAATGTTTTTAGTATTAGTTTATATAATTAAATAAATTAAAAAAAAATATGTAATTATTACAAAACTGGTCACCTTCACCCTACCATTAGGCTGGGGGGAATGGGTCCGTGGAAAGTGAGCTGGCGACGTGGGTGGCGTGGAACACCACGCCCGCCTGGCGTGGACCACGCTAGTGGAGCTCCACCGTGGAGAATACCACGCTCGTGGGAGGAAGAAAGTAGTCGTTGGGTGGCGATTGAGCCATTGCCCAATGGTTGAAATTTTTTTTTTTTTAATTTAATTACCCCTATATATACATTTTATAAATTAAAAGTCATAAAAATCAAACAATTCTCTGCAAACCATTCCAACCAAACTCTCAATGGATTCCCTCAATTCACCCTCTTCCGAATCCGAATGTGTCGCTCAACTTTTTTTTCCAAACAGTTGCCGCTACTCTCGTTGAAATAATTAGAGACGATGCCGAAAGCTCGAACGCACGAAGAGCCACTGTTAACCGAGACAGTGAAGCCGCTCACGAGCGTTTAATAAAGGATTACTTTTGTGACGAGCCGGTTTATAACGCGGAGACTTGGATTAGAGGAAGTTAGCGAGGCCCAATAAAGTGTAAACGAACAATACAAACGCAACCGTGAGATACACAACAATCTTCGTCAAGATTTGATGCTCCATCTCGACTCGGGCAACAATTAAAGTCTATTTTTAGTATTAACTTTTTAATTTATTTTTCCTTTTTTTATTATTAATTTATTTTTCCTTTTTTTATTATTAATGTTATTTTTCTTTTTTTTTTAATGTTATCAATTTATTATTATTTACTTTTTAAATTATTAAAACAAATTAGTATTAAATTAATTTAGAAAAAGAAAATGATGTGGCAGTGTGAAAATGTGGAACCATTTTCTTCTAATGTGGAAAAGCTGTAAAATCTTATGTGGCGCTGACGTGGACGGGTGTGAAAATGTGGAACCACTCCCCTCAGCCTTACACACCTGGGTGCAGGTGAGGGTGAGTTATGGCACTGTCTATGTGGCGTCTACGTACGTGGCACAGGGTATGCTCTCACCTTCACCCTAGCATTACTCATAGTCTAATGAAGCAGAATATCGAGCAACTGCAATGGAAGCTCAAGAGTGTACTTGGTTGGTACGGTTGTTGAAGGAATTGAACCTAGAGATAGAGTATAAAGTAACTATGTTTGGTGATAATATCTCGTGGTAGAGAATCCGACGTTTCATGTGCGAATGAAGCATAATGAAATTCATTATCATTATATACGAGAGAAAGTTTAACCGGAGAAATCGACTTCAAGTATGTAAATACGCTAGATCAAGTAGCTGACATGTTCACCAAGGCGTTGACCAAAGAAAAGTTGATCAAGTTTTGTGAAGCTTTGGGTTTGGTGGAAGCAAATATCGAGAGGGAGTATTAAACGTGGCGATATTTGAAAAATAGTTAAGGGTGGTTTGGTGAATCTCATGGGGTGGCTTGGAGGATATTTAAAGATAACAATTAGTTAAGTTTAAGTTTATCTTTTAATTAAGTTTATTGTTTAGTTGTTTGATAGGGAGTCGCATACAAGAAGTAGTAATTGAATATATAAACCCATAGTTCTCGATTATGAGTTGAGCAAGAAACCGTGCGTCGGTGTGATTTTTAGTGGTTAGTTATTGCATGATGTGTGTTGTGATTTCACTTGTCGGTCTAATTAACAATAACTGGAAAGGCCATTATTGATTTTAACTAGGCAACTTGCAAGTAGTTGATTAGGTCATTACTCTTTTTTTTTTAAACAGCAACTTGCAATATGTGTGTTTGTTTTATGCAATGTATTAGGGTCTTAGATGTGTGTGTGTGTGTTTAATTTAATAATAATAATAAAAAAATTAGTTTATTCAAAAAATCAATCAAGTGGGACGCAAACTAAAAATATAATAAAATCTATGAGCTGTTGCCGCTAGAGCGTTTACCAATTGCTTCAACCGAATCAAAATGGATAGTATTTTAGTTTGTTACCGAAATTTGCGATATTATAGTTGATATGAATGATATTTTTATATAGGGGATGGTTCCCCTAAGAAGTGCTACTTGGCTAAGAAGCAATCTCATCCATTCAATTGGATGATCAAGGGTATGTATTTAAGTGTAGGAAAGGGTGGAGGACATTTTTGGAAAACCCACAATTGTTGACTTTTTTCAAATTCCTCCCTTTTTTTAAACGTACTTAACTTTTTCATACAACCTTATTTTTTTTTAAAATACACCATAAAATCGAGCATTTTTTTACCTTTAATTCGAGTATATTATTGCTATATTTTACTCTAAAACAAAATCGACACTTAGTGAAATTGTGCTACTTTATGTAAATGTGCTGGTTTATAGTAAAACAGCACAACTAACCATGTTGCATTATAAAACAGCATAATTAACCGTGCTGCATTGTAAAACAGCACAATTAACTGTGCTGCTTTATCATAAAACAACACCAAACATAACAATTAGTTGTGTTGTTTCACAACACCAAAAGAACACGGTTCATTGTGTACCTTGCTTTTCTTAGCTAACCAAACACAAACAAAACCAGCACAATAAAACTAGTATATCAAACCAGCACAAAACAAAACCAGCACAAAACAACATTTTGATGCATAAGCTTTTTGTTGCCTACCACTAAACCGTTTTTTTTTTTCTGTATGGATGTTTTAGATTTTTATTTTTAAATAATGCTACCAAATTAGGCACATAATAATTGACTAAAAGTACACACATTAAAGAAATCATTACATTTACGTAAATTGTGTTGTTTTACCAGAAACCATCAAATTTTTAATGTGTTAAATTGTGCTGTTTTACCAGAAACCAGCACATTTACGAGAAACCAGCACATTTACGTAAATTAGCACAATTTCGTTAAGTGTCGTTTTTGTTTTTGCAAAAAAAATATAACAATACTATACTCAAATTAAAGATAAAAAAACGCTCGATTTTATGGTGTAGTTTTTTAAAAAAAATAATGTCTTATGAAAAAGTTATGAACGTTTAAAAAAAAGTGAGGGAAGTTGAAAAAAGTCAACAAAAGTGGCTATTACTTAAATACCCTCCCACCCCTTATTTTTCATACACTTAAATCTCTACCGTTGATCATCTAATTAAATGGATGAGATTACTTCTTAGGTTTCTTAGCAAAATTAGACTTCTTATTTGATCCTCCCCCTTTTTATATATACCTGACCAAAATTAAAAAAATCATATAAACCCTTACAAACATATAAAAATATCATATATATACTCACTACGATAAAATCCTGTGTATTACACGTGTTGATAAAATATAATATTATATACTTAGTAATAACAGTATTGTATTTTATAAACCCTTAATATTATATAATTAGTAATAAAAAGTTTATGTTTTTAAAAAACCTGTATATTACACGGTTTGAATACATTAATTTCTATTTAATATAATTTGACTTATATCACTATTTAGTTAAAAAAAACATAATTAAATTTTAAAGTTTTTAAAATAAGAGATAATTTAAAATAAATGGTTTTGGTTTTTGTGGGTTTAGGTTTTTTGGGGTGGGGGGTTTTGGTTTTTGGGGGTGGGTTTAGGTTTGTTTTGGAGGGGGGTGGGGGGGGGTTAGGTTTGAGGGGGGTGGGGGTGGTGGTTTTAGGGTTTTCGGGGTGGGGTTGGAGGGGGGTGTTTAGGTTTTTGGGGGTGTGGGTGGAGGGGGATTTAAGTTTTTGAGTCCGGATTAGGGTTCGATGAACGCCGCTGGAATGAGTTCAATCGGAGTTCGTTTGACACATTTTTTAGCGTTTCTTAACGAAAAACCATTTTTAGTGGAACCTTCCCCTATATAAATATAGATATGATATTTACACATATTTAGGGTATATATGAAATTCTCCCTTATATGAAAATCACAAGCGTGCCTCTACGTCTCAAGGTTTTTAGAGAGAGATGGTAAAGCTTGAAGGGTGGGGAATTACCTTAAAGATGGAGAGTCCTGCCACTACTGAGCTCCTCCTGATCCGTCTCTCTTTGTTCGTCCTGGTTATCTTTTTTTGTTTTTTTGTTTTTTTGGGTGTGTGTGTTTGCAAGGAAAAGGTTGGTTGGTTGGGGGTATTTGTAGATGACCCATTAAGTATAGCAATAATCGCTTAAGATATATTTATTTACTCACAAGTTGGAAGGAAGTAGACTTTCTCACGTGTCATGTGCGCTTCTGTGTCCGTGTCTCTTGATGCTTATCGGCGTTTTAATAATACTACTACTAGTCCCTTTACGTTGTGTCACAGACAAAATTTAACATAAACTAGTTTTATTCTCATCACGCGTTACAACGAAGAATTTTCGGTTTTTTGGTCTCAAAATTTTTGGTTTCTTTATTGAACACCTAACCGAATTTTCGGTTTTTTGGTTTCTTTATTGAACACCCCTAACCGCCCGCGCGGTGAGGTGAGGTGAGGTGAAAATCTATCAAAGGCGGAATTCTTATAAAAATCAACAACGAATGATACACATACTAAACGTTCAAGAAAAAAAAATAGTTTATATAATAGGATTATAGTAATACAAATAGGTGACTATAAATTCAGCAATAATAATGAAACACACCAAGTCCAGTAATTCATGCAGTGTCACTTTTAGCAGCTCAATTTTTTCCTCTTTTACTGTGTTAATTAAGAATATTAATTTATTATAAATACAAAGAACTAGTTTTATACCCGTCCGGTGACCGGGTATTTTAATGGTGTAATGACATAAGTATTTTTTTTTCTTGGCATTCTAAACAAAACAGTATTTGTTTTTTTAAAAGAGCCAAAATCTGTGAAATGTTTCATTCAAAGGCTTCATATTTACAGACATTATAACAAAACAATAAATAATATCAATGACGTTGATGTTATAGATGTGACCGATGAAAGAGGTGGTCCACATGAAGCTTGTCCACCATAGCCCTTTCGTTAGCTGTAATCATTGCAAACGATTCATTCGCTTCTTCAAGATAGTAAAACTATAAAGAAACATGTTTTAAAATTGCAGGCAATGCACATATCCAGAGGAATTTCGCGTAATAACCTAGTATAAGCATAAAATGAGCATACTTTTGGTCACCAACAGTGGAAGTCAAAGCAATCTCATTGTCTCTTGTGGGTCTACAAGATTGTTACGTTTGCTTTCATCAACCTGATTTCAGATTACATCTATGTTATTCGAAGTCGTGATTTAGGTTGGGTGTTACCAAATACTGGTCAAATTAACTAAATTTGGATAAAAAGGGAACAGGTTGAAAGTCACAAGAGTAGATTTTATATTTTTAGGCATACAAGTACAACCACCCGACCCACTTATAGATTGATAGATTTTGATGATTAAAAGTAAAAGTTGATTCCAGATATAGGACATGCAGGCCAAGAAAACGAACAATTATGTTTCTTAACCTCAACTACGGGTGAGCTTTTTCCAAAACTCGGCCCGGCCCGAACACCGAAAATCTGGAAATCAAGACCCGAAGCCCGGCCCAATGATATATATACGGGTTCCGGTCTTCTTCGGGTTCGGGTATTACAAGTTAGGGTTTTTTAGATAACCCGAAGAAAGAACTTTGCAGAACTGGAGTGTAAACCACCACGAGAGTAAGATACGATTCGAACTTTTCATCAGGTAATCCTCAATTTCAACCAATTTCTTGTTATTCAAGCAGTAATCTCTTTGAACGGCTGATCGATTGATGTGTTCTGTGTTATAATTAGCATCTGGTGTTGGATTTTGCTGAAATTTGTTGTGATTATGAGAAATTGAACGGTAATTGCTAGGGTTTCTTAGTTTTCTTAACAATAGTATGTGTGCATACCAGGTGTTTGTGTTTATGCCAATGTGAAATTCTTGAATAAAAACCTAATGATGAGATTTCCCTGTAGTTGAAATTCTTGAATAAAAACCTAATGATGATATGAATAGTAGAAATAAATTAATATTTATATAGAATAAAATTAGTGTAATAACATACCTTTCGTCATATTTGTTAATACTGGGTATTTCGAAGCAGAAACTTTCTACCATTGAAGGATATCAAATTCTGGGTAAAGAGCTTCCTCCTTATCATTAAGGTAAATTTGAAGTTCCGACTTAGTGGTGTAGGAGCTAAAACCACCATCCGATTTAAAGTCATTAAAAAATCATCATCTACTTGTGAATACTGATCATCGTTTACTCCACTTTGTGAAACGTTAGCAGGAGGTTTCGTGGATTCATAATTTACTCGATATTGCTCAAAAAGTACCTCCAACTCTTTCACTATATGTTTAACAAATTCAGTAACCTTATTCTTAATGACATCTTCCGTCTCCTCTTCTTTTTTTTTCAGCTGTAAATATTCTACTATAACCATATGCTATCACACGTACCTTCAAACGAGGGTCTAATATGGATGCAAAGTACAACATATTATTAAACTTGTCATCATTCCTCCAACATTTTTCAAACTTTGCCTGCATTGAACCACCCATTCTTTTACTCGTGAAGTCATTTGAAGCCCTCATCGTTCGGAGGTGATTATCAATATTCAATGCATCTTTAAAAAAATCATTAACAACCACCTGTTTGTAACATGTGTCAGTTGAACTTATTAATTAAGATTATTTATCAAAAATCGAAATAGGAAATAGGAATACCTTTGTCGAAGCAGAAGCTTTGATGGTTTTGCGTTTAAACAACTCTAAAACACCCGCTAGATGTCTCGCGTAAATCCAATTAGCAATTGTTGGAACCACAACTAAATCTCTTGAGTAGTTTGAATCTTTCGTGTCATACTCTACAAAAGCTTTCTCAAACTTTTCAGCCGTATCCAACATCTCATAAGTCGAGTTCCATCTCGTAGGGCAATCTAAGGCCACCATTGCACTAGTTTTAACATTAACATCCTTTGCACATTGCCTAATTGCATCCAATCTTTTAGGAGTTTGTCTAACATATCGGATCGCAATTCTTATACGATCGATTGCCCCTTCCTTTTCTTGCAGACCTTCTTTAACAATAAGGTTTATTATATGTGCCATGCAACGGACATGCAAGTATTTTCCTTCAACCAGTTGGTTTGGTATTTCAGATTTTAGAATAGCCATGGCAGCATCATTAGATGTGGTGTTATCTGTAGTCACAGCCAAAACATATTCAATGTCCCACTCTCTTAAACATTGAATTAATACCCGAGCTATATCTTCTCCTTTGTGGCTAAATATTGATGATTCGCTTGTGATACACCCAGTTGTCATCAATAAAGGGTTCCGTCACACACATGTAGTTTATCTTTTGTATCGACGTCCACGTGTCGATTGTTAGACACACTCTAGTTTTACTCCGGACAAAATAACACTTTAGCTTTGCCTTTTCATCTAAAAATAATTCTGCGCAATCTCTAGATATCGTAGACCTGCTTGGTATCTTAAAATTCGGACATACTGTTTCCATTAGCCTCCGAAAATCTTCATGTTAAACTGTAGTAAACGGTAACTCATCCGGTATGATCATCTCGGCTACGGCTTTTCTACCTAAATCCTGACTTAATTTCCAAGTTTTCACACTACCCTCACCCGCAACATCATCATCCTTTTTCACAAACAAGTTGGACTGACCCTTCATCTTGTTAGGGTTTTCTGGACATATATCAATATGTCGTTTCAGTGAGCTTGTGTCGTGTGTTCTTGAGTCGCAACGCATCCCTTTCTTGCAGTATTTGCATCTTGCCTTTAGAATCCCTTCCTTGTCAATATACTTAGTATCAAACACCTCCCAAACTTTAGAACGTCCCGTCTGTTTACGTTTTTTTATTTGTTTTCTTTTGTGCCAGTTATTTTTCCTTCCTTTTATCTCCCCCGTGAGATTCGTCACTTGATAATTGCTCGACATTAAGAGGATCCATGTTACCTTAAACAACAAGAAAAACAAACCATTTCAATACATTGAATTTCTATTTCTTTTTAAACAAATTGTAATTATTTTTCTGTTCCAAATTTGTTTTTGCTTTAATGCTGACTTTCCTAGCATCATTACATTGTATGTTAGTTTGTATGTTAATGATTGTTCACAAGCTTCTACTGTGTACATATTCAATAAATTCCAAGAATTCTTTAAGATATGTTAAATCCTATGGGGTATAGTAATTTGTTGGCAAATTGAATAATAATGCACATCTTGCTTATTCTCAGTTCATAAAAAAGGTGTTACAACATCTGATTTGGTTATGTATAAAGGTTACAACAAATGGTTAATTGGTTATGCCCCTGGTTAATTGGTTACAGAAAATTGTAATTTGGTTATACAGATTATAATAGGTACTCCATTCGACACTTTAAGTGAATTAAACCAACCATTTACGTAGATTGAAGACATGGAATACATCGTGTACTCCATTCATTTCTTCCGGCAATTCTTACTGATATGTCACTGGTTAGATTCGTTTTATTAGCTTAAAAGGTCCAACATACCTAGGGCTTAACTTCCCCTTCTTTCCAAATCTAACCACACCTTTCCAAGGCGACACTTTAAGTAATACATTATCTTCAACACTAAATTTTATAACGGCTTTTGCCTCTTATCAGCGTAACCTTTCTTGTGACCATGAGCTGTTTTCAACCTTTCTCTTATTTGTAAGATCTTATCAGTTGTTTCTTGGACTATCTCTGGTCCTGACAATTGATTTTCTTCTATTTTTGATCAATACACATGAGTTCTGCACTTTCTGACATATAAGGCTTCATTCGGTGCATCTTGAATATTCGTGTGATAACTATTATTGTATGTGAATTCCATCAGAGGTAAGTGGCCATCCCAACTTTCTTCGAGATCTATGACACACGCTCGAAGCATGTCCTCCAAGGTTTGAATTGCCCTCTCACTCTCCCATCCATTTGGGGATGATATGGAGTATTGAGGTTTAATCGAGTTACCACAGCTTTTTGAAAGCTCTGACAGAATTGAGACGTGAAACAGTTGTCTCTATCTGACACAATGGACAGCGGTACCCCATGAAAAGACACTATCTCGTTTACGTATATTTGTGCCAACTTTCCCTTCATAGGTAGAAAGTGAGCAGACTTAGTCAGTCGATCGATGATAACCCATATAGTATCGTTTCCTTGACTGGTTCGGGGAAGTTTAGTGATTAAGTCTACGGTTATCATTTCCCACTTTCATACTGGCAACTCCAATTATAATAATGGCCCATATGGCTTTTGGTGTTCGGGTTTCACCTTTCAACAAGTCAAACATTTGGCGAGATACTCGGCTTTGTGCGTTTTCATGGAAGTTAAAGGAATAACAATTCTTGAGAAATTTTGACCCCAATTATACTTCTCTGATTATACTTCACTGAACAAGTCAAACATCCTGCTTCAGACCCCAATTGTACTTCACTGATTTACGGGTCAAGGATGTTAAAGGAACAACAATTCTTGACAAAGTTTGAATAAACCTTTGGTAGTAACCAGCCAAACCAAGAAAACTTTATACTTCAGTTGGCGTCTTAGGTACTTCCCATGTGGAAATAGCCTCAATCTTGGCTGGTCTACTTGAATACTATTAGTGTTGATAACATAACCGAGAAATTGTACATCTGACAACTAAAATTCATATTTCGAGAATTTGGCAGTAGAGTTTTTCGTTTCTCAGTAGTTCAAGTAGCGTCCTCAGAATATCAGCATGTTCCTCCTTACTCTTGGAGTATATGAGTATATCGTCTACGAATATGATAACAAACTTATCCAAGTAATGTTTGCAAATTGGATTCATCATGTCCATGAATGCTACAAGAGCATTCGTTAGTCCGAACGTCATAACCGCGAACTCGAAGTGACCATATTTCTAAATGGGGTCTTGGATATGTCATCTTCGTGGACTTTCACCTGATGATAGCTTGATCGCATGTCTATCTTTGAGAAGCATCTATCTCCATGGAGATGATCAGATAAGTCATCGATTCTTGGAAGTGGATATCGGTTCTTGATTGTAACTTTGTTTAGTTCCCGGTAGTCTATACAAATACGCATTGAATCGCCTTTCTTTTTTATGAACAACATCGGAGCTTCCCAAGGTGAAGAACTCGGCTTTATGAAACCTTTCTCGAGTAATTCATCAAGTTACTTCATCAGTTCTGCCATCTCGGTTGGAGCCAATCTGTATGGAACTCGGGATATCGAAGTCGTGCCCGCTACCAGATTTATTTGGAACTCCACTTCCCGATCAGGCGGCGTTCCTAGTAGTTCCTCAGGAAATACGTCAGGATACTAAGCGACGATCGGTACATCCTTAAGTTCTCGATCAGTGTTGCTACTTGTTACCGATATCAAGTACGTAAGACATACCTTTTGGAGATATGTGGTTGCCTTTAACATGGATATCAAACTAACATGGTTGGTTGTCTCTTCCCCCTTTATTGTCACGATTTCTCCGGAAGGCGTACGTAATTCAATAGCCTTTTCGTTGCACATGATATGCGCTTGGTTAGTCGCTAATCAATACATTCCAAGGACTACATCAAAACCTGCCAACTCCATCGACAAAAGCTGTAGGGGTATGACATGTCCCGATAGCGTAATCGAACAGTCATTCAAGGATTCAAAAACTTAAATCAGATCTCCGTTTGCGGTTTCGACTTGGTACGATTTGTCTAGCTTAGCTAAGGGCTTATTTACTACTTACAGAATTTATAGTCTATAAAACTTTAGGTTGCCCAAAGTCAGATAGCATCTTAGCGTAAGCATGTTCGACAAGAAACATTCATTCAGATTATTGTTGTAATTGAGGGGTTTGTTGATCTTAATACAATGCCATTCCAAGAAGTTGTTGGAGGATTGAAGCCATTCAAGGAACACACCAAGATACAAGTCAAGGAGGAAGATATGCGTTACAAACTCTTATTCATTAAAAAGGATAGACATGAGGAAGTCAAAGAACATAGATGTGAGCATTTCGGTCATGAAAATTCAAATTAAGACAACAGAGGACGTGGTCGAGGCAGAAATTGGAAGTCCTAGAGTAATAAAAGTTGAAATCAAGTCCATCATAATAAAGTAAGATCACATAAAATGTTTCAAATGTAATGAACTTAGACATTTCAAGCATGAATGTCCAAAATGAAGAAAACGGAGGAGGCAAACCTAATCCGACACGAGGATGACTAACCAACACTACTGTGATAGGAATTTTAGAGTACGTCTTGTTATGTTATCCAAGTATAGGAATTTTAGAGTACGTCTTTTAAAGACCTTCTTAGAATAAGTTTCGTTTAAGGGGGAGTATTCGTTTTAAAATAAACTTGTTATGTCATTCCAAGTATAGGAATTTTAGAGTACGTCTTTATTGTAAACTAGGTTTATGGGTTAAAGTGTCATATTATATTATGTAAGGGGTTAATTGGAATTGGTCTTTAGGATTAAAAGTTGTGTTGTTTAGATGGCAACGGTTCAAGATATATAAATAGGAATCAATGCCAAACATATTATGGTAATCAAGAATTCAGTAATCAAAAATTAGTTTTGTGTGTATCGATCTTGTTCTTCATACTCAATTGTGTTTAGCTCTTGGATTACCAACATGCAAGAGACCTGGTCATATACAAACTTTCAAGCTTTTCCCAAACACCAGCGCACCATAGTAGTCTCTTTCATCACTTATCTAGCTAAGAACTTAATCATCATGCGCTATACTTATCACTGAAGAGATAAGATGTGATTTATGAGTTAAGAAAAGTCGGGATCAATGTCGTTAGAAGTGAATTATGGCATATTGAATCAATAGAATTGAGAAGATGTGAAATAAGAGAATGTGAGGACCACTTGTAACAAACTTGCTTATGAATAACAATATTGAGGTAATGGAAGGGCCTTGTAGAAGCAAAGACTGCTCGATGAAGATCCCCCAAGCTATATATAGTATTAATAGGAATGTAATGTTTGTAATAGGCGTGTAATCATTTTGAAAGGAATTTATTACACAATAACCAACTTTGATCTGAATTTTCATTCACTTTCTGTATCCCTTGATTAAGAATTATATTACTGCAGGTAATCCAATGTTAATCTCTTGATCTTACATTTTAACCCGAAATTATTCACTTCTAACGACTTTGATCCACGAGGTTAACTAGGAAGGTGTGTAACCGCACTTAGACCAAAAAGAACAAAATGTTAGCGTCGGTGAAAGAACCATAACTTTGACACAAAGTAAAAAACAATAAAAATGTAAGCATCACTAAAATATAAAATATTTATGGATTTGTGACCGGTGAAGAATATTAGTTAAGAAGACTAATTTGGCATTCAAATGTAAGCATCAATGAATGATAATTAAACTATTTATGATCTGTAATACTATATAACTTAATTGTCCGTCCATAATTGACTTGTTTATTTCAACACCGAGGGCGTGGTGCACCATATCTGACCAATTGGGAGCCAGACTCGCATATTTTTATTTTTTTTAACAGCAACAATGAGAGATCTCATATAAAGAACTAGCAGGAAACTAGCAAAATACCTCATACAAACGGAAATATAACACCCGGAAATAAAACCAAAAAACCCATACAACCGACCAACCCCAACGAGAGAAAACAACAAATAAGATGAAAAACGAGCCAAGAGGGTGTTAAACCGAAACCAAGCTGTTAGTTGGGTTAAGAAGCCACCTATCCCAGTTAGCTGGGATGGATCTTTTGCCCCATATTGTCAAGCCATTTGAAGGAGGTTACCTTGATATCTTCTACAACTTTATCAATCAAGTGCCATTTTTTTGAGAACATTCATTCGTTCCGTGTTTCCCAAAGACTCCAGCAGGTTGTGTAGCCGATTAGAATTCTTACCAAAGTCTTCCGGCTCCCCAAAAACCCATCCGCCAATTGGTGAACCGGTGCAGTCCATTGACATCCAAATTGATAGAGGGCTAGTGGTTTTCATAGATGGGATTGAAGTGCCATGAGCAAGTGATGGTCCACTGATGCTAAGTTTAAGAACTTTGTTTAATTGAATGAACAAAACTAATAAATGCAATTACATAAGTTTTTTTATAAAGGCAAATTTCTTTATTATTGTGGGGGTGGAATGACAATGCAATTACATATGTCTTGTGTAAATTTGAAGCTGAACACTTCAAATTTAAACAAAACTTTTAGTATTTGATGACACATTTCATATAGGTCACAATTGAGAAAATCATTATAGGTCAAATAAAATGGTAAAACATAACTTTTTTTAGGGATAGACTTATGATATTAAGCCATGTGTTACCACTAATCATTTTTTTGGGTAAAATCATCACCACTTGCTTCACATGAATCTCTAATCAATCAAATACGCTCTTCTTATTTCAGGTTTTTTTTTGTTTCGTTGTTAAAAGACGAGATTTGGTTTCCCCTAAAGATTCCATGAAACATGAGAATACATTTTGAAACATTCTTTTAAAAAGTCTTTCTATATTTCTTAAAATTAAAAATCAATAAAACTAATCACAAAAACAATATTCTTGTAAAACTAATACAATGAGCTCATAATCGTAATAAACTAATATTTAAAGTTTCTAACCTACTACACAGAAAACATTATTACTAATATATTCTAATCATAATAAACAAGGGACTTGTCAATGGTTTCACAATAAAACAAGGGACCGGTCAATGGTTGAGACATGAGCTATTTATAATGTAACAGAGCTTTGTTTGTAATCGAAAATTGTTTTAATTTTTGTCTAATTAGGCTTTTAGTTTATAATTTCCTTTTGGGACGGACTATTTAATAAAAAAAAAAAGACTAAATTACATTTTTTTGTCTTTTAAGTTTGTTCAAATTATGGAATGGTTTCTTTAAAAATTTAAATTTCACTTATTGTTTTTTATTTGAAAAGTTCTCTAGTTTGTTGTCCTTTAGTCTAACGGACGTTAAAATTTTCAATTAAATCACTTCATGTGCAATGCACATGAGGGCATTTTAGTCATTTTACCCGTAAAGGACAATTCTTGTATCTTATTAAAATTTGTTGTTGATATTTATTTATGTATAACGAACCGTTCCAATCTTTTAATCGGACTCAGCCATGATCTATGGCCATCACATATGAAGCCCAGTTGCCCAAAATTCAAATCCGTATTGACCTATGCGCTACGAATCTTCCCTTCCACGTTTTCATCCTGAAGTTGAACTCGAAACCATAATTAAGCATCTCCATAATCAGAATCAAAGTTCAAATGTCGGCCTACATTCCTTTCGAAATCCAAGTGGAAATCATCAAAAAGGTTCCAATGAAATCTTTGATTCGGTTCATGAACAGGGAGGGTTCAATTACAGATTTTTAAGAGTTTAGTTTAACAATAAAAAATGGGACGGAGGCGATAAAACCAAGGAAGACCAACCGTAACTACATAGTTTTTATTTTCAAAAATTGGGAAAAAGATTAGATTTGTTTGCCATACAACAGATGTGTAAGGTGTTTATCAGTTTGGGTTCCGATTTCTCTATCTTTGTTATCACCAACCATATTATAACGGATTTGAGGCAACGATTTTGAGTGATTTCGTATGAGGTGTGGTCTTCGTAACTTTGAAATATAATTATTTAACTTTTATTTTGAATCAAATAGTAATCAAAATCAAATTGCATTAAAAATTAATTAACGTATTTTTAAAACCAAATAATATATTAATTTTTACATATTTTAAAATTTATTTTTTTATCATTCTTATATGTAATACATTTTTACACATGTAAAATATTCATACATAAAAAATTAAGAATTTTATTCATTGATAGTAGATGTATAAATACATGAAATGAATGTACAAAACATGAAACGGAGGTATAAAAGCTAGAAATATATGAAAATATGGATGGTTCAGTTCGGTTCAAACGTTCTGACCGGTCCAAACAGTGAACCTCTAGGGTTGGCGGTTTATTGTTCCGATCCAGTTGAAAACATTGATGAGGAGGATGGGAAAGGACTAATGTATGGACTGGACTTGCACTCGGCCGGGTGTATGGAAAGAGCGAAGACTTTTGCAGTGAGGGCCTCATGGGGCGAGGGTCTATTGCACTAGTAGTTTGTGGATGCATGGGTTGAAAGAGACTCATGTGGACCGAGAGGTGGGGGTGAGTCACACACACACCTCTATTGAAAGTTATTGTGGGACCTTAACTTGTTAGAAGGTTACGTAACGAGCGAGTAGGTGCTGACCTCGGTGGACAAATTTGAAGAGAGTTAAAATATTATATTTATGTTAAGTAAACTTTTTTGGTCATTTTCTCATAAAATAAATCATTGACATCGTGCTGGTCTATTGTTCCTAACTTTTTTTTTCTTTTGAGATTAGGTAATTTTAACAACTATGAATAAAAAAACTTACAAGTTAGTCATTAAATATACGAACAACTTATAATTAATCAATCATATTAAAATTTGGGTATAGTATGCTTGTGTTAATTAATTAATTCTTTCAACACCGATTGAAGAAACCAAAATTTAAGAAGTAAAACAATTATTTCTATTTTCTGTAATTGAAGAGGTTGGGTCCAAAAAAGCCCAAAGGAGGCCCACTCCATCTGGCCCATGAGGAGGCCCAAGCCCGTGAAAGAACCGAGATGTGGCTGTCCTCTTATCTGTGGGAACATACACCCGAAGCCCGACGCTCCGACATATGTTTCTTCATTGGCGCCATCCGTGGGACACGGCAACAGCCACACCTTGTTCTCTCCACGTCAATGTTCAGATCTGTGTTCGTTTGGTTTTATTAACATTTTCAGATCTGGATCATCCGATTTTGACATCTCATTTTCTCCATAAAATAAAACAAAAACTTTAGATCTGGTGTTTCCTTCGAGATCTGTGATCCGGGAGTGTTCTCGGTGATTTCCGTATCTACAAACCTTCAGATCCGGTTATCTGGCCCTCCAACGTTCAGATCTGTCAAGATTTATCCTTACCAGGGGTCATTCTTGTCCTATATGAATGGCCAACATCCAGATAAGTTTTTACCACTTATCTAACGTTGAGGGTGTGAAGTTGGTATGAATTTATTTTGTATTTGTCAGAAGTCCTTTATAAAGAAACTATGCTGGTATGAGGCTGGTGGAATTGGTGAAGACGACAGCTTTCCTTTTATGAGTAACATTTGTTTTTTTTTTTTACTTTCCTTGATCCGACATGTGAATATTAACATGGGATCATTCTGCAAGTAAGGTTAGATAAATGAAACAAACATACAGAGCTATGTAAAAGTTGTTCCTTTTACATCTGAATAGACATTTAATTATGAGAACATGAACATAACCAATAACTAATCAAAGAACAGACTATTTGGCCGAAATTAGATAAAACTGAATGAAAGGAACATGCAAAAAGTAATATCTAAGGAAAAAATATATTAGTAAACAGGTCAAAATGACCACACTCGACTGTAATCATCATGGCCTTGGGTTTACTCTAAACAGTTTCGGCTCAGTTTCAGGTGGAACGCTCGTGCTCATGTCATCCCAACAGGTTGGCCCGTCTTAACCCATTTATTGAGTTTTTTTGTTTTTAAAATGTGTTTTATATAATAACTTATTATTGGCTTTTTAAGATGTGTTTTATATAATAACTTAAACAGTTACGGTATTTTTATGCGAAAATTTAAAAGTTCAAAAATTTGTATGCTTGTCACTAATCATCGCGGGTTCGTGTTTACTCTATATGGGTTCGGGTCAGTTTCAGATCGAACCCGCAAACTGATAGAACCCAAAAATAGGATGATTCAATTAACATAAAAACAAGGATAGAATACCCAATTCGAGAAGGGTAGCTCTCCAGATTACAAAGGTAAACCAAATTCAAAATACTAGACTAGAAAAGAAAGTAAAATGAACAAGCCTATTTAATACTACTGCTCCTCCATCTTACGTAACTGCTACCCACAACTGCTCCTGATTGAGTGGTAAGAATAACCGAACAGCAGTTGAGTGACCCAGACCCGTCCAGGGAGGTGGAATCGTATCACAAACCCAATTAGCTAAACGGGTCATTTTCATGTCAACTTGACGGGTTCACGGTACACTTTAAGATAAAATATTTTACTCATGTTAACGTCTGTTTATATTTTTTAGCATATATAAACAGATATAGACATATAATAAGAAAAATTGTATAGCTGACCAGTCAAATATTGATAATCTAAAATTAATAACATATCGTTACCGTTATCGCAGTTTCTCATTGTCCATTCACTGAACAAAAAGCCCTTCGACTCGCCCCCTAACACGTCACAATAAAAGAAATTTTAAATTAAATATACTCACAGATACATAAAGAGATGTGTGTATACCTTGTTACGGTAATTATTGATAACCACCACCACCACCATATCATACATAATTTCAGCTTGAAAGGATGGTCTCTTTTGCTTTAAGGCCATCAAATTGTTTCTTAGTAGCCTCTATTTCCTATCAAATGGCACAGAAATATGAATTATGTTAAATAATATGGGAATCCCATCAAGAAAGGGACTCAATGTATATAGAACTAAATGAAATAGCCCTCCCTGCAAGAATAAAACTCATTTGCAGACTAACATCTTTTTGGGAATTATGGAAGATTTTGGACAAATTAATAAAAACAAATTTTAAAAGTCATTCAAGAAATATGGTTTTCTATCAATCCCTCAATTGTAAAGTGCATAACTACTGTCAATTTTGACACAATGACTTTAGTATAATATCCTGATGCTTACTCGTTAAATAAACTATAAACATCAAGATCAGTTTCCCTTAGCTTTGAAATGTGCGAAACCATCCTACCACATGTTTCTTAGCGGCAACATACTCCAAATTGTTAGGACTACTTAGAATTAAAAAAAAAAAACATTCACTATAAATTCCTTAACTAAAATGAAGGATTACCATTGATTCTCTTGGACATAGAGAACATAGCTTCATGATAGTTGTCATCAAGAAACCAAATGATGGGGTCCTTGTCATCTTCCTCAAGGCACTACAAAATAATATGCAACTCATTCAAGAGCTCAAATTATCCTGCTGAAATTGGGTGGCAACGACTGACCTCCATAGAAATTATAAATGAAAAGGAACGATAATGGAAAACTGATCAAATAACAGAAGATGGTCATGTTGTTATTACTCACTAAATTATAAAACGAACCACCAAAACAACTGCTTACCAACTCATTACAAAAGATGATTCTTAGAAACCGAAATTTGGTCACTTTTTAGGAAAAAATCACTGACTAAATCATCATCTTCCATCGGAGGCACACATTCCTTTAAATACCCATTGTCCAATGATGTACGTTTGAGGCGATACATCAGCCCCAGGCCTATTTACCTTTTTCTCAGACAATTCATCGAACACTTGGTGTGCAAACTAAATAAATAGAAAGCTTACTTAATCTAGACAGTTCATGAACAACCCATTGTGTTGTTACAACATATAAACAATGTACACCAGTTAATCCTCAATACATTGAAGCATCATCATATGTGTATCTTCCTGCTAAGAACACATTTGTGAATGACAAGATAAAAATAATTAAAAATTCTGTTCTAATTGATGTTTGTACTAATACTGAATTATAGATGATCGGTCGAACCGAAGAGATTAACTTACTTCCAACGGAGATTTCGATTCAAAATACGAGGATTCACATCGATTTATGGATTTTCAGAGCTTCCGAGTTTCAATTCAACCATATTTCTTTAACGTGAATCACCTGGTACCAGGATAGAATTAATCGGCGATTTCCTATACTCAGTTGCATCAAAAGGAAAGTGAGATTAGTATAAAATCAAATGAAAATCCAGATCGTAATATGATTTTGGTTTGAGAAACGATGAACAATCAGTGATGGAGAAGACAGGAGTTAAGGGGAGAAACGTGAGAGGCTAGTAATGATATAGTCTACATGCAGTACCAAGGAATCAGGAGAAAAGGAAGGGAGTTAGGGAGATTATCGCTGAAACCATAGAAAACCGTCTCTGGGAACTGTTATAAAAAAACTGTCATGTTTTTTAGGAAATAAAGACTTAACACGGTCAGGATTGCATTTCAGCTTTATCTAATGGCTGAGAATGTCTAATGACAGCGGTTAGAAACGCACCGCTGTCATTATAATATATAATTTAAAGGAAGAAATTAGCAAACACATGTACCTATCAAGAAATATTGCAGTAAATACTCTCAACTGAATCTTGCTCTATGTATGCATTTACCACATTTTTTGTGCGCGCAGCATGGGCTTTACAGTTTCGTTTACCTCACACGTGGCTGCGTCTAGCATTGGTTGACCCGCCTCTTGACCTGTGACCGGATCATATGAAGAATAAATTAGGTTTTCATATAATCAGATAATCAATTAGAGCAGACATTAGGTAAAATCAAACGATAAGGCATTACATAAGACAAAAGTATCGAAACAATTACCTTTAAGCAGAAAACTTGTTTCGATTGTGAGGATTGTTATTAGAGCTTTGTTTGCTTGGCATTATGAATCAATGCCTATCCAAAAATCACAATCCAACCAGAAGACCAACAACACATGAAGGCGAATCTGCACATCAATTGAAGGCTTTTTAAAACTAATTTGGAACTCAATATGCAAAAACTAAAGAATAAACAATCCATACTCCATTTAAAAATCGGTACACCAGTAAACTGGCGTGTTAATCCCAACTTCTCTTCCGATAGCATAAACTCCTAGTGACACGATCGGCCACTCCTGGTGACACATCCAATAGCAGAAACTCACCACCAATAGTAGACAGCCAACAATCATCAACTTAAATAAATGCTTCTACCAATAATCCCAGATTCCTTTATTTGTATGTTTAATCCTATAAAACTCAAAACCCATTAGAACTCAACTTAAAAAAATATTATGATCTTCACAAATTCATATAAACAATGGGTCTTAGAGTTGTTATTACTTACCAAACTTAGATGAATGTTCAAAACAGAAAGATGTTACAGTCCTACTTCTGTTTTGACACCAAAAAACACCCACAACCTTCTAATTCAAGCCTACAACAATTGAACGACTGATTCGGCCGGAGAGATCAAGATAGAGAGAGCAAAAACTGATGGTGAAAGAAACCCTAGTATGGGAAGAGAAAATAATAAAGTAGATGAGTTGTACTCAATGCAAAAGGAAGTGTAAATCACTGTATTACTATTCCTTCCAACTTAAGCTCAATTCCTTCATATTACTTTGAAATCTTATAAAATAACCAACCTCCATTTTATTGAACCTTCTAGAAGGATGATGAGACACCATTAATTGCATCAACTTTATAAGTGTAGCTTTAGTATCTGGTTTAATAAACTGTTAACAAATATGAATATAATTATCAAGTCAATGCAACAATAACCCATAAACAGTAACAAACATGCATTCACCTTGTGTTCTAGAATGATGTCAAAGGCAATGGATGTAGCCTCTTCAACATCATATACGGCTTGTGCAATCTAATTCACAAAAGAAGAATGAAAATAAAAATTTAATAACTTTTACATAATGTTACTTCCAAACATTAGTTACATATTGAACAATGTCTTTAAATTGTAAATGTTACTTGAACACACCTGTCCAGGTCTGACACATTTAACGAAGAAGATGATCATTTTTATATTTCTCATCTTCAAGGTTGCATGAGCTATTATATACAAAAAGTAAAATCAAGCAATGTGTTAATACATTAATATTTAGGGAAAACACCACAGAATAGTAACCAAGTTTCAAAAGTGTTTCAATTAGATCACTCACCATAGTATACCCGAGGGTGTAAAATGTGTATTGAGTGACCTAATTGGAACACTTTTGAAATTTGGTTACTATTTTACAAAGTTACCCTAACATTTTAGTTAATAATGTAGAGCATATAACCAACCTCCATTTGCTGTCTAACACAGTGAATGGTATCAGTAAAGTAGCTAAAAATAAGGACTAAACATGAGGTAATGCAGGAAGTAAACTGGTGCAGAACGTGGGCAGTGCTTGTACGGGTCACCGTGGGTCCGCATCAGCAAGCTAATTAAACCTATATACAAATAAAATCTCATCTTTGTATTTTAATCTTGCCACTTAAAAGGTTAATGTTAAAAGCTTTTTCGTGTACTTGTTTAAGTAGAAATTAACATTCTGTCTTTCAGGCCCCTCTCAAGCCCGGGTGCCGCGGTGTTTCACGCCCCTCACCTCCTCCACGTGGCTCACCCCCACCCTTCCACTACATTCAGCCTTAGTAGGTGCGGACGCGCAGACGAACTGATAGTTTCTAATCTTTGAGTTGGTTACTTTTAAAGTTTTAGAATTATTATAAGTATTGTTTTAATTGTTTTCTTGTTTAACAAAAACTTGGTCCTCAAGTTTAGGAGTAGGAGTTTGACTAGAACTCAATTTTATGGTCTTATAAATAGTGTAGGGTATTGAGTCTTATGAATAAGTTTTTGTAAGTTTTACTTCAATATATATTAAAGAGAAAAAGCCGTCGTGGGATAGTCCACCCACAAAACTCTTCGTGTTTGTGTGATCGTTATACCATTATTATCTCCAACAATTGGTATCAGAGCGTAGGTTCGTTACTTACGTCTCGTGATAAATCGTGGGGTGCCTAACCACGATCAGAAGTCAGCCGAAAAATAAACAGGGGTGAATAACCTGTTTGTTTGCCGAAAAAGGAAGTCTAAATCGGTAGATTCGGCGGAAACGAAACAGGGGTGAACAACCTGTTTCTTAGAAGCAAAGGCATTCTCAAGAAAAACATATAAAAAAATTAAGGTTGTTGTGGGGTGCTTAACCATAACAGAAGACTCATGGCCGAAGGAGCAATACCGCCGAATCAAGTCGTCATTCACCAAAGAGATCCAACATCAGCCTCGTTGACATGCCCAAAACTTACCGCAACAAACTACGGTACGTGGGTTATTCTTATGGAGGCTATGTTGGACGCACAAGGGTTATGGGAGGCTGTTGATCCCGTAGTCGGAGATGCCGTGGATGAAAGAAAAAACAAATTTGCACGAGCGTTGATCTATCAAGCATTACCCGAAAATATTCTCGCACAGGTTGCAAGAAGTAGAAGCGCTCGTGAAATCTGGGAAGCGTTACGGGTCCGATTTCTTGGTGCCGAACGAGTTCAACAAGCCCGTCTCCAAATCTTGAAGCGTGAACTCGACAACTTAAAGATGAAAGATAATGAAAGTGTCGAGGACTTCGCCGGGAAGCTAGCAGAATTGGTGTCTAAAATCAATAGTATGGGAGAAGACATGGAAGACTCTGTTATTGTAAAATGGCTCCTTGATGCTATGCCACCACGCTTTATAGCAATAGTGGCAACAATTGAACAGGTGGTAGACTTGAATACAATGCAAGTTGAGGATTGTATAGCTCGTTTAAAAGCTTTTGAGGAGAGGATTAAAGGTCAAGAGAGCATCGTTGAAAGGGAGAGCAAGCTATTATTTTCTAAAGCCGAGTCTAGTGATCCGAAAAACAATGACCAGGGCCGAAGAGGTCAAGGTCGTGGCCGGGGAAATCAAGATTACCGGAGTAGAGGACGAGGTCGAGGAAAGGGTTTTGGACGCGGAAGAGGACGGCAAAATCAGTCCCATGATAATCAAAGGAATGATGCTCGTGGCCGAGATAATAGTCAAGGACGAGGCCGCGATAAATCAACGGTTAGGTGCTACAATTGTAACACCTTCGGGCACTTCGCATGGGAGTGCACTCGACCGAGTCAAACCCAGGAAGCAAACTTGAACCAGGTTGAAAATAATGAACCTGCTCTCATGATGGCTTCAATTGATGTAGGAGACGAGAAGATATTACTCAATGAAGACAAAGTGCACCCGACTTTGTATGCGGATGACTCGAATAATGAAGAGATTTGGTACCTTGACAACGGGGCCTCTAATCATATGACGGGTCATGAACCACACTTCTCAGAATTGGATCGATTTATAACGAGGCTTGTAAAATTCGGGGATGGTTTCAAAGTCAGAATCAGGGGCAAAGGTGCAATTGTGTTTGAATGTAAAAACGGTGAACAGAGGGTAATTCAAGATGTGTACTACATACCGGACCTATGTAGTAATATACTTAGCTTGGGGCAACTAACCGAAGACGGATGTAAGGTGTGGATGGCCGAAGACAACCTTTGGTTGTATGAAGAATCTGGACGTTTGTTAATGAAGGTGCCAAAAAGCAAAAACAGGTTGTACAAGATAGCATTAAAACCGGGAAAATCGGTTTGCTTGTTGAGTTCGATCAGCGATGAAGCATGGCTTTGGCACGCGAGACTTGGACACCTAAATTTCAAATCTATGTCTCGTATGAAGAATGAAAACATGGTGCTCGGGATGCCTCAAATTCCATACGGAACACGAGTATGTGACTCGTGTCTAGCCGGTAAACAAAGTCGAACTGCATTCTGCAAGCAATCAACTTATCGGGCCAGCAAACCATTTGAGTTAGTCCATACGGACCTTTGCGGTCCCATATCCCCTTCGACTTTGGCTGGAAATAGGTACTTCATCTTGTTCATTGACGATTACTCGAGATATGCCTGGGTGTACACAATTAAGGCAAAGGATGAAGCACTTACTATTTTCAAGAAGTTCAAGCAGGAGGTCAAATTGGAAAGTTCTTTGAAGGTTAAAGCATTAAAGAGAGATCATGGAGGTGAATTTTTGAATCGTTGACGAAACAGGAATAAGGAGGCAGTTTACGGCTCCCTACACACCGCAACAAAACGGTGTGGTCGAGAGACGAAACCGAACCATACTAAATGCAACACGAAGCATGATGAAGGCAATGAAGGTTCCGCAAAACTTGTGGGGTGAGTGTGTACGACATGCCGTATACTTGCAAAACCGTACAACAACCAAAGCATTAAAAAATGTAACTCCATATGAAGCTTTGAAAGGCTTTAAACCGGATCTGTCACATCTTCGGGTATTTGGATGTTGTGCTCATGCAACAGCTCCACCCGTCAACTTGAAGAAGCTTGATGATAGAAGTAAGATGCTCGTTTATCTGGGAAGAGAACCAGGATCTATGGCAGACCGATTGTATGATCCAAATCAGAATCGAATTGTTGTCAGTAGAAATCCAAAGTGTGAGGAAGAACGAGTCTTTGAGTGGTCTTCATACATGAATAACTTAGAAGGTGGAGATGGACCTGAATGGGTGGAGTTCCAAATTGAGATGGAAGATTTGAGCACATCCAATATGTCTACTGGTGTGCCTCATCATGCACATGAAAATGTGCAAGACCAAAACCCAAACTTAGATAGTGGGGAAAATTCCACAGATGAAGCCATGCATGACCACCATCATGCAAACCAAAATGAGAATGAAGACAAAATAGACAACGAGGAAGATGGAGTGGCGCAACAAACTCCATTGCGAAGAATAACTCGTCAAGTCGTACCACCTAAGAAGTTAAGTGATTATGTATTACTCCATGAAAATTGTTTAACAACTGACGAGGAACCTTATAATTATGCTGATGCAAAAGATGATCCGAATTGGGAAAGAGCCATGCAACAAGAGTTAGAAGCAATTGAGTTAAATGGAACGTGGAGTTTAACTGTACTACCGATGGGGCACAAGGCAATCGGCCTTAAGTGGGTGTATAAAATAAAAAGGAATGCAAAGGGTGAAATCACAAAGTATAAAGCTCGGTTGGTCGCGAAGGGATACGTTCAAAAATACGGGGTAGATTTCGAAGAGGTTTTCGCCCCGGTGGCTAGAATCGAAACCATTCGGTTATTATTGGCATTGGCTGCAAAACGGGGCTGGAAGGTTTATCATCTAGACGTAAAATCCGCATTTTTAAACGGTAATTTAAGGGAAGAGGTGTATGTTCAACAACCGCAAGGTTTTCAAGTTCGGGGAAAAGAGACGATGGTGTATCGGTTAAATAAAGCGCTCTACGGGCTTCGCCAAGCTCCTCGGGCATGGAACGAGCGTTTGGACGAAACATTGAAATGTTTCGGGTTTGTCAAATGTCCCCGAGAACATGCCGTGTATAAGAAAGAAACGAAGGAGTCATTGCTTATTATTGGTGTATATGTAGACGACTTAATCGTCACGGGATCGAATGAAGTCGAGATAGATAAGTTTAAAGAGCAAATGAAGACACAATTCGAGATGAGCGATCTCGGATTACTTTCTTACTACCTAGGAATTGAAGTTAAACAATGTGAAGATGCTATAGAACTAAAACAAACCTCTTATGCAAAACGAATTCTCCACAGTGCTGGAATGGAAGCTTGCAACCCTTGCAAGTATCCAATGGAGCCAAGGTTACAGGTTGATAAAGATGAAGAAGGCAAAGACGTCGAACCAACCAAGTATCGCAGCATAATTGGGAGCTTAAGGTATTTATTGCATACCCGACCGGACCTAAGCTATTCGGTTGGGGTCGCGAGCCGATTTATGCAAACGCCTAAAGAAAGTCATATGAAGATTGTTAAACATATTCTCAGGTATGTTCAAAGTTCTTTGAACTATGGGATCAAGTATTACAAAGGTGGCAAGGATGATCTAGTGGGTTACAGCGATAGTAATCACTCAACCGATCAAATGGATGGACGAAGCACTACCGGAATGGTATTCTATCTAGGTGATTCATTAATCTCATGGAACTCGCAAAAACAACAAACGGTAGCATTATCTTCATGTGAGGCTGAATTTATGGCGGCGGCAGCTACCGCGTGTCAAGCGGTATGGTTAAAAGGACTATTAAATGAGGTGACGGGTCAAGCCGAAAAAACAGTGTTACTTCGAGTGGATAATACCTCCGCCATAGCCTTAATGAAAAATCCTGTTTTTCACGGTAGAAGCAAGCACATAAATACAAGATTTCATTTTATTCGTGAGTGTATTGAACGGGGAGATGTACAAGTGAAGCATGTCCAAGGAAGTGAGCAAAAGGCCGACATTCTAACAAAGGCATTACCACGGATAAGGTTTGAAGAGATGAGAATGTTACTCGGATTGGTGGATTTGGGAGGAACGAGAAACAAAGATTAGGGGGGTGAATGATAGTTTCTAATCTTTGAGTTGGTTACTTTTAAAGTTTTAGAATTATTATAAGTATTGTTTTAATTGTTTTCTTGTTTAACAAAAACTTGGTCCTCAAGTTTAGGAGTAGGAGTTTGACTAGAACTCAATTTTATGGTCTTATAAATAGTGTAGGGTATTGAGTCTTATGAATAAGTTTTTGTAAGTTTTACTTCAATATATATTAAAGAGAAAAAGCCGTCGTGGGATAGTCCACCCACAAAACTCTTCGTGTTTGTGTGATCGTTATACCATTATTATCTCCAACACGAACTTAGTTACTTGCTATTCGTCAATTATTCGATGAAGTATATTTTATTGAAAAAGTTATTGGCGTTTTAATAATACTACTAGTCTCTTTACGTTGTGTTACTCTCAAATTTTAACATAAATTACTTATTAGCTAATTGAAGGTGGCAAACATATCTATTCGCTCTAAACTTGTTTCGTACTTTTGCATTTTTGACCTTGGGTTATGGTCACCCTTTACCATTAGGGTGTTCAATTCGATATCCAAATTTTGGATATCTTAACATTTCAAATAGTTGATTTTAGTATTCGAATCTGTATTTAAAATTTATGATATCCGAAATTCGAATATTTGAATTTGTGGATACGAATGCAAATTCATATACTGAAACGGATATCAATTTTATGTTTTTGCTTCTTCTTTTCTTTGACCTTTGGCAACACCGCATTTTCACACAGTTGGAGTTGCTTGCATCAAGAATGTCCATTAAAAGTTTGCAACATTAATCTAATCTTTAAAATGAAGTGTATACAAATGACAGGTTGCTACAATAAAAAAAAAATACAATTAACATGGCTATCAAATGAAATACTTATGAGGATGAAGAATTGAACCTATAGATGTCGATGTAGACGTGATTAGGGCTTCAAGCGATTAAGGTTTCAGAAACGAGATGAGATGGTTGTGAATCGGACATGTAGATGTTGAGAGACGGCTTCAAGCGATAAGGCTTCAAGTGACGGCTATGAACTTATGATGACAATCTAGGACTCTAGGTTTCAGAGACGAGAGAGGTCGACGCATAATCTTGGTTTCTGAGGAGTGAGAACTCGTCTGTACTATACTAGCTCACGTAAGATGTCGCATTCATATTCATTTTTATAAAAAAAATTTCGTTCTCTCTTTTATTAAATGCATTTTTATTTTTTTAATAATAATAATAATATATTTTTAAACAAACTATTAATTATACTAATAAAACACATTTATTTTAAAGCATCTCATATTATAAGATAGTTTGAAATTTAATTACCTAACTTATATTTTCTTTCAAAGAGTAAATAAAAATCAAATTACTTTGAATACTAATTAATTTATTTTTAAAACTCAATTATATATTAACTTTTACATATTTTTATATTTTGTTTTCTATTGTTAGTATATGTAATTACATATTTCCACTTATAAGATGCATATAAAGAGTTAAAAATTTTATCTATTAATCTTTTTTCACCATGTGTAGCACACATGTTCTAAGCTAGTAAACTAATAAATATAAGTCATAAACAATAAATAAAATATTTTGGATTTTCCAGTATCTGAAATATCCAATTTTTTTCTAAAGTTCCTATCTAAATCGAATCAAAAAATACGGATATCCAAACTTTTGGAGAATTCGAGTTCGAAATTTCAACCTTTTCATTTAGATGTTCGGATGTTTATGAACACCCCTATTCACCATTTCACCGTTAAGTGACACTTTAGCACCAAATCATCACACTCTCCTCCATTTTTCAACTATGAAAATACCCATCATCCATCTTTTAACATTTTTTTAATATATTAATACAAACCATATTTATTATTAAATTATTTATTATTTTAGATTTAATATGCTTATAAAATATATAAATATTTATATATTTATTAAAGAAATAAAAAGGTTAAAAAAAGAATATAAAAAAATGTTTGTCATTACCACTAGGAATTACGTGTCCATCATTAGTATAAAATTCAATACCTACAAAACATCAAAACAAAGGGATTAATACATATTAATAAGGTGGGGATTAAAAATAAACCATGTACAATGGTTGATTACAATATAACAGTACATCACAAATAATAAATTAAACAAAAAAATAAAAGATATATTTAACATAACCAGCACATATTTTATTACAATACAAACCGTACATATTTGATTACAACAAATAAGTGCACAATTAAACAACACATTAAGTTTGTAATAACATATAAAACAACAACACATAATGTATATTAAAACAACACTATAGCTTTACACACATATTATGTGTTGTTTATTAAAGCATGTATCACATGCAGTTAATAGGAACAAATCAACACATAAACTAGAACAACATAGTAACTTTGTTAGAACACATAAAACAACATATATTATATACGGCGTCACATGATTACAATACGAACAAATCAACACACATAATAGTCGGTTAATAAGGATGAAATTGGCTAAAAACAAAACAAAACAGTGATTTTTGTATACTAGGGAAATCTATACTATATAATAAAGGAAAACCATGGAGGACACGTGTCATTATCTGTTTACTCCTCACTTTTATTTTTTCGCCTCTCTCCTATTAAATATTAATTTTTCTGTTTCTCTCTTCTATTAAATAATAATATCAAATAATAATCTTTATATTAATAAATAAAATTCTATGTACACGTGTCGTTTTCTGGTTCATTTGTATCATTTTTTTACCGCGTCTGTCTCTCATATTGAATAACGATATGAAAATAATTATTTTTAGATTTATAATATAAATCTAATTACGGATACTTATTACTTAATTAGAAATAGTTCAACCGACGTAATATACCGGTTTATTCAACCCGTGTTTTACACGGGGTTTTAAAAATATAATTTTTTTATTAGTAAGTATATAACATTTTATTTATTCAACACGTGTAATACACGAGATTTTAACCTACTAATATTATATATAAACATTTATATATATGTATATATAGAGGGAGAATCTTCTAAAAATGGATTTTACGTAAGTAGGCTGAAAGCAATCTTAATCGTCCTTTTTTTCTAATCAAGGACTAAGATTCAGCATGGGAAAGAAGGGAGCTAGAAGGGTATTTGTGGAATATTCACTTTTGTTAAAAAAAATTAAGTTCCTTAACTTTTTTTGAACATTCAATAACTTTTTTATACGATATATTTTTCTCTTTAATTTGAGTATAATATTATTATATAAAAATGACGACTTTAAAAAATTACAAAAATTGTGCTGTATTTTTCTATTCATGTGTTGTATTGATGTGCTGAGTTTTTGTGTTGTATTGATGTGGTGTATTTCTAAAATCCAGCACATTCAATAAAACAAAAATCTAGCATATTCAGAAGAACGAAAATCTAGCAAATTCAGAAAACAAAAATCCAACACATTCAGAAGATAAAAATCCAGCATAATACAAAAGATCACAAAGGCCATACATGATTTAAACAACGAGCGATTATAAATAAAAAATACATAAGACTAACCTTTTGCACAAGGCACCCAACAATTACCTCAAAATACTCTTGCAAAGCTCTCTTGTAAAAGTGTTACCGTCTTGACTAACGAATTCTCTTGTCTCCCATGTATTTTGAAAAAGTGCATTAAAGTCTTTCGAAAGGAGGCAATTGAGTTGTTGGAAAAATCTAATCTGAGCAACTTGTTGATTACGAACTTAAAGACTTGAGGTATTAATAAATATAATTTCAGCATGTTATTGTATATAGTAATAATACTCAAATAATCTGAAATAGTTTAAAGAGAGTGCGCTCGTATGTATGTACGTATGTTTATGTAAGATGACTAAAATACAAAATTAATCTTAAGTAGAGAATTGTGTGAACCGTATAAATATATTTTTACCTTTTTATTTTCACTATAATGCATAAGCCGACTATTAAACCGTCTACCCAACTCTCTTTCTTTCCCTCGTTATCAGTGATTTTTGAATTTATTTAAGATCTATATTAAACAAATAAATATGTTTTATCATATCCATAACTTCATAAATCACCGGTCAATTTTCCAAGGTGATTGTGTTCATGGCATGAGAATTCTTATGATACGAGAAATAATCATTAGTTTTGTTGAAATGACATATGCAGTTTTCCCCCTACGACTTCCTTAAGTTGGAACGCAACTGTATCCCCAGCTTTTAATTCATATTCCTTCACAACTTCACCAAAATTTGTTAGCATAAAGTGTCCAGCGAACACAAGAAATGATACTTCATGAGTGCCTTCATTTGTCGGATTAATCAAAACAACTTCCAAAGACTCCTGCTCGACAAGGAGTTTATGTTTTAAATCATCGTCCAGATGAGACATTATATGTTGTTTCACTGCTTCCTTTGGCAAAATAATCATTCCCCGCGAGCTTGTGTCACTGTCCTCGAGCATTTTACATACCGTTCGGAAAGACATTTTCACTAGCTTAGAATATATGTTTGTAGGAGTGATTATCACAAAGACTACACGGGGTTCTATTTATATAGAAATAAGAGAACTCAAAATCTTATTTATTTAAAGATGTTAACTATAATATTTAAGGTGAATATTATATTTCCGTATCATTATATAAACGAACTTTAATAT
Organism: Smallanthus sonchifolius; assembly: GCA_023525975.1. NCBI lineage: Eukaryota > Viridiplantae > Streptophyta > Magnoliopsida > Asterales > Asteraceae > Smallanthus > Smallanthus sonchifolius. Next base: position 54,823,796 of record CM042046.1, on the reverse strand, counting down.
TACTTAATACAGCTAATCATGGTATCCTTAAAAGTGGTCATGTTTATTTCTTTTAAAATTATATTTATAGAATACAACATCACAAGGAGTTCGATCTCTTAACCGACACCAACTTGCCAACCTCCTAACCAAGCATTTATCTAATAACTATAGGAACTTGGGTCACCTTTTATTATAAAATAATATTAACGATACTCTCGTTAACTATGAGAAATAAATAGTACAATTTTGTACACAAACCGAATGAAAATAGATATAACATACAATTTATATGTGTCAAATTGATCGAACCGATGTCTTTAGTGGGTACTCAAATGAATGCCTTCATAAAGTATTCTTGACTCGAGTCTTCATGACGTTGAGTCTTCAACTATGCTCTTTGACTGTAACAAAAGACAAACAAATGATGACGGTTATGGCTGAGGCTTCGTGTTTAACATGGGTCACTTAAAACAGATTTCGAGCCTCCGCTAAGAAGGTCGTCTGTCTCCCAAAGTACAACAGCCGAAGCAATAGGTACTGCCGGGAAAGGCTCTCGTGCCTGAGGTATAACCAGATAAATTATATATGGAAAAGGTAAGGAAAAGATGATGTTAGAGATGGTGAAAGAATAAGAGAGAACTCATCTCTCAATTTTATGGGACTTGTTAACACCAAGATTTCTCTGATGTTTATCTTTTTTCTCTAAAGTGTGTTTAACTTACTACAATTTTTCTTCTCTATATATTGAACCAAAATGTTCAATGTATATCCATAGAAAATGAAACAAAGAGTTCAAATTAAAAATGACTTTACTCCAAATTAATAGTAGAGTTAAGTGCTATTTGCATCCCTGTGCTTTGCTAAAAATTACTATTTTAATCCAAAGGTTTAAATCTTGTTATTTGAATCCAAAGGTTTCATAAAAATTGTCATTTGAATCCATTTGACTACCCCTAATTAACACCATTAAAATTTTCCATTAAACCTTCCCCACTTCACAAGTATTTTAGTCAAAACAATTACAAAATAAAGAACCAGCTCATGTGAAGGGTTTTGTGCATTCTATCTCTTTAGCAAGGCATATGGGGACCACATATCTCTACCATTTATATGATCAACTGTATGCTTATATATCTTCTTCTAAGTGTCTAACCAACAAACCTGAGAAACCTAACTTTTAGGAATGCTAACATCGATACCATGGACTGCCATGTTCCAGTTGGCCATCACTGCATGCTTACATGGCATGCCAGTCAACTAGCCATAAGAAAGACTATGGACCCTTAAATCAACTTCAGCAAAATTCACTAATAACACCCCACATAGCTAAAAAAAATCAATACATAACCTCATAAACACATGATGAAAACAACGACAACAGGACATCTAATAGCACCGGTAATGATCTATTCCAGCAGATTAAATTAGCAACAAAAATCCAACAACAAAAGATTACAATATCAGTTGGTAATATCAACACCAAGATCAGTGAGCGATTCTTCACAGTTACCTAGTTTTGCCTAAAATACCCTAAAGTGGATAAGGTTTAACGGTGTTAATTAGGGGTAGTCAAATGGATTCGGATGACAATTTTTATGAAACCTTTGGATTCAAATGGCAAAATTTAAAACTTTGGATTCAAATGACAATTTTTAGCAATCCATAGGGATGCAAAAGGCACTTAGATCTTAATAGTAATAAACACAAGTTATTAAGAAGAGAAATCAAAAGTCTTTTTAATTATGATGTAACAAATTTTCATTAGACACCGAGTTTCAAAATTTGCAATCCAACTACTCAACTTGAGGATCCAACTAAAGTCATTTTTAACTAAAGTGTGTTTATCTTAATACAATTTTTCTTCTCTATAATTTGAACCAAAATGTTCAATGTATATCCATAGAAAATGAAACAAAGAGTTCAAATTAAAAATGACTTTACTTCAAATTAATGGTAATAAACACAGGTTATTAAGAAGAGAAATCAAAAGTCTTTTTAATTATAATGTAACAAATTTTCATCAGAGACACCAAGTTTCAAAATTTGCAATCCAACTACTTAACTTGAGGATCGAAATCACATTTATCAAAGTTAGTGAAAAACTCATTTTCACTAAATTTCCTACAATCCCCCACATGAACGAAGATCGATCATCAAGTTCCACGGGTGTAGCCGAAAGGCGGAAGGGACAGAGGATGTGATTGACATGGTCCGCTAGAGTGGTGACGGGATAACATTGTTAATGTATCAACATGTGTTGCAATACTTGATGCTACTTGCGATACTAAAATTGCAAAGGTGAAAGATCCAACTCTCATTTTCCGCATTAATGGTATGAGTGTTACGATACAAATTGTTAATCAAACATAAGATCGATAAAGAAATACGAACACTAAGAGAAGAAGTAATCTCAATTCATTGATACTCATTCTCATTACCCGTTGTTGTTAAGTACATATGACTTCATTCCTTATAATTGACCCTTATGATATTCCTAATGACAACGCTAGTGCTTACACTATTACCACCACTAAAGCAAGTCTACTACTTATGGCCAGAAACATCATCATCGGGAGGAGATCAAAGCAAGTTTTAGGTGGTGACGGTGGTAGTGTTGGAACTTCTGGTGTCGGAGATGGTAGATGGAAAAGAGAGAGAGATTCAGGGTAGAGAGAGAGCATATAAAGAGAGAGAGAAGAGAAATTTGAATTTATATATATCTTCTATTATCGTTAGGGACATTTTAGTCTTTTTACAAAAAAATTAACTAAAACTTTAACGGTGTTAAGGGAAGATAGATGATTGAAACAAATTGAATATCACAAGAATTAAAAAAATAAAACTAAAACAATTGAACTAAAATAAAGAATTGGTTTAAACCTCAAAAACTAAAACCATAGTTTACTCTTAAATTTTTTTATGTATCTTCTAAAACACAGACAAGAAGGTATTAAAACTCATAACGAGTTTGTGCACGTGATAATTGAGGTGTCACATACACGTGTGCGTGGATAAAGCCGTGTTTTGAATCTTTGATTTTCTTCAAAGCTCACCAGTCACCACAAAATATACCGAAACTACAAGAACAGTCCCTGCTTTATTACCAATATGCAAATTTGGTCTTTTGACGAACCTTTTAGTTAAAATTGAGTGTGTTAATAAATTATGTTAATCCAACAACCATTTACTTTATTTACAAAGTGGATCGTAGAGATTCAATTTATATGTACTTATCTTTTATCTTTTAAGACGACGGTCCAATTTGAATGTACTTTTAAGATGACGATTCAATTTAAATATACTTATCTTTTAAGTACATGGGTTCGTTCAGGCCGTCACCAAATACAAATATTGTTAAAAGTATAGAGTTAGATATAATTAGTTGTAGTTACACTTAGTTGTATTTTGGTTGTCTCAACTAGTATAAATACATAGTTAGGTTTATTATATCAACTTGTAATTTATAATTACATTTTCTGAGTTTCATATTTCTCTCTAGATTTAGATTAGATAGAATTTTGTTTATAAAGTTTACAAATATAATATATATTATTTTAGTTTTATATACCAATTAACGGTACTACTTTCACACATTTCGTCTGCAAAGATGACTCCACACGCACTAGCCATGCCGACCACTCACCCAACAACTCTACTCTGCCATATTGCTCATGGTCGTGACCCAAACCCAACATTACTTCTCTACCCGGTTCATTAAAAAAAAATAACAATTTTTCCTTATCGTCATACCACAAAACGCTCATACGGATATGTGGTTGGCAATATAAGGATACAAATACATGAATGCATATGCTCTTTTTTATCTGATAGTATGCTTGAAGATGATTAAAAAGAATCATAAAGATACAAATAACATATGAAAATGGTTTTCCTTTCAAAACATGTTGTTAGTTGGCAATGTTTGTAAAATACAAAATAATCTAGGGACTATTCCTGTAATTAGATGACAAAACTACAAGAACACTTCCGGAACTTCATTCTTTCTCACGCAATTCTATTGCTCCCAAACCAGGACTTCTCTCACATCACGTGACTAAAAATCCTATAAGGCCCGAGTTTTACAAGGATTTGCAACAAGGGACTTCAACTTTGAAACTTTATTAAAAATCAAGAGTAAATTTCGTAAAAAAAAGACATGTTACCACATTGAAGACAAAAAGAAAACTCATTTGGAACGGGTAATGGGATGTGTTTTCGGGTATGAGACGGGATATGTGATTAGTTTTAGAAGTTATCGTAGGTTTGGTGTTGGTATGAGATTAGATGATACGCGTCCAATTACCTAAAAGTTATACAATATTACAGAAATTATGGTTGTTATAAGTGTAGTTAAGTTCATTATATTTCAAATAGGTAAATAGCATTCCAACGTATAATTTTTAACCATAAGATCATAAATAGGTATACCTGATACCTACGAACCCGTTAGTCAATGAGTAACGGGCATCCGATGTGTATGGGATCAGATATGTGACATAGTTTTATAAACAAGTATGAGAGTGTACCAAAATTTATCCCATATCGAACATGCTGACATCCCTACATATTCCTATATTTTAGAAGATTTCCATGACCAAAATTGTAATTTAGATCTCTAAATTACTAAATAGTGCGGTCCCGATGGAGGATAGAAGGCGTTCCTGATCATTCTTATCTCCTTCATCTCGAACTCTCTTTTTGCACTTCACAATCCTTTGTCCTGATCAATAAACACTTCCCGTTTCTTCCACTCTTGAATCGAACATATGTCGACGTGGATTGCTCTTCCCGATCTCTCGTCCCGAGAGTATTTCTTATGTCACAAATTTCAGTTACTTATTCCAATAAAGTTAAAAAATGGGGTTTAATTGCAAAAATAAAATAGATTGGAGTTAGGTTTACAAATTAATCCAAACCCCAAGGGTTAACCTGTCAACAATCTTATACAAGACATCTTCAATAAATGTATACCCCCACGCCGCGTCCAAAAAACTCGGTGACTTTCCGTGTCTTTCAAAACCATCGTTATAGCAAAAAGAAAAAGTCAAAACCCTCTATAAAAGCGCCCCAAATTCTCCTCAGTTTTCAACATAATTCACATTTTCTACAAAATTCCTCAAATTCGAATGGTGGTTAAGATGAAGAAATGGTCGCCGTGGCAGCATCTGCCACAGCCGCCGGTAACCGGATCCAAAAGGTTCCGCGTGAAGGTGGAGCGGATAAAGCTAGAAGGATTCGAACACGGCGGCGGAGGTGGAGAGAAGGTTATGGGAGTGGAATTGAGGTGGAAGGGCGAACGGAAACACGGATTGGCGGCGGTGGGCTTCCATCGGCGGCGGCCGGGAGAGCGGTGGTGCAAGGAGAGGGTCGTTAGGAAAGGGGAGGTTATCGTGTGGGAAGAGGAAGATGATTTGGAGAATACTTGTTTGTTTTCGTTGGCGGCATCCGATGGTGATGAATTTGATCAACGCAACTTTGTTCCATGGATTTTGACCTTCAAATTAACTTATGTAAGTTTTATTTCTTGAGTAATTATTAATCGTTCTAATAGGTGGGGGTTGGAATTAGGGGTGTAAACGAGTTAGAGGTTTGAGCAGAGAACTCAAATTCGACTCGTTTCGAGCTCTTTTTAGCTTGACTTACGAGTAATTTTTTAAGTTCGAGTTAGACTATGTTTTTTTTATTATTAATTAAGTTATATATATAATTACTTTAATATATGTTTATTATAATTTTTATATATGATATATTATATATTATTTGGTTGTTTTTAACATAATTTTGTATATACTAATTATTTTTTTTTGAACGGCGAACATTGAATGTTGTGACGTCGCACCTCCGTCACATGGTAGAGCCTCGTCCAACTCCGGCCAATATGTTGTCTTAACCGGGCTCATTTGGCGTTAGAGTTGGAGAGCATCCAAGGAAAAATCCCACCCAATACGGCCTCTTCCGGACTTGAGGGAGAGCCGAGGCTCGAACCCTGGATCGGCGTGGGTAAAACCCTGGTGCATCAGCCTAAGATCTAGGCCTCATTTGCATGCCACAGAAACTAATGTTGGGGGCATGGATTGAACCTGGGTCAAGCTCAATAAGTGAAGCCCGGTTTCATGCTCGCTTAAGCTCAGCTTGATTCAAGTTTTTAGCGAGCCGTTTGTGAGTTTGAACCGGCTCATTTACATCCCTGGTTGGAATCTGACGTTGTGGTTGGTTTAGTTAATAAAGTAAATTAGTTATCGTTATAAAGTTATGAAGAAAGTTATTATTTAACATCAAGACCTATGAAAGTAATTATTAATCGTAAATTGTAATTCGTTGCCGATATGTCCTGATTGACTGAACGATTGATGCATTCAGGGAGAATACATCAAGGGGAAAATGACGAAGATCGGAAAAGTATCACTGGATTTTGCTGAATTCGCTTCGAAAATTGAATCTCCTGTGATCGAGAAGAAGCTTCCGATTGATCTAGTGGTGGCCGGATTGACGACACAAGCTACAATCTCGGTAAGTTCTCCGATCGGATAAATCTAATTGCACAACATTTCAATTGTTATTTGAACACACTAACGATCATCTCTTGGACACCACAGGTTTTGCTGAGTTTTGTGGAAATTAGAGACTCAGGCGAACTTGTTTCCGAGTCGAATCAGTTGGAGGATATTCAAGTTGTAAGAACCAAGAAGAAACAGTTGAGTTTGGAAGAGGTGAGTTTGGAAGACTCGGATGACTCGGTCACATTCGACTCCGATGGAACATCGGAGCCACGGACTACGACCTCACCTTCGTCTTCAGTTGTTGTTCATCCCGATACGGATAAAAAGGCTGGGATCTTTGATTGGAAGAGACGACGATTAAACTTTAGACCGGCGAAAACAAAAGTTGAAGATTCCCGACCTATCACATTGCACGCTGACGACTCGGTTGCCTCGGGTCAAGACACGACTTTAATGCGTAATTCGTTTCGAAATACATGGGAAACAAGAGAATTCGTTAGTCGAGACGGTGAATCAAAGCTTAATACACAAACGTTTTTCGCTTCTTTCGATCAACGCAGTGACAAAGCCGCTGGACCAAGCGCTTGTACTGCCTTAGTCACAGTTATCGCCCACTGGCTCATGTCAAATGACTTGACTACCATGCCAACGGTCCAACAATATGATACCCTCATTATCGACGGATCATCCGAGTGGAGAACCCTTTGCGAAAACAAGACCCATGTGGCCGAATTCCCCGACAAACATTTCGACCTTGAAACAGTGTTACGTGCTGGAATCCGGCCGTTAACGGTCTCTCGTGAGAAATCATTTGTAGGGTTTTTCAGCCCCGAGAAATTCGAATCCTTAACGGGAGTAATGTCGTTTGACGATATGTGGGATTGTGAAATTAGTCGAAACCTAGGGGTTTACATGGTGAGTTGGAATGATCATTTTTTCGTGTTGAAAGTGGATGAAGACGGTTACTATATTATCGACACTTTGGGTGAACGGCTTGTTGAAGGGTGCGAGCAAGCGTATATCTTAAGGTTTGATAACGGATCGTGTTTGACCGCGAGTGGGACGAGCCAGGTGATTTACAAAGGGAAAGAGTGTTGCAAAGAGTTTATCAAGAGGTTTTTAGCTTCCATACCACTTAAAGAACTTGAAACCGAAGAGCAAAAACAGGTTGTTCCTTATTACTCGTTGCACCATCGCCTGCAGATCGAATTCAACTTCTGTAGTACAGTGTAGCCATGGGCTCGTATATAGTTGTACATATAAACTTAGTTAATAAACTCTTAGACATGTTATGTTTGTATTGATTCAAAATAAATGACTACCGCAACAGATCATACTCGATAACAATCTAATAAACAACTAAACTATGAGAACACTTGTTACATTTCTAGATCTTCTTATTCTCATTTTCCTGCTTGTCTCTTCTATTAATAATCAAATCAACTATTTTAGACAACTTAATTAATTATATTTGTTTCAAATTTTATCTATAATTTTTAATTTAAAATCGTGTTTCATCAATTAAATTGTTCAATCATGTTTTTACGAATTTACTAACTTAAAACAATTTTATAGCTAGGTAGGATTCAAATAAAAAAACTTTAATCATATATTTACATATTCACATTGTTCCATTTTAACGAGTTTGTTTAACAAATTACATTACATTTGATTAAACTAATGTAATACACGGGTGTTTAAAGACATAAACTTTTTATTATTAAGTATATAATTATTATTACATTTATTCAACCCGTGTAATACACGGGATTCTAACCTAGTTAACCTTATAATGTTAAAATTTCACTTTTATTACACTTTGATAATTTATTTTATTTCTAGGTTATAACTTTGCAAAAAAGTAATGAAGTTTCAAAAGTGTTCCACTTAGGTCACTCAAGTTTAAAAAATGTTCTAATTAAGTCACTCAACTTTCATTTTTTATTTAAATTATAGGTTTTAACATGTTTTTTTAGCATGTTCTTTTTTTGTTTCAATTAGAAATACTATTTTTCTTTTTTTTATGCTAATGTGAATGGTGACGTGGATTTTAAATTATTTTTTTATTTTTTAATATAATTAACATGGTTTTTTTATTTTTTTAATAAAATTACATATATTGGAAATACCGACCCACACATCTTTTTCTCTATAAGTTTATTGACACATTTCGTGTTTCGATGATGACTTGATTTGAAGGTTTAGTGACCCAATTTGGACAAAAAATGCATGAGTAACCTAATTGCAACACTTTTGAAACTTCATTACTATTCTATGAAGTTTTCCCTTTTAATTTCACTTTCTCTTCTCAGCTCTGTTAGGGCTTCTTCCCTAATCACGAGCTCCCCATTGTGGCCCCTCTCCTAGAGTCTCCGATGATCTAGCAAAGCTTTAATCGTCTTCCCTTTTTATAGTGGTCTATTCACTCCTTAAATAATGGTTGTTCTTTGTTTCCCCCAATTTCGCTCCGATGATTGCGGACCTTCCCTTGTTAGGGTCTTCTCTCCTTCCGCTATTAAAGAGCGGCTCTCCATATGATGTTGCCACGAAGAACAATTTTGCAGTTTATGCTTCTTATTGCTATTGTATGTTTAGGGTTTTTAAACCTTTCTCTTCGTCTTTATTTTTTTGTATTTTGTGTTGATTATCAGTGATTCATTTAATTATCATTTTCTGACACATATTGGTTGACACTTAATCTTAAAGGAAGAATGTAAAAGCGAACTTCATTGTTGAGAGATTGGTCTTGCAATAAAGAGAGTCAGTATTTGTTTATATGAGATATGAATGTAACCAAGTGCGGAAAACCGTGTGGTTGTCGGCTTAGGTAACACGTTAAACGGTTCAGATCAAAACGGATTATTATAGAACAATATCATAGACTCATAGTGGCAGCGACAATGTAAGTGGTGAATGTGGTTACATTAGACAAATGCTTGGTTAGAAGCTCGGCAAGATAACTCTTTATGATGTTGATATGATGCTAAAGCAAATAAATATAATTTTAAAAGCAATAAATATGACTACATTTAAGAATATAAAGAGTGGATTAATTAGTAACATTTAAATTCATTTATAAGATGATACAGAAATATAATATTCACCTTAAGTATTGTAATAAACATCTTTAAATAAAAAGATTATGAGTTCTTTCGTTTTTATATGAATAGAACCACATATAATCTTTGTGATCATTACTCCCACAAACATATTTCATAATCTGGTGAAATGTCTTTTGGAAAGGTATGCAAAACGCTTGACAAACATGACACGACCCATCGAGGAGAAATTTTTTTGCCAAAGGAAGATGTCGAACAACATATAGTGTCTCATTTAGGTAAGGATTTACAACACAAACACTTGGTAGGATGAAAAGCATTTAGATGTTGTTTTGATTGATGTGACAAATAAAGAGACTCACAACGTATGGCTTCGCTTGTGTTTTGGGCAATTTATATTCACAAGAATGGGTATAGTTGTGTCGGGTAGATTAAACATTGGGGATAAAGTTTCATTCCAACTTAAGGAAGTCGTTGATGGAAAACTTCGTATTTCATTTGAAAAGAAAAACTAGTGTTTTGGAAAGTTATGAGTATGATTGTATATACATTTAAACTATTTGTACTCATCAAAGTATTACTAATACAATAAAATAATATGACGAGGTTATTAATCTCATATTTCTTCTATATATTTAATATTTATATCTATATACAGGGGAATGTTTCACTAAGAAAAGTTTTTTCGCTAAGAAACGCTAAAAAGTGGGTTAAACGAACTCCGATTGAGCTCATTCTAGCGACGTTGGAACCATCTCATCGAATTCTAATCCGGATCCAAAAACCTAAACCCCCCTCCACCCGCACCCCCAAAAACTTAAACCCCCCCTCCAACCCCTCTCTCTATATATATACTATTTAATAAATAAAAATGTTAGAGGACACATGACATGATTTTAGGTCTTCATAACTTGTGTTTCCCTCTCCTATTAAATGTATAAATCTCTTTAATTGAAAACATGTTGTTTTACATACAAACCAACTCTCGATAGTGATTGTCCTTGGCTTTTATTAATCGTCATTGCAAAACATGATGACAGTGTAAATTGTCTTCTTTGAAACTTGAATGGAATCTTCTTGTATGAAGGTATAAAAAAATACTTTTTAGAATAAATGTTGTACCAATATCCATTATTATCATATATTTTGAACAAAAGTTTTCATATCTTTTGGAGCATCCTAGAAAACACAGGATTAGGAATCTACCAAAAAGGATGGCATTGTTCAAAAGTTTTTACATTTAAACGGTTCTTCGTTGTCTCGTCACCATATCAAAACTTTCAATTCTACAATTAGTGCATACCAACATTGGGGAAATATCAGAATCATAAGCAATTGATATAATGACGATCCCAAAGTTTACTAAATGTGTTACTTTATAATATCACGATCGATAGCAATATATGTTCCACTTATAACCCGTATCGGTACTCATTATTAAAATCAGCATCATGCATGATGACAGAAACGAAACACTCAACAATTTGCTTCCATTTGTAGTTTGTAACACCAGTGAATATCACTGGCTTGTTGCTTGCGATTCAAGCAACATGTTCACTTGGGGTTAGTGGTGCACAAAAAAAACCGGTTTTTTTTTTAACCCGGTTCAAACCGGCAAACCGGTTTGGACCAAACCGGTTCGGGTTGCCCAAAAACCGCCGGTTTCAAACCGGTTTGAGGATTTCTGAAAAAAATTGGGTTGGGACCGGTTTTTGCTAAACCGGGTTAGGAAACCGGTTTTCAAACCGGTTTGAACCGTTGGGCGAATTCTAGCCGTTGGCCAACGGCTATATGGCCGTTGGGGTCGATTTTGGCCCTTTTTTTGGAGTTTTTTGGACCCATAAAACACTATAAATAGGTGGGGGGTGTTTAGGGTTGATCACACTTCTCTTTACACTCTCTAATCTCTAAAACCGCTCTTTAACCGCTCAAAAACGCTCTCTAAACTCAAAAAAAAAACATGGAAAGTTTTGGTGTTAGTGGTTCCTCAAACGAAGTTACCGTTGTGCAAATTCTAGCAACAACGAGAAATCCGGCAATCTGGTGCAATTACGATTTATGTTTGTTGTCAAACGGAAAGGAACGTGCTCGTTGCAAGTTGTGTGGTGCGTTTTTGGGGAAAGATTCAAACACTACTTTGAAAACGCATATGGAAAAATCTTGCCCGTCATTGAAGGGAATTCCAAGTGAAGGTCAAGCCTCGATGACAAGCGAAGGAGGAATTTGGAACTTTGATCCAAATATTGTTCGAGATCGAATGGCGAGATTAGTGATTCAAGAAGGATTGCCGTTCAACCACTTTGACAATCCGCGCTTGACAAAGATGATTCAAGAGACAGTCCAACCTCGTTATCACCAAGTAAGTCGCACAAACCTTAGACAAGATTGTATAAAAATGTGGAAAAAAGCAAAAAAAGAATTAATTTTAGGTTTTGAAAATTTGCAAACCGGTGTAAACTTAACCACCGATGTTTGGTCGGCTCCACATGGTATACCCGATTCGTACCTTTGCGTTACCGCGCATTGGGTTGATCCCAATACGTGGCAAATGATGAAGCGTACAATCGCTTTTGACTTGTTTGAATATCCACACACCGGCGAAAATTTATTTTATATATTGGATGGTGTTATTAACGAATTTAAATTACAAAATAAACTTTTTTCAATGTCTTTTGATAATGCATCTAATAATACAAATGCGGTTCAAAAACTAAAAATTAAATATAAACCCGTTTGCAACGGCGTTTTTTTCCATAGTCGATGTGTCGCACACATCATTAACTTGGCGGTGCAAGCCGGACTTGCAATTGAAGAGGTTTCAAACTTAACATATAGTTTTGATGTTTATTTACATTAATATGGTACAACTCCGACTCCACATGATACAATGAGTACATCATCAAGTGGTAGCTCGAGAGATGTTAACTTGAATTTATATAACGAAATGTTAAATGAATTTAGTAAACGTGCTCGAGGTACCACCCCGAGTAGCGAACTCGGAAGGTATGTTGGCACAAACTTTTTAGCGTTTATGCCTCCTACCGTTTTTGAGGAGTTTGATATTTTGGCATGGTGGAAACAAAACGAAGCTTCGTTTTCGATTCTTTCCGCCATGGCCCGTGATGTACTAACCGTCCAAGCTTCCACGGTAGCTTCGGAATCTGCGTTTTCTTTTAGTGGCAGGGTATTATCGATACGAAGGACTAGACTCACACCCCTAGCGATGGAAATGTGCATTTGTTTGAAGGACCATTTGGATGCGATGGATAGGATACAAGACCAAACTTCTCTCGAAGATGAAATTCAAGCCGAAGAAGTCATACACAACAACGAGGTTGATCTTGGAATATCCGAACCAGTCACGGATGAAGAACTAGCCGAAGATGCAAGGCTACGAAGCTCTAGTTCCGAAGACAACGCACAAGAATAATCAATCAATATTCCAAAAAATAAAACGTTGAACTTAATGTTTTATATTTGTTATACTTTTTGTAATGTTTTACAATTTTATCTTGTTATGTTTTTTAATTTCCGAACTATCCAAATATTAATAAACGTTGAACTTTATGTTTTAATTTTGTTATATTTTATTTTGGATTTTATATTAAAAACATAAAATTTATTTGATTTTTTTTTTTTAATAAAAACCGGTTTAAACCGGTTTAAGGGGTAAACCGGTTTAAAACCTACCCGAACCGGTTTGACCGGTTTACATATTTCCCTCTCTGAAACCGGTTTAACCCGAACCGGTTTGGGTCCAAACCGGTTTTGACTTTTCGTTGACCAAACCGGTTCGGGTCGGTTTAAACCGGTTTGGGTTAAAAAACCGATTTGTGCACCTCTACTTGGGGTAGCGATTTCGGTGGGGCCCACTCAAATTTTTATGTAACAGGCAAATTATTTTCTCAATTTTGAATTTCTTATAACAAAAGTTCAATGGCTAAGGGAAATTATGAACAAAACGATCTGAGTTGTAAATATAGGATTCAATATTTTGTTTTCCTTTGAAAAACTATCAAAGATAAAGATCTTGCATTTAAAAACCAGGTTTCATTGGAGATAATTCGAAATTTTTCTTCATTTTTTCTGCCCTTTCTAATTGACTTTAGCTTTCACATTTTTAATATCGAAAGTCAAAATCATGCAAGATACAGAAAATTGAAAATCGAAGTTATGTTTTTGAAATTTTCTGTTTATGGGATTAAGAATGGAACTACATTGTCTTTCTATTAAATATATATTCAACTATTTCAAGGTTATTATATCTATATCTATATCTATATCTATATCTATATCTATATCTATATCTATACTAGGGAGGGTTTAAATACTAACCAACTTTGTATGTGATATACGTGCTAACCACTATCAACGAATCACATAATTTATAAATTTTTTTTTTAATTCTTAAAAGAGTATTTAAGTATTGTGAGCATATATCTTGAACATAAATACGGAAATGATAAGTTTTACATATACGTACCAAATAATGTTATATATACGTGACACATAGTGTTTACATATGTGTAACATTATTTGGTATGTATACGTAACACTATGTTTGAGAGTGGTTATCATGGTTATCACATAAATATTGGTTAGCGTTTGAACCTCACCCATCTATATTATCCCTATTCTAATAAAAAAACTAAATCTTTTTGCCACTTGTCATCACCATGTTCATCCTCATAACTTTTTCCCCCCAAAACCACATTTAAATTCAATATTCAATCTTTTCATATTTTGCTTAACTTCTTTGAAAAATTACATAAATAAACATTTACCAATTTAATTCATCATTATTACCATTGACTCAAATTTATTTTTAAATTATCATCAAAAGTGAATATTTAAAAAAAATCAATAATTAAAAAATAGGAGATTTGAAAAAGACTACTTTTGTATCTAAATAAACATGTGTTAAAATAAAGTTTACTAATATTTAATTAGTAGTTTTTTTTAATTAAGTTTAATATTTTAAAAAAAAATTATTTTGATTTTAATTTTTCAATAGTTAGTTATTAATTAAAATTAATAAATTTATAAATAATTATTTTTAAAAGTGTATTATATTTTAAAATTAATTTTTTTTAAATGACGAGATTTGTTTTTCAAAAAAAATATGTTTGGCTTCAATTCTAATTTATTAGTTTTAATTTTTTTCATATTTAATTTTGGAATTTTAAATTTAAATTGTGTCGATATATTAAGGAGTGAGATTTTTAAATTTTGGAGTTTAAAATTTTGAATTTAAAAGACGATATATTGTTGGAATTTAAATTTAATTTTGGAAATTTAATTTTAAATTGAGTCGATGTATTAAGGAGTGAGATTTTTAAATTTTGGAGTTTAAAACTTTGAATTTAAAAGACGATATATTGTTGAAATTTAAAATTTATTTTATTTTAAATGAGATATTAAATATTAAAGGTTTAGCGAGATTTTTCGTATAAAATACATGATTTAAAAAAAGTAACTTAATTTTGATATGTAAATTTAATTAGCATTTGTAAATATGTTATAATATAAACGTTAAAGTTTATATAAAAAAGCTGATAGAGTTGAAAAAACTAATAAAATGGAGAAACAACGTATGTAAGGAAATCGTTGACCAGTTTGATTATCTTCGATATCTTTGACTCGCTACTGACTTCAATCAGGTTCGCACCGTTTGTGCCCTATTTTTTGAACGGTTTTAGCTATTTTGTGGTTTCAGTCATTGAGGAAAAGGAACTTTATTTTTTGTTGCATTTAGTGGATGTTAAACACTAAAAAGTTACCAATATCACGTCAAATGTTGTATACAATGAAATACTTTCAAATTTGTAAATCATTATTGTAAGGTTTAATTTGAAATGTATTTTCATGTATTTTTTTTAATGTTTTGATTACTATAATCCATATAATCTTAACATTTAACAAAATAATAAAGGTACCAATACAATATCAAATTTGTATAAAAAGAGGTGTTAAAATAGTTATCAATATAATGTTAACGTTTACCCCCATGTAACACATGGGGTTAAAGCTAGTATATAAATAAAGCACTAGTGTAGAACCCGTGTAATACACATGGGTGAAAAATAACAATACATAAAATCCTTAAATCTTTATGTGTATATTTTACAGGTGTAAAAATGTATTACATATATACTAAAGATAAAAACAAAATTCAAAATATATAAACATTAATATATAATTAGGTTTTGAAAATACATTACTTACTATTTAATGTAATTTGACTTTCATTTACTAATTGATTGAAAATAAAAGTTACATAACTACATTTTAAAGTTTCTATAAAAAGAGATAGTTTAAAATAAATGTGTTTTATTAGTATTTTTTTTAAATATATTATTATTAAATAATAGAGGTATATTTAATAACATAGTGGTAATACATGAACTTAACATTAACATGTACTTTTGAAATTAGTTCCTAATTTATCTCATTCATCTCTCCTTAATTAATTTAAAATAACTCCTATTCTCCTTCCAAATTTATAATAACTCTCATTCTTCTTTCAAATATTTAGATTTTTCTATTAATTTTTAATGACTCTCATTCTCCTTAGTTTTTAATTTCTAAATATTTAGCTTTTTCTTATGAATAGATTTTGTAAGCAATGTTGGTTCATTGTAAATTGCTTTTTTGTGAGATCAAACTTGATATTGATAATTTGAATTCTCACGAGTCCATGTCATTTTGAATTTCTTCTTTATTTTATTTCGTTGATATTATTTTTTGTTTGATAACTTCTACCATATCTCTAAAAACCTCATTTCTTATCCAGTCTAGCCCACACATCCACCGTAACATCCTCATCTTTTACCTCTATCTTTCACGCATTGTCTTCTTGATGCTCCAACAACATGTGTGTATATGTGTGATAGGAACCCCGGGGGAGATCGCCTACTAGCCGTTACCCTATCGACCGTTGCCACTGAAGTTCGTAGGTATAATTCTCATCCCATGCAAGCCACGTCTCAACTATTATTTGATTTCTTTTATCAATTCCTGCACTTTATTTTATTATCTTTTTCATGCACTTATGTTTTTTTTATTTCCTATTCTCATGCACGCAAGTTGGTTACTTTATTAGTTCCCTAAGGAGTAGGGAACACGATTGTAATTCTCTTTATGTACTACTCGATTATCCAAGAAGAAGGTAGAGTAAAATCACCGAAAATTATTTTGTTCTTGACCTTGAGAGTAAACATCTCCACTTCTAGTTCAATATTGGCCTATTGGATGGTGATATGTGGAATCTTGATTTTGAGTTAAGTGGTGAAATTTGTATCTTAATTCAAGTCTAGAATTACCCAACGATAGTCAGTCGAGTGGTGAATCTGTATCTCGAAAACTACCCGTTGTCTTATACGTTACCTTTGAAATATAGTCGTTGCTGAATCTGTTGCCTAACAATATATGTGTACCGTCCAGTTTTTTTTATAAAATCTTTATTTCTGTTTAATCAAAGGTTTGATTACTGCTAAATTTGTTTCTATCTACCCGTTACACAAAATTGAAATGCTGATTTTTTTTATCTGATTGGAACAACTGGACAATTGTTATCAGGAAATTTCGGTTTATTTTAATAAAAAAATGTCCATAATTTGGTTCTGTTTACTACATATCTAAAGTTTTAGGTAGTTGTTTGTGATAAAGAAAGAGTATCTATACAAATTGGGGTGTTTTTACTGATTTATCACTATGTATGGTCACCCATTTCTGCTCTATTAATGGTGCTTATTGTGTTCATGACTATGTATGGTTTGCAAGGTTGAATGTTTGGTTTACTCTTATGGTTGCTGATATTGAATATTTTCATGGGTGACAATAGCCTTACAGAGCAGACATAAAACAACCATGCCAGATCTGATTTAGAATGCCCTATTTAAACGGTTGTGTGCTACTGTTCATGCACACAAATAAATCATATAGGGTACTTTAATATTGTGATCAATTTTTATTAATTTCGATGCGTTTGAGGGGCAACTTCTTAGATGAAGCCATAGAGGATTTAACCTCTTTATTCGATTATTTATAAATCAGAGCCTCATAATCGTTTATCCACCACATGGCTTAGGGTTGGGAGTGTGGGATATCAAGAACACTTAATCAAGAATCAATCATCCATTATATGTGAAAACATAATAAGAACAATGGATCAAACATGAAGAATCTGTTCTGCAATGAAAAGTCAAAGCAGACCATTTTGTATTACGAAATTGACTAGCGTTTCTGTACAATTTTGCGCCTATTTATAGTCTATGAAAAGGTACGAACAATTTTGTTACACCCATTCGTTTGGGGTACCAGAAAACCGTCATTAACAGCGGTTTGACTTTTGTCTAGTTTGACTTTCGTTTTTTTACCTTGTGACCAATTTCTTGTAAATATATAATTAAATAATCTAAGACTAGATTACATTCTAATACACTCCCCTAAGCTAGACTTATATTCATCTAGCATAAATTAATTCTTTGATTCCTGTCTTCAATAATCTTTGAGAGTGTGCCCGAATTCTTTGTTGTATGCATCCTTTGACTAAGAGTCTTAGAAAAAATCTGTTATGAACTCCTGCAGCAAATCACATCTTGTTTCTTTCGATTGCTTGATCGTTTCTTTTTCTTGTCTCAAATGGTTGCTATATCTGTTAGCTTAGCATCATGAGCATATATTCATCTCTAAAAGCGTCCTCTTTTCGTCAGACGTCTTGTGGGGTTCCTCCTGTTGGGATTCAGTGGTGATCAGTTTGACTTTTGTAAAAACGGGTTTTGACAGAGAAATTAATTAATTCAGTTAATTAATAAATACGCAGCGGAAAAATAAAATCATAACATATTTAACAGTACTGAAAAACCGAACAGGATCTGGTTATGAACACACAAACACAAAAAAAAACAATTAATCTACTGATGAGATTAATTATACCTTAGTGGTTAATGATTAACCGGTTGAGACACCTAAGTACAACGAGCCGATGCTAGATCACGAACCAAAACGCGAGAGACAGAAAGCGTCGGGGCAGGCAACGGCAGGTTTGGTGGCCGGAAGTCGCAAGGCAAATACTATTCTATTCGATAGCAGCTCTTGAAAAAGGACAAAAAATCAACTCTTATTTTTCCTTCTTGCGGCCGTTTTCAAAATTGTAGGTTAGAAAACAATTATTATTAGGTTATTATTATATAATAATAACAAACCCTACTAATTGTTTCCGGGTCCATAGTCCAAAACGAGATGCAAAAGCCCGAACCCATTTAATTGTTTTAATGAAAGATTAAAACAATATATATACAATTATTATTTATAATCTAGTATAAATAATAATTCGCGTCTAACGAATATACATAAAATATATCGTCTCGCTAACAGTTCGTAATTACCAGTTAAGCAGGTTAAGTGGATTTAATGTTCGTTGCCCTAGGTGTAACTCTTACGGGTCATAGCTCAGTCAGCCGCGTTGTCCATCGTGTCGGTCCATAAAATCCAACAATCTCCCACTTGGACGATCCATGATAAATCAACGCAAACAGTCAGCGACGCTCTAGCTGCACATGGTTGTCCCTAACAAGGTATGACGCTTTAAAGTCATTAACCAAATATCTCGGTGTTAGTAACAGCTAACTAAAGCAAGACAATAGACTTATGACAATAGTTGTCATTCATCCTTTCCGTATAAAACATCAATTGAATCAATGAGACATGGATTTAGTTGATTCTCATATGGCGTTCAATTATTATTGTTCTCGATCAAGAATCAAAGTGGTCCAATCAAACACACAGTAAGTTTGGGTAAGGCCTTACACTTCACCGGTTTGAATCAACGAGGGCGCCACGATGTCTATCTGTTACATATAATGTAAGAGTACTGAATCCCTTATTGACTACATACAACTCCCACTGAACTTCAGAACTATTCCTAATCAAAGTCTTTATGACTGGCAGTTACGCGACAGCGTTTGACAGTGATTAAAGAATGGTTCTTGGTAAACGGCAGTTCTAGTACGTATATCAGGTCAGAGGATACTAATGAGTATACCAATAGCAAAACATCTTATGATCCAAGAAGATGATTTGATGCAACATCATTCAAAATGAGGCCTGTGAAGTTCAGAGTCAACTCCTTGAGCCGAAGTTCAGAAAAGTCTTAATTCAGAGATGTTCCCACGAGTCTGACTGACTACAGATAATTAAGAATACAAGATTCATGGATTAAACGTATTAAAATCGAACACGGTTATAAGAATTCATAATTGCATTTAAATCAGTAAACCAAAAAGAATTCAAAAGTACAACTGTTTAATTGTTCACACATTCAAAAAACTAAATCAAAACATATCACTAGCAAATCTAAGACCAATAGCATCTCTGTGAAGATCATGCTTGGCTTGAGTCATGGGCTTAGTAAACGGGCCCGCTAGGTTTTGATCTGTGTCTACTTTGCTTATCACGACGTCTTCGTGTTCCACAATTTCCCGTATATAGTGGAACTTCCTTTGAATGTGCTTGGCTTTGTGATGAGATCTAGGCTCTTTGGCTTGAGCTATAGCACCTGTGTTATCACAAAGTATCTCGATTGGTTGGCGAATACTCGGAACCACATCGAGGTCAGTAATGAATTTCTTCATCCAAGCAGCTTCCTTAGCAGCATCTGATGCAGCTATATACTCAAATTCGGTGGTTGAATCCGCCACTACACTCTGCTTGGAGCTTTTCCATGAGACAGCTCCTCCATTAAGAGTGAATACGAAACCCGACTGTGAGCGAGAGTCATCTCGGTCAGTTTGAAAGCTAGCATCAGTGTAACACTGTACAGTGAGCTCCTCTTTCACTCCTCCAAATATTAAAAACATGTCTTTGGTCCTTCTTAAGTACCTCAGGATGTTCTTGACTGCAGTCCAATGGGCAATGCCAAGACTTTGTTGGAAACGGCTGGTCATGCTTAAAGCATATGAGACGTCAGGTCTAGTGCACAACATAGCATACATGATAGAACCAATCGCTGAGGCATATGGAATTGCTTCCATTTCCTTAATTTCAATGTCCGTGGAAGGAGATTGTGATTTGTTCAACACAGTGCCTTTAGTCATCGGAACACCTCCTTTTTTGGAGTTTTCCATCCTAAAGCGTGTCATCATTTTGTCTATGTAAATACTCTGACTTAGCCCTAGAAGTCGCTTAGATCTATCCCTGTAGATCTTGATTCCTAAAATGTAAGCAGCTTCTCCAAGATCCTTCATTGCAAAACAAGATCCTAACCATTGTTTGACTTTGTCAAGCACAGGGATGTTTTTTCTAATGATCTGTATATCATCCACATACAAGATGAGAAATGATATAGTGCTCCCACTAGCCTTTCTGTAAACACAAGGCTCATCTTCATTCTTGACAAAACCAAATTCTTTGATTTTGTGATCAAAATGAAGATTCCAGCTTCGAGATGCCTGTTTAAGTCCATAAATGGACTTATTCAGTTTGCAGACCCTACTAGGATACTTTGGATCAACAAAACCGTCAGGCTGAACCATATAGACATCTTCAGAGAGATGTCCATTAAGAAAGGCGGTTTTGACATCCATTTTCCATATCTCGTAATCATGGTACGTGGCTATGGCAAGCAGTATCCTGATCGATTTGATCATAGCAATGGGTGAGAAAGTTTCATCAAAGTCAATACCTTGAGTTTGAGTGAAACCCTTTGCAACTAGCCGTGCTTTATAGGTTTGTACATTACTATGCATATCGGTTTTTCTTTTGAAAATCCATTTGCTCCCTATTTCCCGAGAACAGGGGGGTAGTTTAATCAAGTCCCAGACCTGATTATCACGCATAGATTGCATCTCGGCGTTCATGGCTTCAAGCCATTTCTCGGATTCAGGATCTGAGATAGCAGATTTGTAGTTTGTAGGTTCGTCATTTGACTCAGCTACTAACAGGACTTTAGAAGCTTCAAGATGCCATAGGTATCTATTAGGTTCTTTACGAGACCTGCTAATTCTACGAACGCTTGTGTTTATGTCTGATTCATCAGCAACAACTTCTTGTTGATCAGACGCTCCGACTTCCTCAGCGGTTGTTTGTGTTTCTTGAATTTCTTCAAGATCCATAATATTATTTCCGGTTCCTCGATTTAGAAGATCTTCCTCGAGAAAGCGTCCTTTCCTTTTTATGGAAACAATGTTTGCATCCGGATGATAGAAATAATATCCGCTTTTATTGTAGTAACCGACGAAAACAAATTTTTCGCCTCTGGGATCGAGCTTGTCATCAGAATCGTTGGTGACATATGCATCACATCCCCATACTCTAAGGTAAGACAAATTGGGTTTAGACCCGTGCCATATCTCATATGGGGTTTTGTCCACCTTCTTAGTCGGTGCCAGATTTACAAGGCGGGCGGCGGTCATAAGAGCATAACTCCAGAAGGAGTGAGGCAAGTTAGTTCTACACATCATCGATCGAACCATATTAAGTAGGGTTCGATTTCTCCTCTCGCTCACGCCATTAAGTTGGGGTGTGTGAGGAGGAGTGGGTAGAGAAATAATTCCGTGCTCCTTCAGATGATTAAGAAATTCTAAACTGAGATACTCGCCACCTCGATCTGATCGAAGTGTCTTAATAGATTTATCGAGTTGTTTCTCTACTTTGTTTTGAAACTCTTTGAACTTTTCAAATGTTTCATGCTTGTGTTTCATAAGATAGACATAAGCATATCGACTATAATCGTCAATAAATGAAACGAAGTATCTTTCATGATTTCTAGACATGGTTCTGAAAGGGCCACACACATCAGTGTGTATAAGGCCTAGCAGATCCTTGGCTCGTTCACCAACATGGGTGAAGGGGTCCTTTGTGAGTTTGCCAGGTAAACAAGACTCGCAATTATCAAATGAGTCCTGTCCGGTAGGTTCAAGAATTCCCTCGGATTGGAGTCTTTTAATGCGTGCCTTGCTTATGTGGCCAAGTCGACAATGCCATAGAAAAGTATCATTAATGCCAGATTTGATACGTTTAGAAAGATTATATATGTTATTGTCAGTTTGAACGTCAATCTCATAAATACCGTTTTGAAGTTTAGCCTCAAAATAAAAGATATCATTTAAGTAGGCAGAAATAGCAATACCATTAAAAACGTACATAAATCCTTGTTCAAACAATAAAGAAACTGAAATAATGTTTCTGGTTAAACCAGGTGCAAACAAACAATTGTTCAAAACAACCACAAGGCCAGAAGGACATGAGAGATGATATGTTCCAGTTGCAAGAACTGGTACTCTTTTCCCATCACCAACGATAAGCTCCATGTCGCCTTGTTTCAGCTTCCTCCAACTTTTAGGCTCCTACAAGACATTAATGATGTGGTATCCACATCCAGTATCAAATACCCATGTGTTGCTAGAAACAGTAAAAATTTCAATAACATAAATGAGAATACCTGAAGAGGTGCCCTCACCACTGGCCCTCTATAGCTTCAGCTTGGCAAGATATTCATGACAGTTACGTTTCCAGTGCCCCATTTTGTTGCATTAAATGCATTGGCGCTCCTCAGGAGGGGGTGCTTTTGAAGCTTTCTTGTTATTGTTGGTGGCAGGCTTGGCAGCAACATTAACCTTCTTCTTGCCTTTGCTATTATAACCTCTTTTCTTGGGGTTAGGTTTTTTAACACCAGTAGATCTGACCATCAAAACTTGATTTTTCTTTCCTTGGATATTCATCTCGGCCGTTTTGAGCATACCATGTAGCTCGGCCACCGGCTTCTCCACGCCATTCATGTTGAAATTCATTACGAATTGAGCATAGGAGCTTGGGAGAGAGTTTAAGATGAAATCAGTAGCCATGTCATCCTTCATGGGATATCCAAGTTTGTTCATCTGGTCGGTGTACCCTTTTATCTTAAGTACATGAGCACTAATAGGCGTGCCCTCTTGCATCGTGCAACAAATGAGCTGAGACATGGTTTCATAGCATTCTTGTCGGGCTTGTTTCAGGAACATGCCCTTAAGTTGCTCAATCATGTCAAAGGCACTCAGGTCTTCCATGCTCTTTTGGAGCTCACGGGACATACAGGCTAGCATAAGGCAAGCCACCTCAGTGGCATCATCTCTTTGTTTTTCCCAGGCCTTACGAGCGGCAGCCGTGTTACCATCGGGTGCCTCAAGGACTGGTGCATCGAGAACATAGAGCTTCTTGGCCATCTTGAGAACTATTCTCAGATTGCACTGCCACGAGAGAAAGTTGGTGTTATCCAGCTTTTCATTCTCAAGGATAGACTTGAGAGCAAATGCGTTATTAGTATTATTATTTTCAGTAGACATCTTTCAAGATAAGCAAAGAAAATAAATTAGTATAAAGAAAGTAAAAAATCCTTATTAATTTATGACCCATTTACAGAAATTAGAATAAAGAGTGAGAATCTAGCTAAATCAGTCACTAATGGTAGCTGTGGCATACAACATTAGTAAGTAGGTAGCTAGACTGACAATTAGTGTCAATTGTGGAAAGATGCACAACTCTCGTGTATGAGGCCGCTAAGACAAGACATGTTTATGCATTGATACGTTTAGCCTCATCTATGCCCACTTTTAATCTCTTGACAGTTGGGGCATGTAACAAGAGAGAAAAGTAATAGTCATCCTAAAATAGGTACTTGCGGAAGGGCCGGATGTGTCAACGAAACCCTTGCGCCTTGGAAGGATAAACTACGCATCCAGTGCAATGCTGTGGCTCCAAACACCAATGTTTCGTTTTATGCTCCAAGTGTTCCTTATAATAGGATGTCATAGACCATTGGTTTTAAATATGGGTTCAATTTTAGTGTGTACCGAATAGGGTCAAACACAACGAATGATTAAATCATATGTGTGTTGTAAAAGCCAGTTTTATTATTTAAATTCATGACAAATTTGATGAACCCTTTCATCTCTCAGGACACTTAATTTTAAATAACCTATTAAAACTAAGTTTGTCACGACTTGAATAACTAGTTAAAGTTAATAGTTGAAAACTATTAAGTTATAAGTTTTGAAATTAACTTTAGTTTAAATTGCAAAACTTTAGCGGTTATTTATTTTATAAAAATAAGCCAGTTTTTATTTTTATAAAATTCTACAAGTTGTAAAATTAGAACTTGTGGTGACAGATTGTGACATTTTAAAACTCCTTTTAAAACGTTTGGTGTTTGGTTGGTTTATAATAAATTTAAGTTATAAAAAATTAAAAGCAACCATAAAGCAAATAAATATGTAAATCTTTTAGGGCCAAGTTTGTTTGATCTTGCTAGAGCCAGTTAGCAAGACCAAACGGGTCACGGGGTCCACAAAATTAAAACAACCACAAGGATGGACTTCCGTGCATCTAGTCGTCTCGGATGACTCCCACTGAATCCATGATTCATGTTGCGTCTTCAGATTTGTCTTCGGGTTTTTATTACATTACATAAAATAAAAAAACCTATTCTATTACAACTTTGAGCCATCAAAAGTGGGCCAAAACCATAAAACCAAAAAACTGAATAATAAACACAAACAATTCAATCACATGGGTCGGGCCAGATTTACATATTCAACACAATCACATACGGACAATATATTTGGTCAAATAAAATAAAAAAAAAATGACCAAATTAATAAATAAAAAATTGCCCCAAAAAACAGATCAGATCAGAAACTTCAAGATAGTTAAAGTTTGTGATTAATCTAACCGGTGAAACCAGACCAGTTCTGATTTGCGTGTTATAACCAGGCTCTGATACCACTGTTGGGATTCAGTGGTGATCAGTTTGACTTTTGTAAAAACGGGTTTTGACAGAGAAATTAATTAATTCAGTTAATTAATAAATACGCAGCGGAAAAATAAAATCATAACCTATTTAACAGCACTGACAAACCGAACAGGATCTGGTTATGAACACACAAACACAAAAAAATAATAATTAATCTACTAATGAGATTAATTATACCTTAGTGGTTAATGATTAACCGAGTACAACGAGCCGATGCTAGATCACGAACCAAAACGCGAAAGACAGAAAGCGCCGGGGCTGGCCGGAAACGGGCAGGCATCGGCTGGTTTGGTGGCCGGAAGTCGCAAGGCAAATACTATTCTATTCGATAGCAGCTTTTGAAAAAGGACAAAAAATCAACTCTGATTTTTTCCTTCTTGCGGCCGTTTTCAAAATTGTAGGTTAGAAAACAATTATTATTAGTTTATTATTATATAATAATAATAAACCCTACTAATTGTTTACGGGCCCATAGTCCAAAACGAGATGCAAAAGCCCGAACCCATTTAATTGTTTTAATGAAAGATTAAAACAATATATATACAATTATTATTTATAAACTAGTATAAATAATAATTCGCGTCTAACGAATATATATAAAATATATTGTCTCGCTAACAGTTCGTAATTACCAGTTAAGCAGGTTAAGTGGATTTAATGTTCGTTGCCCTTGGTGTAACTCTTACGGGTCATAGCTTGGTCAGTCGCGTTGTCCATCGGGTCGGTCCATAAAATCCAACACCTCCGTGATCGGATCTCGCATATAAGGCAAAGTATTTTATTATCGAATCATCCATACTTTCAGCCTTCCTCCATCGATCACATACTCCACTCCTCGCATCATATGGACTAGTTTTAAGTCCTTTCTATTTGTTTTTTTTAATATCTTTAGGATCTAAGTTTTAACTCGATCCCTGTCATGTAGTCTGATTGCTCTAAGGGGTTCAGGCAGTCCCCTGCGTATCTGAAGAAAGTTATTGAAAACAGAACAAGAATTAGGATACTTTTTGGCTCACTGCCTTATTACTTCCAAGATCTTATAATTAATTAACGTTCACAACTTAATTTTAAAAGCAATAAACATAACCATATTTAGATTTTAAGAATATAATGAATGAGTTTATGACTAATATTTAAGTTTTTTATAACATGATACGGAAATATAATATTCATCTTAAATATTATAATCAAAGTCCTAAAATAAAAAAAAGATTTTGAATTATCTAATGTTTTTATATAAATAGAACAGGATGTAGTCTTTGTGATAGTCACTCATTTTCCACAATACATATTTCCTAAGCTAGTGAAATGTTTTCCGGAGAGGTATGTAAAATTATCGAGGATCGTGGCACGAAAAAGAAAGTAGAAATTTTTTTGTCAAAGGAATATGTCGAACAACATATAGTGTCTCATCTGAATGCGGATTTAAAACAAAAACTCTTGGTAAAGGAAGAACCTTTACGTGTTATTTTATTCACCTCGAATTATGAACCCACTCATAAATTATCGCTTCGCTCGGATTTGGAATCTGGGCTTTTTAAAATGCAAGGAGTTATGGGTGGTAATTTAGAGATCGGGACTGAAGTTGAATTCGAATTTGGGGAAGTCGTAGATGGAAAACTTCATATCTTTTCTCAAATAAAAAAGTCAAAAAAGTCGACTGCTTTGGGAAGTCATGTAAAACTTGACATAGATGTCTAAACTATATGTATACATTAAAGTATTACTAATACAATAATACGATAGTTATCTAAAACATATTTCTTAACACACAAACATACAACAACCATACCTTGTAAAATCCTATCTATAGCAAAGTTATTGTTATGGTCTAAGGAGGGTGGGACGTAGGCAGACCTTACCTCTACCCATGGGGATAGAGAGGTCGCTTGCAGAGAGATCCTCGGCTCCAAAACAGATAGCATACAAACGAATAGTACTAAAAGTATAGTGACCGAAAATTACCAATAAGTAAGGGAACGATGAAAGGATAAGTAGCCATAGAAATAATATCATGAAGCAACACATATTCATGCATACAATAAGACCATATAGATGCAAAGTCCCCTACGACAAAGCTAATAACATGAAGCAACACATATTCATTCATACAATAAGACCATATGGATGCAGAGTCCATTATAATAAAGCTAAGACTCATATGTACCCTTCCCTACAAGCTAAGACTCATATGTACCTTTCCCTACAAGTCCTTAACCTTGAACCTACTTCTTTATGAACTCCTTTTTTGGCCTACCTATACTCCTCCTCCCTTCTACATTAAGGTTTTTAACTACTCTAACTGGCGCCGTCATCTGTCTGCTCTTCACATGCCCAAACCATCTCAATCTCTCATCCCATATTTTATTTGTTATACTAGCCACTTCTACCCTATCTCTAAAAACCTCATTTCTTATCCAGTCTAGCCTGGTGTGCCCACACATCCATCGTAACATCCTCATCTTTTACCTCTATCTTTCACGCATTGTCTTCTTGATGGCCCAACAACATGTGTGTGTGCATGTGTGATAGGAACCCCGGGAGAGATCGCCTACTAGCCGTTACCCTATCAACCGTTGCCACTGAAGTTCGTAGGTTGGAAACTACCCAACCGGCCACTGCACTCACATGGGTTAGTTGGGTCGGGTCGAACAACCCAACTTGTGGTGGTTAGGTATAATTCTCATCCCATGCAAGCCACGTCTCAACTATTATTTGATTTCTTTGATCAATTCCTGCACTTTATTTTATTATCTTTTTCATGCACTTATGTTTTTTTTTATTTCCTATTCTCACGCACGCAAGTTGGTTACTTTATTAGTTCCCTAAGGAGTAGGGAACACGGTTGTAATTCTCTTTATGTACTACTCGATTATCCAAGAAGAATGTAGAGTAATATTGGCCTATTGGATGGTGATATGTGGAATCTTGATTTTGAGTTAAGTGGTGAAATTTGTATCTTAATTCAAGTCTAGAATTACCCAACGATAGTCAGTCAAGTGGTGAATCGGTATCTCGAAAACTATCAGTTGTCTTATACGTTACCTTTGAAATATAGTCGTTGCTGAATCTATTGCCTAACAATATATATGGAGATGATCAAGAGAAAACTCATCATTGGAGGAGAAAACTCATCATCGGATGAGAAAACTAGAAAACTCATCATGTTCTAATTTTTAAGCCTATGTTATCATTTTTTTTTTAAATTAAACCATAAAATTGAGCATTTTTTATCTTTAATTTGAATATAATGTTGCTATATTAAACTAAACTTTTTTTAACGTGTCAGATTTGTTTGATACTACATATATACAGTATGATAATACTACATATATGCATTATAATATATTTATTTATATAGAGTTTGGGAGGGACTCAGTAGGTGTGTCAAAGCCTTCACGAGACTTATGAAGGCGTTGCATGTTTTTGGCTTCTAAGAATGTGGGAAAAAGAGTTTTGTTGATAATAACATCAACGATACTACCATACGATGGGGGAAGTTGGCGGAAAATTTTCATTGCAAGCTCAGTGTCAGAAATAGGAGAGTCAACATCAAGAAGACCATCAACAAGATTTTTTAAGTGATGAAAAACTAAGGTGATAGAAATTGTCCCTTTTTTTAGTATTACGAAAAGTGACCTGAAGTTGAAGCATATGAGACATTTTATTGTTAAGAAAGATTTCACTACTGTTGTCCCAAAGTGTTTTGGAAGTGGATTTTTCAGTGATAATGATTTGCAAAAGATTAGGGTCACAAGTATTGTAAAACCAACTTTTAATTTTTTCATCTAATGAATACTAGTCTTCATCATTGTCATCTTTTGGAAGACTCGTTCCATTAATGTGACTGAGAACCCTAATACCAGTACATAGATCCTGGAAAATGGTACGTCATAGTTTGTAGCGGATACCATCAACGTTAGTTTAAAACCAAATTGTTGATGAATGTTGGTGATACCGTAAGCAAGTGAGACAACGGGTGGGGAAACTGCATTGGTGATGGGTCCGGTGGTAGACATAACTTTACTTGAAAGGAAAAGAAATAAAAAATAGTAAAACACGAAGACAAGGTGAGAGCTAACTGTGGGCAAAGGGTTTTGCCAAAAAAAACGAGTGTGGTGAAACCCTAGAAGCAACGTGGGAAACGAACAACAGCGGAGAAAGTGCACCAAAATCGACGAGCTGGACACGAAACTAAGTGGCTGGAGCAGATGATGGCAGCGGTGTCAACACGGCGGTGAATGGAGGTTGGACGCGTTCTCACTCGCGGCTTGAAGCCGCGTCAGCAGCGATGTGCAGCGGGCGTAGGCAGCGCATGACCGGTCAAATGGAGGCGATTTTTGGTGGGCACCCTAATCGGAGGACGAGCAATCCGATGGTGTGAGGTGAGACGCCAACCGCGACGGAGATGGCATACAAGACAATGGCTTCATGTTCATGCCCGCCCTCAAACAATATGGTGTATATTCTTTTTTTTTTTGAACGGCAACACTAGATATTTTAGGATAATTGGGTTTTCCCGGAGCAACACCTAGAACATCTAGGGCAGCCCACCACAAGAGGAACCCCCCAACTGGTTAAACCCCCTAACATGGCCACAGACCCCTTTTTTGCTGTTGCCAGGATTCAAATCCAAGACCTCTACTATGGAAAGTTTTGATACTACCATTGCATCAAATGGCCAACATTATATGGTGTATATTCGATTTACGAACTTACTCAAAATGTTAAAATTGTTTACGTGTGTACTTTAATGAGAGTTGATAAGTGTGTTGACTTTTATGTATATCACAACTAAACAATATCTCATATCAACATTCTTCGTATTAATGAATGAGGTACTGGAGGTGATAAATATACAGGTTAGATTACATGTTAAAACGACTAATTATTATTATTATTATTATTATTATTATTATTATTTTGGGATAAGGACTTGACTCATATTTGCTTTCACAATTAAAAGCAAGACAATTATAATAAAGTGACAGGCAAACGGGTAACAAGCTGCTCCGCAACCTCTTTTTGAATAGCAAAACCGATACTACTAAAAATAAAGCTTTGGGTTTTAGGAGCCAAAAATTTACTATGCACGACCCGCTGAACAGAATTCCACGACCTCCAGGGCAAAGAAACCAAAAGTATCAAAAGCAAAAGAGATAAACACGTGTTCATCACATTTAGTCCACCACTGGTGTTCAACAGAAGGACCCTTTGAGGCCTATTCAATTTGCCTTATTTTTGCATATGCTCGTTCACCGGAACAAGGATTGCTGCAAGCTTCTCTTCCAGGCTTGGTACCTCGATGATGATACGATTATCGAAGATACTAAAATGGTGGCTAAAGCCTTAGCTATTATCATGTCTGAGAGGCCATGTTTGAGCCTTAAACTCAACGTCAAGAAATCGGAAGTCTTTTAGCCGTCGTGCCATAGGGTGAAGGTACAAGATGGTTTGTTCACTTGTGATATTCTTGTGTTTGGTTGGGCAGAGAGGAAACACGTTTATGTGGACCTTACAGGAGTGTCCAGTCTTGTGGGGCTCAGGAACAATGAGTTTGTTGTTTGCCAGACTATGTTAATCAGACAAAGTTACTAAACACGAGAAAACTTTTTTTAAAGAACCGACTAATTATTATATGTAAATAGTAAATAATGTTTTACATATGATTAAAAACTGTATTACTAAAATTATAATTTGAGCATTTGAATATTTTAGTCAATCTTCTTCAGCCCAGTTTACTCCTTTGTCTTATATTTTAGCTGTATTTATTTGGTGATGTAATTGTCACAATAACCAAGGCCTAATTTTTCTGTCGGTCACAATCGGATCATTATTTCAACTTCTGCAAAGAAGTTGAGATTGAGGGTGAATTATGACGATTCTGTACACGCTGGTGGCCAGAGGATCTGTTGTGTTGGCGGAATTCAGCGGCACGCAGACGAATGCGAGCACAATCGCAAGGCAAATTCTCGCCAAAATCTCGGGAAATAATGATATGAATGTTTCGTACTCGCAAGATCTGTACATCTTTCATATTAAGCGTACCGATGGCCTCACGGTTCTCTGTATGGCCGACGATGTCTCCGGCAGTAAGCTAATTAACTACGATTCTCTTATTTGTTCAATTCAATCGTTTGCTGAATTGTTAATTGCGTGTTTATATTCCATATGGACTCAATAACAGAAATTATGCAACAAAATGATCCATGATCTTGCTTTTACAAATCAGGTTTTAAAAAGTCAAAATTCTGTTTTCCAATTTTCTGGTCAACTACTCTTAGGTTATATTGTTATGGACCGAAACCATTGCAAGGTATGGGACTTGTCTCACATCGGTTGTATGGGCAACAAATGTGGGGTTTATAACTCAAATGGATCCCTCTCCCATCAGACTAGTCTTTTGGGATGAGTTCTACCATTTGGGTTGTAACATTGGTATTATCTAGGTTTACTTTTGATATTTCGGATCTACACGAGAAAGAAGGGATTTTAGATTATAATCTGATACGGGATATCGACAAGGTGCACTTGTATAAGCTGATCTGCCTGTAGGCTTGTACACTTTAACTGAACAAATTAACGGACACCAACACTTAAACAAGCGGATTTTCTTGTTCATGTTTGTTCATTAAGACAATGAATGTGTTCGTGCCCGTTTATGTTCGTTCACTCATATTCTAAACGAACGGAAGTAAACGAACACCAATTAAAAGTGAGCATGTGTATTCAAATTAAAGTTTAAGATTGCATCATCATTCATCTTATCTAACAATTCGAAACTAAACAAATACATCAAATTGATTTTAAATTAGGCTTAATGGTTTAAAAAAGTATGAAAATCAAAACGGGACATGTGTTGTTCATGTTAAACGAACAAAAAGTTGTGTTCATTTTTGTGTTGTTTCTCAAATGAACAAACATAAACGAACTTCTCGTTGAACGGTTCACTGAACGTTCGGTTCGTTTACAGGCCTACTGCCTCAAAACCTAAATGGGTTTCATTCATAGTAGTCGTTTACCAAAGATGTTTCCTGCCAAAATTTAACTGTCTTTTTATTGCTTACTACCACCTCGGTAACCAGTTACATAACAAGAATTTGGTCTGATGACAGACACAATTCACTGTGTTTTTCTCTCTCGTTTTCTGCATAAAACCAAGTGTGTAAATTTGGATTATCTTATTGTAGATTTTGTGTAACCCGAGCATACTACTTTTGGAAAGTGTTCTCAACACGATTCAAAGTTTTATCACCAATCCCAGAAACAGATTTCCACCACAAGGTTTAACAAAATGTCGTCTTATATTGTTCTTCATAATCTCATATGATTAGGCAGAGTAGGTAACATTTTATTCTTTCAGGAAGGATTCCTTTTACTTTTCTTGAAGACATTCATCAAATATTTGTGAGGACTTACGGTCGAGCAGTATTATCAGCTCAAGCTTATGGCATGAATGATGAATTTTCAAGGGTTTTGAGCCAACAAATGGAGTATTACTCAAATGACCCTAATGCAGATAGAGTAAACCGTTTAAAAGGCGAAATGAGCCAGGTCAACAGTATATTCATCATGAACCAGTTAGATGTATTTTTATTTGATTTGCAGATCATAATTGTTGGTTATGCTCTTGTGAACAGGTGCGTACTGTCATGATAGAGAATATTGACAAAGTTTTAGAACGGGGTGACCGTTTGGAGATACTCGTCGATAAAACTGCCACTATGCAGAATAATACACTGCGTTTTAAAAAACAGTCTCGCCGATACAGGAATGCAATCTGGTGGAGAAATGTCAAGCTTATGTATTTCTCTAATCCCTTCTTTTACTTTGTAATTTGAATCCCAAATCTTTAAACGGTTGCATGGGAAAATGACTGTTATACCCCTTTTTCTTTACAATAAATGACAATTATACCCCTTTTTGCTACTTGGAAACAACTAATCCATTTTCATGTGGGATTCTAAATGCAGGTTTGCTTTCATATTTCTTTTGCTGGTGCTAGTGTATGTTGTTGTAGCATTTGCTTGCAATGGACTTACGCTTCCTACTTGTCTAAGGTAACGACCAGGAAATGTCTTGCTTTTCGGGAAAAAAAGCAAACAAACAAACATACTCAGTAAAACCCCACTTGTTACCAAACACGGGGAAATTTTTTTTAAATAGGTCATGTGTGTCATTATTTGTAACTTCAATTGTTTTGAGTTCAAAACCATCTTGTTGCGATCACTCCTCGTGAAGTCAATCCAGTTGCCCTTTTCGGGATCAGTAAAATGACCATTTTACCCTTGAATACCCAAACATCAATTTTTGTTGGATTGTAAAATTTTTCTACTTTCATTCAATACTTACGAAAAAAGCCCATAGTTATTTTGATTACAACTCCAAAATGGAACTAAAGAGGGATTGTAATGGTAGAAAAACCCATTATCTACAAGTTGAGTGACTAGAATTGAAATAAAAAAGTATAAACAATTTAATTGAAACAATTTGAAAAGTCGTTATATTTCTATGAAGTTTTCACTTTGAAATTATCCGCCTGTTTTGATTACAACTCCAACAAATAGTGCCTCATCTAGATGAGAATTTAAAACGAAAACTGTTGGTGAATGAAGAGCCTTTAAATGTTGTTTTGATCAACGCGAAAGACGAAGAAACTCACAAAGTATGCCTTTTCTTGCATTCTGGGTGCTTTAAAATGGGTGGAGATGCGTGGGGAAAACTAGACATTGAGCATAGTTTTTTTATTTTTTTTTTATTTTTTTTTTATATCAAATCAAGATTATAATCATTCCAATCAACAAGGCAAATTACATAAGCATAGCAGGTAGACGGGCAACAAACTGCGCCGCCATCCCCTTCTGAATGGAAAACCCTAATCTACTAAAAACAAAGCCTCGCCCCTGAGGAGTCGTAAAGTTGCTGTGGACCACACGCTGAACTCTAGCCAAGAACCGAACCGCCTCTGGCGCCAAGGAGCCGAATGTGTTAAACGTCATAGTTTTGCATTTAAATTTCAGGAAATCGTATATGGAGAAATTCATATTATTTATAAACTAAAAAAAAAAAGTAGTGCTTAGAAGTCATGGATTTGATAATATACATGTTTAAACTAAATGTATTGATTAAAGTAATACTAATACAATAATATGATGAAGCTATTAAAATGTCATTGTACTAATAACATATTTTTTCATAAATAAATATATATTTATTGGATTGGAAGTGCGATATGAAAATACTAACATATTTCTTAATATATATATTGCGATATGAAAGTGATTATTTGTGGATTATCGATATTGAAAGACAAACTTGTACGAGTAAATGTGCCAATGTACACTACTCCTAGGGACAACTGTACTTTGATGTGGTTGAGTGTTAGTAGTATTTTTATTAAGATTTGTAACACTTTTAATTAGGTTTTAAATTTATAATAAACAATTGATAGTTACGTTCACTAACTAGACACACAGTAAGACAAGTGCACTTATCGCAATGTAAAATAGTTTAGAAAAAACCAAGTATTGAATGGACACAATATTGGCTCCTAATAATCAGTTTTTGTTATTTCCTAACTAAAATAAAAGGTGGAAGGCTTGTTGTGAAACAAAACCAAACAAAATGAAAGAAAAAGAAAATAGTATAGTATAAACTTATTTAATTAAAACAAGATATCATTTAGGTTTGAATTCGCTTGGTGTAATTTAAATATTTTAAGGTTGATGATGTAGTCAGTTAAGGGATTCATGCAGTACCGGATGTCTGACTACTGGTCTGAAACGCGAACTATTCTAAGTTAGGATGTGGTTAGTTACAGATTTAATGCACCACCAGATGTCCGACTACTGGTCTGAAATATTGTAAGACCCCAACCCGGGCATCCTACAGTTGGTTCTCATAACGGGTCGTTTTCATTAAAAACACATTTATTGCAATTCAAACTACAGCTGAAGTCTTTCAAAACTCATTTATGACCATTTAATGCTATTAGGTTTACCTTATGAATGCCCGCACACCAATCCGAGTAACGCCACTTCTAAGCCAGGATACGTCAATACACCGCTTACCTGCAAACAATCTAACGTACACACAAAGTCAGCTACGTTGAGTGAGTTCTATTAGTTTAATTTAAATAAAAACCATCACACCAAGTTCTTCGGTTTAATTTACCCAGGATCCTCTGGTCCTTATAAAATATAATTACGCTTTATTAACGAATGACTAATCCCTTGTCATCCGTCGACATCCCATAACCGTTTATCTCCCGAGACTCAACACGTACTACCAATATAAACAGTAGTAACCTTACAATCACAACCACACAGACTCAACATAATATGCTAACAACTCATATCCAAGAATACATATTAACTAGACCCTGGGTTAACACACCCTACCCTAGACATTAACACATCCGGCCTTAACCAAGACTCTCAAAAATAACTAACACGACTCTTACACACGTCACATCACAAGTCCTGACCATGGTTGTAAAAATCGTTAGGCGCTAGTCGGGCGGTGGGGTAGGGCCTAGGCGGGATTAATCGGGTCCTAGGCGGGATTAATCGGATTGGAATTTTTATATGTAATTTTCAGTTTTTTATATATATACACACATTTTTATATGTAATTTTTATAAAAATGTTCATTTTTAAACCACACCTCAGGTTTTCGCCGGAAATTGGCCGGAATTTTCAAGTTTTCGCTAGAAATTTCAGGTTTTCGCCGGAATTTGGCCGAAAATTTTAGGTTTTCGCCGGAATGTTCGCCGGAATCATGCCGCCTAGGACCGCCTAGCTACTAATCGGCGCCTATGCGCGATTTTTACAACACTGGTCCTGACTCAACGGTCAGTCTAACTCTACACGTCACATTAACACAATCTCATACACATAAATATGACTGATCACTAGTATGAAAATTAGCACATATATGTACGCATGCAAACACATACCTCATCACTGCACACTCGTCAGGGTTACCCTCGTCAGGGCATCAACACACCCCGAGCTCATCATTAATCTGTTAAATAAATGTCACCCCTGGTGACTTCCCGAAGGTCCTCGTCCTCCACGATCTCGTTTGCCACGTCATAAAGACAAAGACGCAAACACAATACCAGTCGTGTCCCGTGGACAACGACACAAGCACACAACACAAATATGAACTTTTAATAACACACATCGAATGCAGGACTCATTAACTACACATGCACCTTACACACGACACTAACACAACATACCCCACCTGCGATCATAACTCTTTTAACTACAGGCCCGACTTTCCCAGTCCAACCTTTAACATGTCGCACAATAATATCTCGTCTCTATAACTCGCACTTTTCTATGAACACGCCATAAACCCTACGACTCTCAATTAAGCAATTTATACTCAAATCATATTGGTTTATAACCCGTGACCCTTAACACGATTAATTATATTAATACCACGTGAATGTGTGTACGATAGCCCCAAAATAGTAAAACGTTTAAAAGATGGGATTAGAAACTCACAGGTTACACCGAGTCCTTGACTCTGCTCCGCACTCTAATCACTAGCTTCAATCCGAACCTGCCAAACGTATGATCACATGATCAGACACGTTCCAAAGATACACCAACCAATGCAAGAAATAATAGCACTCCCGATACTTGATCTCAATTGCTCGTCCTTCTAATTTACCGCACCCTTATCTCCACATCACCTACATTAGATCGTCCTTAATTTGTTTAAAACTCGTATGCCCACACGGCTCACTTCCCATGCATGCACGCAACCCACGTCATGCAAAACCCTAATTAATAAAACGTCACCATGCAAGTCCAAACCCCACGAAACGCGTATACGTAAGTCGGGTTTTCCATGTATGCATGTAACCCATGCTACACATAACCATTACCGGCCATGTTCCGTCCCCGTCTATATCACCAGAAAGCCTCAACAGTTGCCATTCTCCTCCCCTTGGTTGCTGTCGTGGTACTCCGCCACCACCACCTTCACGTCGGGCGTCAAGCACCACCACTCGTCACCATGGTCATCCTCTTCGGCAAAAAAACCTAGTCGACTCTCCCCATGCACCGGCTCGCTATCGTCATACAAGTTGCGTTCAACCCTCGCCGGAAGTGTCACCGGCCCCGCACCCCGCTACCTCGGCTGTCACAGCAGCCGCCTCGCCTCCCCTCTCATCTTCTTCCCCGGCAGTCGGCCGACATCTCTTTCTCGGTTCATCACGGCTCATCGCACCACCCCAGCAGCCCCTCGACAATCACCATGCCCCGTCTTCACCTCCTCATCACGCATCGGTAACAGCCACCACGCCACTCGATCGCCGCCGATCTCCACTGCCCCTACCGACCACAGTCGTGGCCCTCCTCCCCGACCACCAAGTTGTTGCTTGCAACTACCGAAGCCATCACCGGTTTTCGCCCAAGCAAGTACCGTCACCGGACAGCCTCCGGTCTCCTTTTCCGAACACAGACGCCATATGCGGACTAAACCCAAATCGGAATTCCATGTCAAACTAATGTACACACATAAACGAATATAAACAGAATTACCTTGATGTAGTTCGGAGACTACAAGTCTGGGCCACCGCGTCACCGCCGCCTTTTCCTTTCCGACCAACTACTGTCGCCTGCTTCTTTCTCCCTGCGCCTCTCTCCTAGCCGTCGTACTCCTAGGGTCAAGAATGGCTCTAGGGTTTGCACAAGTGTGGCTCTTATACTACCGGATGTTTCACTTGGGTCCTTAGCTTTTTCTTTTGAACGCTCCGATCACAAACTATAACTAAAGGGTTAACAGGTTCTTTTAATATTGCTCAACCAAGTTTTACGTGCAAATTTAGTTGTCATGCCAAATAAAAAGGACCCGTTTCATTTGCTAACCCGAACCATTAGTTTACGGATTTCCGGGATATTACAAATATAAACTAATCTCTTATGCTTCTCGGAGGTAAAATAGACAGATTTCCAGGTAAGGTTACCGAGACCCACAATCCTTTGGAAATTTAAGGTGGATGTCCACTAAAAAACGTCCTCAAGATTGGAATAAAAGATTTTAACTAAAAGGTTCTTTACATAAATACTTTCATTATTTTCAAATCTTAAACACCACGGCTCCAGCTTAGAGTCCAAAGCAAGCTAAAATAAAAAAATAACAGAAACATCGACACAATACACAAGGTCAAGCCAAAACTCAAAATGCCTTGTTTAAGTACCCCAAGTCCCGACCAGCACAAGTTTAAATCATTTACCAATTAGGCCTTTATATAGTACCAAAGGTTTGTAAGAAAATACGTAACTTTGAATGAATGCCTAAAAAGATGTCTTGTTTAAGGCATTCACAAGAATTAAAACTTAAGTGAAAGGAAATCAAGAACTCACGTCCGTAAAGGAAGATCATAGTAACAAATCAACCAAGAAACATAAACACTCTATACAATAAATTAAAACGTTAAATTAAACCAAGGTTCATCAACCAAGGGATATATGAGAACTAGCCAATAATGGCCATACAAATGACTACACTAACACTTGGTGTATAATCATGGAATGATCTAAGGATCAAACCAAAGCCAAAATGAAGTGAGTATAAATTGCCTCTAGATATTTGAATATGAAGAACTAGGATTCTACACTACTTGGAACATTTCTATTTACAAAAAATGGGGTTGAGAGAATGGAGTTTTACCCCTGGAAGTACACACCAACGAATGTTGCTTGAGCCTCTATTTATAGGTTAAAATTCGGGGCAAGCACGTATGTGCTCCGTACAAAAGGCACATGGTACCATGAATGAATCTTCAGCTTTTTTAGTTATCTTTGGGTGTACGAGTCAGATATGAGCACGACCGTGCCTAGGGGAGCATGACCGTGTCTCTTGATCTTTGACTTTTGTTGATTTCTTGGTTTATTCCATTCTGATTTCAAGGAGGCATGGCCATGCTTGGCATGGAATCTAAAAGTCTCCATTTTGTGGGATTTTACTTCCTTTTCGTTATCGAAGACTAAAAAGACTGGAAATTCAAATAGGAAGCGATAAAATATCGTTTCCTATGAATATGATTAAAAATCTGTCAATTATTGGTATGATTATGCATGAAAAAAATATGTATAATTTAGGGTGTTACAATGTCACCCTAATTCAGAAGGCATAGCTATTTTAATTTTATATTAATTTAGTGGTAGATCAAATCAGTTGTACATTTACTCATCCTTAAAAAGCATGGCCCGCGTCCGATAGAAATTTTTTTAAATTTACTTTTTATTCTTTTTTATGACATTATTAACTCTATTTAAAGGTTATGGGAGGGAACTTTTTGACCATGTGACTTTGTTATATTAAAGAAAGGAAATTGTATAATGATAAAGATTTTCCTGCTTGGCCTGGTGGTAACTCTTGTGATTTCTATTTGGTTGTTCGAGCCCTGATATTCGCTTTGTTTTCTTTTCATTTTTTTCCCCGGTTCTCCTTTTATTTGAACGCGTTTTTGTTACGTGTCTCCTTTTTACCCTACCTCTTCTATGGCGTCGTCACTGCTTAAGCTTTTCCCAGTCGACGATTCTTCTTCCGCTGCTCTGGATTTTTGTCTGCTTTTCACAGTTGTTGTTGGCGGTTGATTCTTCTTCTATATAATCTCCATTTTCTATGTTTTAGGATTTTGAAATCGATTTGCAGTATGCTTAATTTGTGTTTTCACTGAGTTCAGTGAATCGTACACCATGATTTGTTTAAAATGTGGTTTCCAGTTTACCAGATTTTGACTTGACAAGTGCTGAATGTTTGTTGATTGTGTTCCGGATTTTGTTTAGTTTAAAACTGTTTTTTAACTATTATATTGACTTAAAGCATTAGATTTTGCAGATCAATACTTAGTGTAATGTATATCTCTGTTTTCTGTTTTGTGCAGATTGGCTTTGTCAAATTGATGGTGCTTAGTTCTTCGTTCTGCTTTTACCTGGTACGTATATCATTTGCTGTTGTAGAGAATCGGTGGCTTTAAAGTGCTTACCCGTTTGACGCGTTTAGTAAGACTAACCCCCGTTTAGTGACAAGTGATTGTTTGAACGGTTACCACTATTACATTCTATATATTTTGGTAATAATTTTGAAATTTAACATAAAAAACAAAACAATTTCTAATATAAATGATACTTTGTATTCCATGAAAACATTGGGAACTGTAATGTTTTTTTCAAAAAATTGAAGAAAGTTGTAAAAACAGAATGTAGGATGTTATGCAATGTAAACATTAACATGTATTCTTCTATCAAAAAATTATGACAGTAGGGCATGTGGACTAGAAACTGCATAAACATTTCTATGTTGGTTGGGTTCTAATTAATTAAATGCCTTCCTGGCACTGATTCAGCAACCTGGTCAGCTAAATTCTTTTGTAAGTCAATATGACCAATGTCAGAAATACTATTCAAAGATCAAAAGGCAACAACGTAGAATTCACTTACTATTAATGCAAGATTTCTTTATACAGTTATCAATTCATGATTTCTTGATAGTTTCTGCTCTAACTAGAAAACCCAAATTTACAAATAGAAAACTATTAAAAAAAAATTGAAAATATTACCAGAAGCGAAAAACAGGAACCCACACCAATCGTGAGAAATCTACCCATATATGAATCCGCATCCAAAACAGAAGCAAAATTGGAAACTGCAGTCCAGAGAAAGAGTGTTGGTTCTGCTAACAAAATAGATACTGGTTTAGGCCTCTTTTGGTTTCATGCATTCCTTGAATTTTGTGTTTTAAATCTGCTTTAATTTTGTGTGAAGATAACAAAAAAAGGCAAATAAATTAGGTCTGCTCACTGTATGTTAGATTTTGTATTTTAAATATGGTTTAGGCTTCTTGTAGTTGTATGTTTTTATTGTCATCTCATGCAATCTTACTTTCCCTTCTATTATTACATAATTTTATCGATTATTATATTCACATTTGTTAGATCGATATTAGTTGGTGCCCGTTCTCCATATCATATGCAGGTTCGTTTCCGTGTTTTTTTTAATGATCTTCTGTTTTTGTAGGTGTGGTGAGTATTGGTTTTGTGTATGCTAAATAATTACTTATACAGGTTGAAGCCTAATCTTTTTGGTAACTGTTGCGTGTGTTTTAACTTATAATTTTTCTTTTATTTTTTACTGATTGTTTGGTGAATACACGACTAGTTCCTTGGTTTCTTTGATTTCGTGCTTCTCTTTGGTTTTATATGTGATTTGTTTCTGGAAAAGTGCACTTTGTTGTAAATGTGTTGGATTTAGGTGTATTTTATCATCAATATGTTTACGATAAGATTTAATTGTTATAAGGTCGTAGGTCTGAGTTGTGTTTTCATTGGGTTTAATGTTGTGAGGCTGATTATTTTAACAACCATGATCATCTTTTGTGATCACTTTGTTTAAGGAACAAACCTAGCAGCTTATTCATAAAGAAAGCTCTCACTTTTGTTTAAATACTTCATGGCCGCTCTTTGTGTGCCCACAAAAAAACTCAGCCCACACTTTTTTGTAAAATAACTTATAAAATGCTTTTCTTGTGAAACGCTACTTTCGATCAATGAATATATATATATATATATATATATATATACACGAATGTCTTCTTATCCGAATACTTTTCTACAACGTCTAAATCTCATAATCTCACTGCCCGCATCGCGCGTCGGGAATAATACTAGTATATATTATTTCTCATAGATATCAATAATGGCAGCTTTGGTGGACTTGGTTTACCCTCTCGTCACTTAGGTTCGAGCCTCATATTAACCGTTTTTTTTCTTTTTTTTTCCTGTTACAATTCTTTTTTTTTCTTTCTTCCAAAAAAGTCTATTATTTTTCTTTTCGTATACACCCCTCAACTTTTTACATTTTCAAATATACCCCTAAAAATTCTAATTTATATGGCAAAAATGTCCCATCAACTTTGTACAATGTCACTTTAATCTCCTAAAGTTTTTAAAGTTTCAAGTTTACCACATGTAGTATATATAATCTAATTTTCTTTAATAATTTTCGTTTTTTTCTTTAGTTTTTTTTCTTTACGTCCCAGTAATTTTTTTGTTAAAAACGTCGTATTCGAAATAAAGTATTTTTTAGGTATCGTGCGTTATATCACATTACGGTGATGTGCTAGTGCCGTGAAGAATTAGACCAAACATCGACTGAAAAATATCGACACCTTTATATAAATTTTTTTTTATCCATGTTTCGATCTCCACAACCGAGTCTCCGTAACTTCATACATTTCTTTTACGTATTTAACCACGTTTATTTGTGTGCTTAGACACGTTAATATCACAGTCTTAACCGTTTAAGGTCCGCCTCCCATCGCGAAGCGTGATGCAACATTTCTAGTTACTAACCCTTAAATACCCTGGCCGGTGGCCATTGGCCACCAACAAAGCACCTATCATGTGTATATATTTCATTGTTTAAAATCTAATCAAAAACCTAACTTGGTGGGATGGTCAAAGTGGGTAGGCTTTGCTTGATTTTAAGGTCACAAGTTCTATTCCTACACAAAGCATTTTTACTTTTTTGATTTGTTTTTGTTTTCTTTCTTTTTTCTTTTGTTTAAGTTTTTTTTTAATTATTAGGCC
Source organism: Smallanthus sonchifolius (assembly GCA_023525975.1). Classification (NCBI taxonomy): domain Eukaryota; kingdom Viridiplantae; phylum Streptophyta; class Magnoliopsida; order Asterales; family Asteraceae; genus Smallanthus; species Smallanthus sonchifolius. The sequence continues at coordinate 54,780,854 of CM042046.1, read as the reverse complement.
GCATGTGCGAGACGTAGTACATTTTTTTATCTATGGTTCAATCTTTAGAACTGATTCGCCTCAAATTAATACGTTTATTTTACGTACTCAGGCACTTTTTTGTGGTTCGATCTTCAAACATATTCGCCTCAAATTCGTACATTTCTTTATGTACTTAAGTACGTTAGTGTCAATGTAAAAATAGTTTTTTTCTTTGGTTTTTTTTCTTTTCCCGCTGCGCATATATGTTTAGACGTACATTTTTTTATCGGAAACGAGTTGGGTCAAATATAATACGTTCCCATTTGTTCTACTTTTCAACGTAACTTTTGTTCATAAACAAGTTGGGTCAAATATAATATATTTTTATTCGAAGGTATAAATTCAAGTTCGTAAATGTTTCGACGCCGTTGCAACGTACGGCGGGTAAAATTCCTAGTCAGTTCTTAAAACACTTGTAGATGTTGATTTGACACTATAAATAATATTTTTATGAGAGCAGGTGTCACACTGCTATATGTATATAATATATATACACAATATCACGAGAGCAGTATGCACCTATTGGTACACATTATTAAAATCATATTATCTGATTTTTATCAAGAAAGTTGATACAACCTTCCACTCCAACCTCGCCACCTTTCGCCACCACTAAGTGCTTATATTGGTCGTGGTCATGGTGACGTTGTTTGTGTTGGCGCCAACCGGTAGGTGGTGACAGCAGACAGTGCAATTCCTCGTGCTGACCTATTTTAACATGTTTTACGTTAGCAAATTTATAAGATTAATCTATTGTATAACTTGAATATACCCAAATCAAATTGTTTATTGAGAAATGAGTTACGATTGACAAGTACATTAAAAACGTATCATAACCCACTTTACGGACGTCGTTTAGAAATTTGAGAGGGGGTTGTCGGTTAAAGTTTTTCAGGGTGTTACTTGGATGAGGGATTATTAGGTCATTTTGCTTTAACACAACTAGATAAATTCTTGGTCATGTTGATATGCTAAAGCTAATAAATATACTTTTAAAAGCAATAAACATGACCATGTTTAAGAATATAATGATTGAATTAAGTTCACTTATAAAATGATATGGAAATATAATATTCATCTTAAATATTGTAATTGACGTTCTTAAAAAAAAGATTTTGAGTTCTCTCGTTTTTATGATAGTCATTTCCACATAAACATATTTCCTAAGCTAGTGAAATGTCTTTCGGAACAATATGTAAAGAGCTCGAGAGTTGTGACACGACCTTCCGGGGACGATTTTTTTTACCAAAGGAAGATGTCGAACAACATATATTGTCTCATCTAGATGATGATTTAAAGCATAAACTCTTGGTGGATAAAGAGCCTTTAGAAGTTGTGTTGATCAATGAGACAAATGAAACAACTCACAAACTAAATCTTCACTTGCATTTTGGGGAATTTTTATTCACAAAAATGGGTGAAGTTGTGTGGGGCAGGTTAAAGATCGGGGATAAAGTTGCACTCCAACTTAAGGAAGTCGTAGATGGAAAACTTCGTATTTCATTTAAGAAAATAGACTAGTGATTTAGGAAGTCATGGATATGATAATATACGTACATGTTTAAACTATTTGTATTGGTAAAGAATTACTAATACAATTATATAGTGAAGTTACTATGAACATATTTCTTCATGCATATTTCTTTTATATTTATATATTTATACATATTTAGAGTTCACCAATCAGATCTCTATATATTATAAGAAATTGAAAAGCTCTTATTAACCATTGATCATGATTATCAATTGCTTAAATGGAGTCGTGGACATTATTAGGAGTAACTTTATAGAATAGTAACAAATTTTAAAAGTGTTCCAATTAGGTCACTCAATACGTATTTTACACGGTATACACCCTTGGGTATACTATAGTGATTGACCCAATTGGAACACTTTTGAAACTTGGTTTAATGTTCCAACTAGGTCACTCAATACGCATTTACACGGTATACAATGATGAGTGGACTAATTTGAACACTTTTGAAACTTGGTTTATTATTTTGTGGTGTTTTCCCTTATTGTAAATATAGAGAACCTTTTGTTTTATTTTAAGAAATAAGAAAGGGGCACTTTTGATAATTTGTGTATTTTTAAAACCGCTATTCAATTCGTCCATTCCATAAGTATATATAATTTATCACTAATAATTTATCAATTTGATTTTACAAAAAGTTAACATAAGTCTTTTAACGTGCGTGAGTTAATTGAAACAAGAATGAAACTAATGAATAAACAAAGACAAATTTAAACTTTATGATAAAAATAATTATTTGGATCAAATCACACTAAAACCGTATTTAATTCATTTCATTTTATAAAGTTATGCTTTTACTCTTTTTTTATGAAAAAGAAAGTACGCATTCACCTCAAATTTAATATCCTTTACTTATTATCCTTTTCTAAACTTGAACATTAATCTCCCTCACCTCATAAAATGCACGATTTGATTTATCTCTAGTTTAAAGAAAATGTATGAATACGTCTTGTATCTACAAAAATAATACTACAACTTTACAAGTTACCATTTTGTTTATGTACATACAGGAACACTAATGTTGGGTATATGAACGAATACAATTGAGAAAGGACCAACGTTTATCGGGCTCGAGAAGTTTTTCCTGATCGGTTCTAACGAAGTTATAACACCCGAAGAGTTTACAAGTAATTCATTTCCGTTTAGTAATACTATTTGGCTATGCAAGTCCCCGTCTTTTGCTGTTAAGTGATATTCGTCTCTTGGCACCTCATAAAGTTTAGGATTTCTAAGCATCTTCGAAAACTTTCTTCTTTGTTTTCGTTTCGGGTTTTGTTGGGTTAATGTGATTATTGTCGTTGCGTTTTCAATAAAAACGCCGACATTTGTTGTTTTCAAACCGTCTAGGTTGATCAACAACAACGTGATCCCTTCCTGTAAAGTTGAAAACGGTTTTAAAAGTTGGTTAATAAACTATAAAAGTTTAGTTTTTTGTGTGTTTACTTACCGATGTTTTTGAACAATGAGCGTAAGAACGTATTTTGTTTGTGCCCGTGAAACTTGTCGATAAAACATGTCTTCCCATTAGCCGGTGCCAAAGAAGTGCACTGCAGTGGAAAGAGAAGTGCATTTACTAAATTAGGTTTGAATTGGGTTAGCGACGATTTATACTGTCGCAAAACCTGTCACTAAACTTAATAATCGGTAGAAATTTGATAGATTATAACCTGTAGTAATCAGGATTTGGAACAAAAGTGGTAGTGTTAAGAAGTCCATAGTTTCCTCCTATTAACGTTTGTCGACAATATGTTTTTGTATCATACATAGATGCCATTCCAAGTTGATCCAAGTACCTATTTGATACATCCCCAATGCAACATTGATCACTTAGAATTTTCAAAATTAGTAATAAAATTACATTTTGTTAAAACCGCTAGTAACAAATAATTAGTGATAAAACCGAACTTTTCAACTAAACGATCGTAATAAACTTTCACTTCAATAGATTTAGGGGTTGTTTGGTAGGCTTTTAATAATTCCATTAAGAGACTAACTCTGAATCGATCAGATGCAATGGGTGTTTATTTCGCTAAAAGTCTACCTCTTAGTGGTTTAGCAAGCCTCTTAACTGTTCAGGCAAAGAACTATGTTGAACCATTATGACCTCTTAATAGTTTAGCACTTGTCAAACAACCCCTTCCTTTCCGGTAAACTAAAAGAAAATAAGAATCTTGGATACTCTTATTAATTAAAATATTGACCAGTCGAAAATCAACAAAATAAGGGAAAATACACGTTTGATGGTAATCATATGAACTATATATGACTAGAAAGTTTTTGATCAACATTGTGTGTCGTAAATGCGTGTCATAAACAGATGACAAACAAAAATGAGCGTCATCTATCTTTTATGACAGAGCCTTCCTTGACACGCTTTCGCGTGTCATCTACCCCCTTTAATGACACGCATTGCGTGTCATTAAAGGCATATTTTCTAGTAGTGTGAGTTGTATAAATATTTAAAACGCACAATTTTTATATTAAAACAACCTACCAAAAGCCAAACACGAAAGCGTTGGTGACAAGATTACGACCACTATTATAAGCACCGCCAGCTTCACCCACCCAAGCCACTGTAGAATTCCGGGATTTCTTCAAAATGTTTTGAAGGTCTCTAAACGGTTGCGACCCTCCATCAAGATACGATGGATCGAGTATCTTTTCAACCAGATGATCATCCACACCTAATCATATCACATTTCAACGATTGTTCATGTTTTTATCTCTATAATTATCATAAAAATGTTATCATATCACATTTCAACGATTGTTCATGTTTTTATCTCTATAATTATCATGAAAATGTTATTATTTTACCTGGACCGAGGTTATAAATATGTTGAGTTATCGCTTGAATAGCATTCGATGATTCGGTTACATACTCATTGAACCAATTTGCTTCATAAAATCCTCCTGGTCCAAGAACAATAGGTTTTTCTTGAAATCCAAAGTATATCTTTTGCACTAGATTTTGGAGGGAAATTGTATCGAATGCATATTGTTTAGCCGTGACACTTGTTCCGATCCCGTTTCCACTTAGTTCATTTCCTGTTTATCAAATTATTTACGTGACATAAATCTTTTGATAACAATTGAGATGAACGAGTGACACCAAAACTTACCAAGTTCCCAACCGCTAATATTGTAGCCTTTGTTAGCGGTGTACCTAATCAAAGCTTCTGCATTGCTCGAGTCCCATGGTCCTATCGCCGTACCATCAAGGCCGATGGTTCGGCCACTTAGTGCATTCAACCCGAACACAACCTTTGCACTGCAAAAGTTGAGAAAAAAAAATATTTAATGAAAATCATTCAAAATCGAAAATCATCTATTTGAATTATATTCACTTTTGATGTATTAAAATTTTAAAATGTATTTTGGTACATTTTCACCGTTTTGGCTACATTAGATGGTAAAAAATGTTGTAGTTGGTTTCATTAAATGGTAAAAAATGTGTATTAAACTTTATAAATTTTAATTCTTTTACATAAAAAATGAACTTCAATAATTAAGTTTGATACAAATAATTAAATCAATAGGTGGCATGTATTCATTTTAGTGTCAATGCAATTTTGATTTAACCAATTTGTAATTATATGAATGATTATGCTAACACTCTATTAAAAATATCAATAAGTCTCTAACCAAAAATTAAATTGACAAAAGAGATAATAAAAACATGAGATAAACAAATAAAACTTACCCAGAATTTTTAAAGAAAATATTGAGTTCATCCCATCTTGACATGGTCAAACAACCATTGGTGAACCCAAACATTAAACTAGAGTTTTTGGTGAGGTTAGGACATGTTTCTTGATCACCAATCTTTTGGTATATCACTTTGTCTTGCAAAGTCCCACCCAATCTAACTTTCAAGGGAGAAAAGGCTGCATTTCACAATCAATATATCAAAACTTTGATGCTTAAAAAGTTATAATCAACTTTTTTTAATCTAACTGGCATTTAAAATATTAGGCAGACCCAAACAGAGATAAGAGGGTTCACCAAACATTGTCTAGAGGCCCAAAATTGCTACCTTTTTATCGTAAAATTATGTTTAAGTAGCAAATCGTATTATGCTAGGTATAGTTGTTTATTTGATTCATTCTAAACTAGCTCATCTTGACTCATAACACAATCCGCTTATTTTGGGTCCGTCACTGCTAACATAGAACGTGTATCTTCTTATTAGCTCAAGCTTGTTTTCTTGAAAACGTTGATTATAAACAAAATGGGTTTTCTGGTACGTACCTTTGATTGCATTAAATAAGATTTTGTTATTAAGATCCTGTCAAAAATAAAACAAACAAATGTTTATATGACAACACATTATTAGAGGAAAATAAATAACATTGTAGTTTAATTATATGACATATTATCTTGCCTAGGTTTGATGCACAAGAAAATAAATAAATAAATTAAGACCTAGAAATATAATAAAGATAAAAAAGAAGAATGAGATATGAATGCAACTTATTAAGTTACAAGCGACTACACAAACTTTACTATCGACGAAAATCAACCGTCAGTGAAAACTAGCAATAGAGTTACTGATGGGTGGTACCAACGGATTACTGACTGATTATAATTAATTCAAATGCATATGTTTACTAATTTCATAAACTCACCAGATTGAGAAGAGAAGCATTTCCCCAGCTACAAGTTCCATAATCACACTTTTCTGGTGGCCACCAATCTAAAGTTGCACATATGAAATCTTCGTCTATAAAACCTATAGAAGCTGTACCATTTGTGTTTACGCTGCCCTCGACAACATTAACGCTTAACGAATCAGTCGTTTTCAAGATAAAACAAAACAAGAGTTGCGAAAGTAGCAAAATCGATAGACTAAAGAATAAACCCATCTCAAAATGCCAATTTCTTTTGAAACAACTTGAAGTTATTATACTGAAATTGAACAATTGACTTATTTCAAGAGTTAAATGTTATCCAAACAAGATATCATTGGTTCAATCTAATTGAAACAAACAATTAATAATAAAAAAGGAAAAATGTGACACTTTTGGTTTGATTGCATAGATAAAATGGTACTAATCCTCTATATATATAACAAGGTTGAGAGTTGGTGGTGTGTTTGTGAAAGAATAATTAATTTGAAATGTATAAGTCAATACAGCTGCATACTGGGTGCCTTAATTTTTTTCCCCTTAAAATATTTTATAGTATATTGATCATATAAAAATATATATGGTATAAAGGAGTAATTATAATAGAAATAGTATTGAATAATATCTTTTAGTAATTATATAATATTCTAAATTAATACAAGCATCTTTTCTACATTTTTAAAGTTTTGTGTAATATTTTAATCTATCAGTTATAATAAATAAAGGTTTTGATAATCCAAATGTTATGATTATAGAGTCTCTAGGTCTTTGTTTCTCGTCTAAACATTTTCCATCTATCATTTTTTTTAACTTTAAATCTTTTTATATTTCTTATGATTTTAATTTTTAAACATTAAATGTATGATAACTTTTGATTAACTAATAATTTTTTTTAAATAAATTATTTATAATTAAATTTAACTAATTCATTGTAATTCACAAGATTTAAAGGTGTTAATTTTTTAAAATATTATGAATTGTTACTATATAAGTTTTTATTATGTTAAAACAATTCATAAGCTACACACACACACACACATATATATATAGGATTAGGTTCAGGTAAAAAGGATTTTAATTGTAAGAATGGTGAGAAGGATTTAAGGTCATTAGATCAAATTTTTAGAAAATATTTAATGGTTGATATTAAATTGTAGAAGAAAAAGTTGTTGGAATGGTATTTTAATCTTGGCCACTTTTGTTGACTTTTATCAAGTTCCCCCCCTCATTTTTAAAGGTTCATAACTTTTACATACGGCATTATTTTTTCAAAAAAAAATACACCATAAAAACGAGCGCCTTTTTATCTTTAAAACGAGTATAGTGTCGTTATAAACAAAAATGAAATTTTTTTTACGTTTTCCAGATCATTGTGTAATTAGTCAGGTCAATGTGTAATACAAGTTCATTGTGTAATACAAGTTCAATGTGTAATACAAGTTCATTGTGTAATACCACGTCTAGTCATTGTGTAATACAAGTTCATTGTGTTATATGTATTTATCATTGTGTTTTACGTTTTTCAGCTCATTATGTAGTTAGTCAGGTCATTGTGTAATACAAGTTCATCGTGTAATACAAGTTCATTGTGTAATACAAGTTCATTGTGTAATTAGTCAAGTCATTGTGTAATACAAATTCATTGTGTAATACAAGTTCATTGTGTAATACAAGTTCAATGTGTAATACAAGTTCATTGTGTAATACCACGTCTGGTCATTGTGTAATACAAGTTCATTGTGTAATTAGTCAAGTCATTGTGTAATACAAGTTCATTGTGTAATTAGTCAGGTCATTGTGTAATACAAGTTCATTGTGTTATACAAGTTCAATGTGTAATACAAGTTCATTGTGTTATACGTATTTATCATTGTGTTTTATGTTTTCCAGCTCATTGTGTAGTTAGTCAGGTCATTGTGTAATACAAGTTTATCGTGTAATACAAGTTCATTGTGTAATACAAGTTTATTGTGTAATACAAGTTCATTATGTAATACCACGCCTGGTCATTGTGTAATACAAGTTCATTGTATAATTAGTCAAGTCATTGTGTAATACAAGTTCATTGTGTAATTAGTCATGTCATTGTGTAATACAAGTTCATTGTGTAATATAAGTTCATTGTGTCAAATATTTTTCATCATTGTGTTATATGTTTTCATCATTGTGTTTTACGTTTTCCAGCTCATTGTGTAATTCGCTCATTATTGTGTAATTCGCTCAAATATGTCAGGTCATTGTGTAATATGCTCATTGTGTAATATCAGTTCATTGTGTAATATCAGGTCTTGATTCGCCAAATGGGTAATAGCGCTGGGAGAGCATGGGATCACATACGCTCGCCGGGCAACGATCAAGGGGCAAGCCCTAGCTGACTTCATCATAGAAGAGCCCAGTGAAGAAAAGGAGATTCATGACGTTTCCACTCCACATGAAGACCACACGCCAGGAGAATGGGTCATGTACACAGATAGGGCGTCAAGCGTGGAAGGATCTGGGGCCGGCCTCATGATCATTGACCCTGAAGGAAAATAGGTCACATATGCAGAACTTGTATTACACATTGACCTGGTGTATTACACATTGACCTAGTATATTATACATTGACCTTGTATATTACACATTGACTATTATGCTCTCCCTTTAAAAACAATAAAATGACACATTTCAAGCTTAAAATCCTTCTTACCTTTCTTATTTTTAAAACTCTTTTTACTATAACCTAACCCTATATATATATAATCTATTATCTATTATTTATACAACTTAAAAATTAAAAATTGTAGGGTACACCTGGCGTAATTCTAAAGCCTCTCCATTCATATTTTTCGTCTAAACCATTATAGCCCATTATTTTAGTCACCTAAATTATTTCTTATAATTCAATATCATAATAAATTTATATTCCATCATTAGTTAATATCTGATTAATATCAACATAATAAAACAAAATTATTCTTGTAATTTTTTTTAAATCAGTAATGAATATAGAGTTTTGATTGACATTTATTTTCATAAAATCTAATAAAAATAAGTTATCTACTAACTGTGGCCCTCTAAAATCTAATAATAATTTTTCAATATATAAAAAGCTCGAACTCGATTCATTTAGAACTCTATTTTTAAAACATGAGTTTAGCCCGTGAATAGTTTTTCAAGCTCGAACTTGACTCGTTTATTATTTATAAAAAAAATTGTATTTTTGTAATTATTTTTATGCGTGTTTATAATTATATTTTTTGTATATTATTTAGTTGTTTTGATATAATAATGTATATAATGAAAATTACTATATTAATATATGCATAATACATTTAATAAAAATGATTTAAATAAAACACTTGTTTAGGCTCGTGAGCATGCGCGAGCTTGATATATGAAGCTCGGTCTGAGCTGGTTTAACAAATGAGCCCCATAAAACCTTGAGCTCGACTCGATTTAAGTTTTTAGCAAGCCGATTTCGACTAGCTCATTAACAACTCTGCTCGTTTATGCCCCTATGGTTGAACAAGTGTCATTTTCGTCTCTGTGCTTTGACTAACTTGTCTACATTTTAACGATAAATCAGGGGCAATATTTGTTAAATCAAGGATAATTTGGTTAGATTTTAACCTATGAATTTCAAACCGACCCTTGATTTAATGTTAAAATGTAGATGGAGTTAGTTATTTGGATGAAAATGACTAGATTTTAAAATTTTAAAGATAAAAAAGTTAAAAGAAGTTTTTATATGAAAATTATTAAAATGATCGAAGCATACGGATAAAATGACATTTTACTAAAAAGGAAAAAAAACAATGATTGATATGAACATGCGAGAAAGGCGAATGAACATGCGAGAAAGGAGTAAGAACCCGAGAATAGTAGGTTACCAGATTAATAATTTAGGCGGTCAAATAGAAAATAATACCCTACTAATATAATGTACATATTATTAAAATACCGTGTGCAAATAAAAATAATACATCAGATGTTATAATACTGTATTATATAAAACTAAAACAATGTTATATTATTGGATACTAGGTTATATCTAAAGTAAATTATTAAAAAAAATGTAACATAAGTGTAATTTATATCTAAAGGAATTTAGCCGGTAATCAGATATGTTAAGCATAAAAATCAAACTCGTATTGTACTTTTCTGTGGTTCCTCAAGAGCTTATATTATTTTTTTTTTAAATATATCACTCTAGTTTTTTTTTTATAGTAGGATTAGGTTTAAATAAAAATGATTTTAAATCTAAAAAGGTGAAAAATATTTAGAGCTGTTAGATATATATCTTTAATATTTGAGATCAAATTATAGGAGAAAAAGTTATTAAAAATGTATTTTAGTTATGGTCACTTTTGTTGACTTTTAATCAAGTTCCTCATTTTTTTAAATGTTCATAACTTTTACTTACGAAATTTTTTTTAAGTTACACCATAAAAACGAGTATTTTTTTATTTTTAAAACGAGTATAGAGTCATTATATGCAAAAACGAAAAAAATTTACGTTTTCCATGTCATTGTGATTATTGCTCTTCATTGTGTCTAATATCAGGTAATTGTGTCTAATGTCAAGTCATTGTGTCAAATATTTTTCATCATTGTATCTAATGTCAAATATTTTCTAATGTTAGGTCATAATGTCTAATGTTAGGTGTCAAATAATTTTCAACGTTGTGTTATATATAATACATAAAAAACAGTGACAAATATAACACGAAATTATCTAAAACATAAAACACAATGATTAATACATATAACACAATGATGAAATTTTTTTGACACAATGACCAATATGTCCTCCGTTCAAAAACAATAAAATGATACATGACAAGCCCATAATCATTCTTACCATTCTTAGTCGTATTGACGGAAATAAATGATAACTTGTGATACATTATTTGAAACTACGTTAGAAACATGTGTATTACACGGATTGAATAAATAAAATATTAAATAATTAATAATAAATATGTTTATTATGTATTTATAAGATACTAGGTTAAAACTTATGCATTACATGGCTTGAATTAATACAACTTGTTATAAAACATCAGTTTTTATGAAGATTTATAAATTCTAAAAATGTTATATAATAAAAATGTTTTATAAAAAGAATGAAGAAGTGTTCTAATTAAAAAAAAGTTTTATGAAAAAACCTATTTCTTTAAAAATAAAAAACGTTTTATAAAAGTAACTATAGAAAAGCATTATTATTTAATAGGAGGGAGAAACGGTAAACAAAAATTATAAAAAAGATTAAAGAAATTTGTGTAATTAATAGGAGATAGAGGCGAAAAAAAATGTTGAGAATAAATATGTGAGTGACAAGTGTCATTCTTAAACATTTATTTATTATATAGTATAGATTTATTACGAAATATTATTAAGTGAGAAAATAAATATTAAGCACACATAATTATAACACGTGTCACGACTAGTTACTTATTTATTAGGTATAGATTCTAACAAACATATAAAAGTTTATAAAGTACATAACCCATAAAGGCACAAAAATTAATTTTATTTGTTTTGATTAAAATAAAATGCAAATAAATATTAGCTGGTTTAAAGTTTACTAGGGATGGTTGAAACTTGAAAAGTTTATATTGCCTTCACCGGATAAACCTAGGCTCTCTCGTGACAATGATAACTATTATTAATGGATATTAATTTTTTATCAATAACAATTTTTTTATGTTTTATAATATAATATATGTAGTAGTTCGTTGATCAGTTTCAACTTTCAATGTTAGGTTGAAACACCAAGTTTATATAAATATTAATTGAGAGATTTTAAACAATAAGATAAATATTTTTTCAAGTCCTAAACTAGTTCCGGATACTAGACCTCATGAAGCCCAATCATTTTGCCCATTCATATGACTGGGTTCACTCATCTGCTTAAGTAAGTTACCACAAGCTAAGTCCCCACATAACCTCTACAAAACACCAAGCCAACTTCACTGAGTCAACCTTAGCTTGGCTCGGCTCATAAACAAACCAAGCATATTTTAAGCGAGCTAGCTCAAGTCAAGAGCTACTTAAATAGCCATGCAACAAACCCAAGGCGACACTCCTTCATCCTTGCTGTTTTTTTTCATCACCGAGGGATGTTTAAAATCTGGTTTTGACGAAGATTTTGGGCTGAACTGCAAAATATGGTTTAGGGAAACAACAAACAAAACTGGTCAGGTTAGTTGGATCGGCCTGACTAATGGTTCGATTTTGGTGATATAGCGGTTTGAACATATTTTTTTCCCAAATAATAAATTTGTATTAAAAAGTTTAAAATGATAAACATTGTTTTATAATTATGATATACATGTACATAACTACATAACTCAAAAATAATAGAAAATATATAAGTAATAAATGGCAAACGGTCGGTTTAGTTTACACGGCTGGTATCAAATTTTAAACTAGACTGAACCGTTAAACCTATCACCAGGGCCGGTCCCGAGAATCTTTAAAAAGTTTTGGGCCCTGGACATGTAAAAAAAAATGGGCCCCTATAATATAATTATCATATTATATAAAAAAAACCTTAATACGACAATAATAGTTATAACAATAATTAATAAAACAAAAGTAATGTATCAAAATGATCGATATTACTTACTTATGTGAATCGTGAGGCTCTCCTAGCGTTTTTGGAAGCAAAGCTCTCGATCAAGTCTTCATAATTCATAGTCTCTAATGTATCACTTTCAATAGATATCATCGCTAAACCGTTAAGTCTTTCTTGGGACATTATCGATCTTAAGTAGGACTTCAACAACTTTAACTTTAAAAAACTTCTCTCCACTGAAGCCACCGTTATCGGAATACTCAACAACACTCTATATGCAATTGATGCATTAGGAAAAAAACCGAACCGGTTCAGATTGTTTAAAGCATCAATAGGGCTAATGATTTGACTAGTTATAAATGTCTCAAACAACTTCAACTCCAAGTATAATTCATTGGCATCAATATCATATTCTTCTTTATACACTAGCCAATCTCTATCACAAGTCTCCTTATTTGATAGAATTCTAGTATATAATATTTTAGAAAATCGTCTTCCAAATTTATCCAAGGGACCCTTAACAATAGTCAAATCTCGTTTTGGACCTAACTTAACCAAATCATTGATCATGTTAGGATTAAGTCCATCCCAAGTTCTAGGATCAAAAATATCAACATTATCTTTCTCAACAACATCATCTTCATCCAAATTAACATCATCTTCCTCAACAACATTAGTTTCGTCTACATTAACATTATCTTCCTCAACAACATCATTTTCATCCAAATTAACATCATCTTCCTCAACAACATTAGCTTCCTCAACAACAACATCATCTTCATCCAAATTAGAATTTTGTGGTTGTTTTTGAAAGAAGAACTTACGTATAGCCCCTTCTTGAGACTTTCTTTTTTCTTCCTATAATTTCCTCCTTTTACGTTTTTCATATCCGGATAAATACTTGGTTTTAGGAGGCATATTTCTAAAAAATAATAATCAAACATGACCCAATCAATCAACAATCAAATATTAATTCGAATTGCTTGATCAACAATCAACAATCAAACATTAATCAACAATCAAACATTAATCAAACAATAATATAAATTTATACCTTTTGATTTTGAAGGCAAAAAAGAGTCCACAGCAGTCCAAGAAGAAAGAGTTAGGTTCCTGCCGACTGCTGCAGTCCACGAAACCCACGATGATCTCTTCTCTTCCCGCTCGGCTCGTTGGGTTCGCTGGGCAATGCCCTGGATGGAGGATCGATCGATGAGCAGGCAGTCTAAAAGCCGGCCGCTCGCTGCTGTGTTCCTTCTTTTTTCTTTCTTTTTTTTCACTTATCCAACTCAAGCCCAGCCCATCTTATTTATTATCTATTGGGCTTTTTTTAAATTTTGAAATGGATAAATACAAGAATTATAATATTAATAAGAATGGGCCTTTTAAAAAAAAAATATATATGTAATATATATAAAAAAAATTTGAAAAATGCGGGCCCCTCGGAATAACGGGCCCTGGGCGGTCGCCCACCCCGCCGCCCCTGCCTATCACTATATTAGAAACCATCACTATCACTAATTATAATATACATGTACATAACTACGTAATTCTCCATCTTCCGACTTATAAAAAGGTCAAAGCAAAAGCCTTCACAATCTTTTCTATGTCCGACGTACTAGAACTACCACTATATTAGAAACCAGATTATTTTCATTTCCGACTTTGATCCCCTTAAAAAGTCTTTTAACACTTTACACTCCTTATATTCCTTTTAATTCTATAGGAAATAGGAATTACTTTAAGAAATAGAAACAAGACATGTACAACAATTTGTTTCACCAAATAAACAAAAGAGAACATTATGTTTTGTAATATCTCTATTGTAATAAAAGACTAAATAAGTAGATACATGTAATCATTATATTTCACATTACAAATTTTTTCTACCAAAAGCATATTTACATTCACTATTCAATATTTACATATTTTGCTCAACTTTTTTTGAAAAATTACATAAATATACATTTTACCAATTCAATGCACCATTATTATCATTGACTCAAATTATTTTTTTAATTATTATCAAAAGTGAATAAAAAAAAAGAAATAAGGATTAAAAATAGGAGATTTAAAAAAAAACGAGTTTTAAAGTTTTATTATTAAATAAACTAGTTTTTAAAAATTTGTTATTAAAAAAGCAAGACTTTTAGTTTTACATATAAATTTTAAAAATACTACTTTTTATTTTAAATAAATATGTGTTAGAATAAATTTTACTAATATTTAGTTATTAGTTTTTTAATTAAGTTTCATATTTATAAATAATTTTTTTATTTTGATTTTAAAATTTTATCAGTTAGTTTTTAATTAAAATTAAGAAATCTATAAACATTTTTTTTAAGTGTATTATATTTTAAACTTCAATTTTTTTAAAATGACAAGATTTAAAAAAATGTTTAATTCTTGTAATTCTTCTAACATTTTCTAAATCTTCATTGCCAACTATTTTATTTTCTTAAGAATCCTTTTTTGTTTATAATTTCTAAATCTTTATTACTAACTATTGAATATTTCATTTATTCAACCCGTGTAACTAACCTAGTAAAATCATAATCAAGTGCCTATCATAGTTTAGAAACTCATTCTCCTAACAAATGTTATATAAATTATTATTTTAACATCTCAAGTCAGATTTTAATGGCAATTATGTGGTATTCTCGTTTTTTTTCTAATTTTCATTAAAGATGATATAAAAATGTGCTTTATGTTCATCAAAAGGAAACAAAGTTATATAATTTCTTCAAAAATGTAAAAATAAACAGAAGTTTTGAAAAAATTATCTGAGCCCGGGGACCTCTAGTGTGTGAGACTAGCGTGATAACCGACTACACCACCAGACATCTTGACCCTTGTGATTCTTAATTATATCAATAGATTTTGGTTATTATCGACAACACAACGGAACCGTCCTGTTTTAACCCAGTTCAGCCGTCCCCCTCTCTGGATCGTCGAATGTTAACTTGTCACGTGTACAAATAATTAAAAGAATTTCCAGATTATATATGATAATATTTCACAACTGAGTAACTCACTACGTATGCCTATACTAATAGACATTGAGAACATTCTTATCAGTTTCTTTAAACTTCTTTATAAGTTAACTAGAAACTATCATTTCATAAAAAACTTGTTCATTTTTTAAAATCTCTCACATCTCACTTCTTATCCTTATAATTTTAAATAAAATATTAAAAATTGGTATATTTAAGTTTTCAGTGTATATTTTTATATAATTTTAAGAATAAAGATAAAGTTTAAATAATCTGATGCAAAATTTTTTTAACTAAAATTTATTTATTTTTCTTTATAATTTAAGAATATAATATATATACCAATACTAATGTGAATACTCTGACATGAAATGCATACATATTTCACCAACTAATTAGATATCTGATAGTAGGTAGGGGTGTTCAAAACCGGATATCCGAAATTTCGGATAGTAGATTCTAATATCCGAATCTGTATCCGAAATTTCGGATACCGACTTGGATAATAGATCGGATATCCAAAATCTAAACAAAAATTGTAGAAGCTAAATGTTCAATCCATTTTGTTTTTCACAAACAAAATCTAAACAAAAATCGCTAAAAATAATAACCTTTAACATCATCGTCATCCTCCTTTGGATACCACCGCCGCCACCTTCTTCACTGTCAAGAAATCCCACCTTTAACATCATCGTCATCCTCCTTTGTTTTTCACTGTCAAGAAATCCCACCGCCGTTGCCACCTTCTTCGGCGCACAACGGCGGCGTACAACCCTAATGAAATCTTATCTCCAATCCCAACCGTTCGTTTGACCGTAGTACGTGTTGGAGTTGGGCGGAAGTGGTAGCCTGTCGAAGTCGAAACGCTAGTGGAAGGCGGAAGCGGCGATCTCCGGTCGGAATAGGGATGAGTGATTGAGTGTGAGTTGGGAGAGGAGAACGGCAGTTTAAACATTAGGGCTTTTTAATTTGACTTTTGAGTCATTGAATCGGATATGTTAAGTGTATACATTTTTAAAAATAATAAATAATTAAAATTAAAATATTTCAGATTCAGATATCCGAAATATCCAAAATTTTCCAATTTTACTATCCGAATCCGAATTTTCAGATATTTCGGATTCGGATTTTCGGATTCAAATTTTTTTGAACATACCTAATAGTAGGTCATGCTACTGCTAGTCAATAATAAAGGCATAAATAAAAGTCAAACCCACCAAACAGACTTGCTAAATAGGTGGGTCGGTAACATGTAAAAAAATATTATTTTCTTAGTACGCTCAAAAGGGTCTAAGTAAAAAATATTGCTTTCTTAGTACGCTCAATCGGATCAAACATGGGTGAAGCTTTCTTAGGGGCCCTTTTATTTTAAGGAGTGATGGGATTTTAACACTTATATAAAAAAAAAAAGTTCATAGAGGGCTGCCTCTGTCCGCTCAACAACGGTCCGCCTCTTCACATGAAAAAAAAGGAGGATGAAAGAGCTTCATAATTAAACCGAAGAGCTTGATTCTGACGTCTGAGTAATTTGTTGATGGTCGACTATAGAAGAGAGTGACTCAGGAGTGGTAAAAATGTTGAGAATATTATCAACTCCACCCACAGTCATATAACAATCAGTTGAATTCAACGTATAATCATGATCTATGGAAATAATGCGAGACAACATGCAAAAACAAAACCAAAAAGACATACATTAGAAATAAATTCTCAAAAAATAAAAAACTCAACAACTCTACAAGAGAGTCCTATAAAATGTTCAAAATTTGATTAAAAAGATAAACACTCTCTTAGTCGAAAACAGGGACCAAACAGCAACCAAACTTAATTATCACCCTCCTCAATCTTAGCCTTGTCACTTACATAAATACCATCAAGAAACTTCCTGATATCTTTGTTCTTCACATGGCATTTCTGCAAATACAAAATCACATCCAACCAATCAAGTATAATACAAAAACATAATAAGTTGAACAAGCAAGGTAAATTGGGCGAATGATTTTTGTACATATCAAACCAAGTTGGGTTCACAGAAAAAAAAAACCCATCATATTATGTTATTTCTGACCCATTTTACTCTATTTGACCCGTTAGTTATGAAACATAGGCTAAATCAATGTATTCATATGTAAATAAATAGATTAAAAAACCTATACCTGGTTAATCAAGGCACAAGATCTGGAAACAAGCTCAATGTCATTTCCATCCAAAACAAGTTCATCCTTAACCTTTTCAGATCTGACCACAGTGACACCTTCAAGCATATCAACTTTCCTCACCTATCCACCAGCAAGAACAATACAAAAATAAATAAAAAAGTGATCAAAAAAGAATTGACTGCATGTCAGCAAGAATGTGACGGAAAAAAACAATTTGATGTATAACAGAGTTCAAACAAAGCTACAGAGTTCAAACAAAGCTCTAAACGGACAAATACATATAAGTTGCTTAAATGTGACTAAATAAATATAGCCATCAAATGAGAACAAAAAAAAATGCTTTAAAAGAGATTTGCTGTTTAAACTCACTTGAACACCTTCAAAATCAGAGACAATACATACAAGTTTGAAGACCGCCTAATGAACTCAAATATAAAAATTCAACTTGTTTCTCTAAAACATAATGGAACTAATGTAAAAACCCTAATTCGATATGACAGTGATAACCATGGCTGTAAACAAATTGAAAGTGATTGAACCGTTCGACGGGAAGTTCCTTACGTTTGTTTAATAAACTAACCAACACAAACAAATAAAATCCTTTTTGACTAATTAAATGAACAAACATGAACAAATGCCTACGAACATTCCGTAATTTGTTCATTACTGTTAGTTAAAGTTTATTCATGTGTTACGACTTTTTTGTATACCACTAAAATTAAATTATTATATGTTCGTTTGTCAACACAAACGAACAAAAGCACAATCATTTCATCAACAAACGAACACAAATCGTTTGTCCAACCAAGAAATGCTTAACGAAACAAAGTCTCATTCTGTTTGGAACGTTATTAGCCTTGCCATGGCGAAAACAAACTAAACTGAAGTTAAATAACACAGAACACCTTTAACAAACAAATTCATATAAACAAACAAAATAATAGTCTAACAGATAGGGCAAAATAGCTACCTTCTTTTCACCGAGAAAGTTCCGGATTTCGATCGCCGAGTTATTGTTCGTGATGCTAGCGTTGATCGGAAAATGAGCGTACACAAATCGCATCTTGTAACGGAATCCCTGAGTAACGCCAATGATGAGGTTGCTGACGTGGCTGAGTGCAGTACGGATAGCAGCGGTGGTTTTGCGTGATCCGAACCATGCGTCAACCTTCAGCTTCCGTTTTCCGGTCTCCTCGTCAGTAATGAGCATGAAATCGAGGTTGAGATGCTTGAAATTGCGAGTTAGGGTTCCTCGTGGTCCTTTCACTTCGATGATCTTGGCCTTCACTTTGATCTCGATACCGTCGGGGATGTCCATAGTTTCCGATGATAAGATCGTCTTCATCTTTGCCTTCTACCTTCTTGAACGCCGACGGCCTGCTGTTGTGAAATCAGGGTTTTGGGGTCGCACCATTGAAACCCTAAGGAGAAGGGCGTATTTATATGCTCACATTACAATGGAAAATGAAGATGGGCTTATTGTATCTTAATGGGCCAAGATACAATAAACATAAGAAGCCCATTGATATTCAGCTTGTGATTTTAGCAGTTTTTCATCTTTCAAGATCCAGCAAAATTTTAGCACAACGGCCCACGGTAAAGACAATTTGTGAGAACTAAGAAGAGTGAATCTAAAATTATAATCAGAGGGATGGTGTTTTGATTTGTGAAAAGTAACATGTTCAGGTGTTAAGGATTAAAGTAATAAGTTTAGGTTTTATTTTTTTAATTTTGTAACGAATTTGGGTATTAAAGCTAGCTTCCGTCAATTTATCTGTTAAGTTTAGGGTGAAATGATTAAAATACCATTAACGACAAAAAATAGCAGGTTTGAGTACTAATGGTTTAATGTAAAAGGGTATTTTGGTACTTTCATCTCAAGTTAACAAAAATGTTAACGAAAGTTAGTATTAATACCTAAACTCGTTACATAATTGAAAGCATAAAACTCAAACATGTTACTTTAAACTCTTGGTAACAAACCTGATATTTCCCGTAAAGACATGGACTATCCGTGTTAATTTAAGTTGAGAAGAGTGAATCTCAACTTTTAAAACACGACGAGTGTATATAAGATTTCTACTAATTCTTTAAAAACATGTATTATCTCTCCAAGAATACAAATCTATACTCTTTAATAAATAAAAGTTTTTGTAAAACACTTGTCACTCTTTTGTAAATCTTCAACCTTTTTTTCCTACATCTCTCTCCTATTAACTATACAAATATATTTAACTGTTTTTATAATCTTTTGTTTTCCCACTACTCTCTCCTATTAAATAATAATTATTTTTATATAACTTTTTTTATTTAAAAAATAGGTTTGTTCATAAAGTATTTTTATAAATTGAACATTTCTTTCATTTTTTTATAAAACATTTTTAAAAAACTAAATATATAACATTTATAGAATTTATATTACAAAAATATGTAATATGTATTATGTAAATTGTTATTATAAGTATACAATATTGCATTTATTGAACTCGTGTAGTACACCGGGGTTCTAACCTAGTATACTTATATATTCTTACATTTCTAAATTATCATCATTTTTTTCATTTATTTTTACATTCAAATTGTTTTCTTATACCAAAACAAATTACTTATAGAAATACTTATTTTGTTGGTAAAATAGCTTATATAAATTAAAGTAGGCAAATTGGTTTTTAATAATTCAAACTATTACTCATTAGCAAATAATAACAGTTTGGCTGGTAATAATCTTAATTTTCACTTTTGTTGTCAATGACAGTCCTAATAGCATAATCATCATATATTTCCACCTAAATAGGTTTATTGTGAAAGAATTTTTTTATATATATTAATTAATGTTTTTTTTAAATTAAAACACAACATATATTTTTGTTATTTTACTCAATTACTAAATTTTAAAATACAACATATTTTTTTGTTATTTTACTCAATTACTACATTTACAAGATTAAAAACAAAGTTAGGGAATAGTCAACTTTCTTTCGTTTTGAATTTGGCCACTTTAGTTTTTTTTTCATACTTTTTCTCATAATTAATTATTAATTTATTTAGTTTTTACATTTTCGTTTTTAACCCTTATAGTGTATATAATATACGTTTTTAGCCCGTTTAATTTTCTATTAATTTCGTTTTCTTTTAATAAATTTCGTTCGTTAACTTTTTTCAAAATACGTAGTACACAAATGTTAGTAGTTTTTTTGTCAGCGTTCCGATATAAATATTTTTTAAACAGACTTGTATTCAAAATCGTTTTTTTTTCGTTGCCTATAACGAGTGTCGTTGCCGTTGACCCGTTTTGGTACCATGACGAGCTGAACCTATTATGGGCAAACAACATCATTGTCGATATTAGTATTATCGGACCCCGTATCGGTATTCACCTTATGGTTTTCGACGACCCGGAACGGTTATTTTTTAATTTGTTTTTTACCTTTTTTATTATTTAGCTTTATGTTTCCTTTCTATCAACATTATTTTTAACGCTGCGCCAACGTTTTCGTTTAATAATTTTTAACGATGGGCCCGACACCGTTTATAATAACTTTAGTACGTTAGGTTTTTTTAAATAACGTAATGCGTTGTTTTCTTAAAAAAATTGCCAACGCTTTGCTTTAAATTTTATTGAAAACGTAGTTGTATTCAAATTCAAGTGTTTTTTTGGTAACATACATTATAACGAATCTGCGATTCAATAAAAGTTTTATCCACGCAAACGAGTCAAACCAATAACAACCAGGCTCCCGCATAACAAAAACGTAATCAAAACGTAACATGATGTCAGTCTTCATAAGCAGCCGGGTAACTCTTCATCGCTAGCCAAGCGTCACCGTCCATCCTCGTAACCTGCCTTAACCTGAATGTGCATACTAAAAAGTCATCTACGCTGATGAGTTCTAGCTTTTACATAAAACATTAACTTCAAATATTTGCCAAAGACACATCATTTAGCTTCATTAGTAAAAGCGTACGAAAATCATGCAATAACATAACATAACACATAACATAAACCATAAGTCAACGAACATATCGAATATGCGCCTTCTCGTAACCGTCAAATCCAAAAGTCACATATTGGCGGAATAACCTAAGGATCACCACCACTAGGCCCATCACCGTCGTACTGTCCTTCGGGCGGAGAAATCCAAGGGCCCGACACTTAGGCTATTCAACACCGAACTTCAAGCACGGCATCACAAGGATCACACGTACCAAACTTCAAGCATTGTACCCCGTAAGGCACAAGTACCAAACTTCAAGCACGACTACCCTGTAAGGTAAATCGTACCAACTTCAAGGATCACGATAATCCCCTTGGTGACCGTCATCACCCCAGTTGTATAACAGTTGGCCAGCCACGAAGGCCCCTAAAAGGTAAAGGCCCATAACATTCGTCACATACCCATAACCTTCATTCCCCAAGGAATAATGGCAGATTCGTCCGTTTGTGACTTTCGTAAACATTCACTTCTTTTTACTTCAAAACTTAGTTAAAGCATTCGTACGTTTTATTAAAAATCATTCATTCATAAACAATTCGTAAACTTCTTTTGGCAAAATATTTCATAAACACTTCTTTCATAATCTTTCCTTCCAAATCATTGTACATAAACATTTTTCATAAAACGTCACATATATCATTCATAAACATTGTTTTATAAAGCAGTCACATTGTCACGTATGCACACCAGCCTAAAAATATTATTTAAAATATTTAAAAGAGGGCTTCTAGAACTCACCTGATAAGCTAGTCTCAGTTGTCCTAATCGAGGCCCAACTACGTCACGTACGATCTGGATTGAGTAGTTAAATACACACCAGACCTAATCCGACTCTAACGAGTTAATCGTTCTGTTCTAGGCGAACTTAAGGCTAAGTTCGCCTCTTACCTATCAGGCGAACATACAGACGAACTTAGGTTAAGTTCGCCTGATTCAAACAAAGAGAACTTAGTAAGCCCCCCTAAGTTCGCTTACTTCATGCCCCAAGCGAACTTGATAAGTTCGCCCAATCCTTGCCAGGCGAACTTATCCTGTCGGGCTGTCTTCTTCCTCAAGAATCCGAAGTTCTTGCATGCGAATCTGATCATGTCAAGATCCCAACTTTCTATGCTCAAAACGTTCGTTTTTCCTTCTAGATGCTAGACCTAAGTTTATTTTCAAGTTTCATCCGTAAAAACGTTACCTTTTTACCCAAAACCCGAAAACCCAACATAAGCTAAAATCTCAAATCTGGCTCGAGTTGTTACCTGAATCGAGCTTCTGATTCAGAGGTCTTGCTCACAAGCTCTGTAGTAACACGCTCCTTCAATCTTGGGTCGATCCGTCAACTTTCTCTCTCTATGATTTCTCTCTCTAAAGGTTGCAAATGAGAAAAATAAGGAAGGTTTAGGCTATTTAAGGGAGAAACCTCCCTCAAGTTCGCCTCCCCCTCCCTCCCCATGCTCGCCGGCCCGGCGAGGCCCATGGGCTTTATTCATTCCGTCTTTCACGCGTCGAAACTCATTTATTATTTTCGTCTTATATATATATATATATGTGTGTGTGTGTGTGTGTGTATATATATATATATATATTTCTTTTTGGGATGTTACAACTCTACCCCCCTTAAAATAGGTTTCGTCCCCGAAACCCATCATAAGTCAAATAGTTGAGGTTACGACTCTCTCATTTCCGTCTCCGTTTCCCAAGTCGCCTCCGATCCCTTTCGGTGCTTCAATTGGACTTTAACCAATTGGATCACTTTGTTACGTAAACGTTTATCCTTCCTGTCTAAGATGGCCACGGGTTCTTCAATGTAGTTAAGGCTGTTGTCGACCTCGATGTCAGTAAGTGGTACGTGAGCCGATTCATCCGCTAAACACTTTCGCAAGTGTGATACATGGAAGCTTGGATGAATCCCACTTAATTCATCAGGTAATTCCAACCGATAAGCGACTTCACCAACCCGCGCCAATATCCTGAATGGTCCGACAAACCTCGGACTTAACTTTCCTCTCTTCCTGAATCGTATGATTCCTTTCCATGGTGACACTTTCAACATTACTTTGTCCCCAACATCAAATTGAATAGGCCTTCGTCTTTTGTCCGCATAGGATTTCTAACCATCTTGAGCGGCCTTCATTCTTGCTTTGATTTGATCAAACCTTTCCGATGTTTCTCGTACGACTTCAAGACTTCCTAATTCCTTATGTCCAATCTCACCCCAACAAACCGGGGTCCTACATTTTCTCTCATACAACATTTCGTAGGGAGGCATGCCTATCGTCGTGTGATGACTGTTGTTGTAGGAGAATTCGGCTAACGGCAGATGACTGTCCCAACTGCCAATGCAAGCACGGAGCATATCCTTAAGCATCTGAATGGTCCTTTCAGACTGACCATCCGTTTGCGGGTGGTATGCCGTACCAATATTAAGTCTCGTGCCCATCGCCTCGTGAAATCTTTTCCAAAACCTCGATGTGAATCGTGTGTCCCGGTCAGATACAATCGTTAAAGGCACCCCATGTCGTGCTACTAGTTCATTAATAAGTACCTCTGCTAACCTTTCTGACTAGAACATCTCGCGGATAGGTAGGAAATGAGCACTCTTCGTCAACCGGTCCACAATCACCCAAATGGTATCATGACCTTTAGCTGTGCGAGGTAGCTTGGTTATAAAGTCCATGGTAATGTGTTCCCACTTCCATTCCGGTATCTCAAGTGGTTGAATCTTCCCATACGGTTTCTGGTGTTCGGCCTTTACTTGTGAGCAAGTCAAGCACTTGCTTACATACTTTGTCACATCATACTTCATCCCAGGCCACCAGTAGTCCTTCTTCAGGTCTTGGTACATTTTGTTGGTACCGGGATGGATAGAGTAACGAGACTTATGAGCCTCATCCAGGATTTTGGTTCTAAGCTCGCCGGCCATAGGTATCCACACCTGACCAAAATGTGTCCTCACACCAAGGGTGTTATATTCCAACTTGTCTAGTTGTTCCACCATCCTCTCTTTCTTTATATTTACTTCCTTAAGTGCCTCATCCTGAGCCTTCTCGATTTCCCTCATCACATCAGGTGTCACCACCAATTGGTAAGCTTTTACTCTAATAGGATTAGGCACATCCTTTCGACTTAGAGCGTCATCCACCGCATTCGCCTTTCCAGGATAGTATACGATTTCGCAATCGTAGTCTTTCAAAAGTTCTAACCATCGCCTCTGCCTCATGTTCAGTTCCTTTTGTTCGAAGAAGTACTTCAAACTTTTTAGGTCAGAGTAAATGGTAAACTTCACTCCGTAAAGGTAGTGCCTCCAGATCTTCAATGCAAACACAACGACAGCAAGTTCCAAGTCGTGAGTCGGATAATTGACTTCGTGAACTTTCAACTTATGTGATGCATAGGCGATCACTCTCCCGTGTTGCATAAGCATGCACCCCAATGCCTGACCCAAAGCGTCAGAGTATACAACCAAGTCTTCATTGCCCTCGGGAAGGGCCAAGACTGGAGCTTGGGTCAACTTCTCCTTCAGTTTCTTAAATGCTTCTTCCTGAGTCGAACCCCATTCATACTTTACCTCCTTCCGTGTCAACTTGGTCAACGGCGAAGCTATTTTCGAGAAATCTTGAATGAATCTCCGATAGTAGCCTGCCAATCCTAAGAAACCGTGGACTTCAGTTGGCGTCTTAGGAATATTCCAATATCTTACTGTCGTTATCTTTGCTGGGTCAACCATAATGTCATTCGGGTTAATGACGTGACCTAGGAAATGGACCTCCCTAAGCCAGAACGCGCATTTGGAGAACTTAGCATACATTTTCTCCCTTTTCAAAGCTTCCAACACCTCTTTTAAGTGACACGCGTGATCACCCTCATTCTTGGAGTAGATAAGGATATCATCGATGAACACAATTACCGATCGATCCAGCATCGGTCGACAGACCCTATTCATCAAATCCATAAATGCTGCAGAGGCATTCGTCAATCAGAAAGACATCGCGCGGAACTCGAAATGTACATAACGCGTACGAAACGCGGTTTTTGGTATGTCTTCTTCCCTTACCTTCAGTTGATGGTATCCGAATCGAAGGTCGGTTTTCGAGAACCAACTTGCGCCCTGTAATTGATCGAACAAGTCGTCGATCCTTGGAAGAGAGTACTTGTTCTTCACGGTCCATTTGTTCAACTCTCTGTAGTCGATACACATTCTCATGGAACCATCCTTTTTCTTTACAAACAGCACCGGAGCACCCCAATGCGAGATGCTTGGTTGTATAAATCCCTTGTCAAGTAATTCGTCTAATTGGGTCATAAGTTCTTTCATCTCCACCGGTGCTAGTCGATATGGAGCCTTAGCCACGGGCTGGGCATCTGGTACTAGGTCGATTCGGAACTCAATCTCTTTGTCGGGTGGTATCTGTGACAACCCGACTTTTCTGGTTAACTCAGTTAGCAAATTCCGTTAACTTACCGTTAAAAACCTAACCCCGTTAGTCAAATCTAACCCCAAGGTCTAATTCGGTCACAATATTAATTCAAAACTTCAGGGACTAGTTGAGTGAATCTACCAAGCCAAATAAATTGACCCACCAAAGTCAATTTTATCAAAATTACTCCTGTTGACTTTTGGAAGTCAACATTGGGATCCTTTGATTTCCAATTCGCGAATTATATCCCGAAATCCGTTGGAATTAGAACCGTTCGTGCATGATAATGATCATAACGATCATAATTGATCCATTAAACACCTCCAATTTAATCGAATTAACACTAATAATGAGAATTAAACAAGTAACCGTCGACCCTATGTCTTACTCAATCGAATTCGACTGTAATCAGTTACCAATTTGAAAACCAACACACTGCACACCTAAATCGAGTCTCTCTGAAACCTTTGCACTCGTCAAATTGATCGGATTCATAGCAAGAGCAGCCGGGAATCGAACTAGTCATCGTCGGACCTGTTTTAGTTGATCTCCACCGTCCCGACACCAATTCAGGTAACTAGATACATCATCAGCTTCGCTTTTATCTCTGAAATGAAAGCCCTAACCCAATTAGGGCTCACATTATCAATTCGATCGAGTTCTTGATCCTAGGGTTCATCATCTGACTGATTTAGTCGAGCCCTAATCTAGACCCAATGAAAATGAAATTAACCTATGCAGAAAGATTCGCAACACTTTTTCTACTGAAAGCCCTTTGCCAATTTCAAGTTTTAATATAAAAATCTCTATAACCCGTAATTAGGGTTCATGTGAACTCTATCTGTCGAATTCAATTCTAAACCGTTTTTAAATCAAATTAACCTACTCCATTAGATTCGCAATCGTCTGTAGAGTGAAAGCCCTATGAAACAACGGGCTTCCACTATCGAATTGATCATGAACCCGTAATTAGGGTTCATATGCGTTTTAATTTGGGGTTTTCGATCTTAGACTGAAAAGAAACGAAATTAAATTACTTCATCAGTTTCGTATCTATCCGATTAACAAAAGCCCTATGGTTTTAACCATCTTAATCATCGAAATACTTTTAATCGATTCAAAGTTTTCTAAATAAAGTTTCGATCTGTTTTTGACAAATTAGACAACCAAATCTTAACCGATTTCAAAATTGATGACATGCTCGGATTCGTAATCCTCTAAGCATCAAAACTTGTTTCTGTTTCACTCAAACCATCGCCCGAATCGAGGGATATTGACCGGTTTCGATCGCGGGTCTTTAAGGGAGGAAAACCACATAGAGCCTGATGTTAAAACCATTCCAACCCGGTATCCTTCGCGATACCCTAGCGGGCGGAGATGGTTAAGGCTGTGTGCGGGTGTGGGAGAGACCCGGGTTCGAGTCCGGGCTCCCACAATTATTTTTAAACATTTTTCTGTTAATATTTAATTAATAAAAATCGAACCTTTTAATATTATATTATTATATAAATGGGTTTTAACCCGAAAAACAACCCGTAGGCTCGGGTTTGAATTATTAACTTATTATTATATATTATACCCACTTTTATAAATAATTTAGTGTTATTATCCCCAAATGAAAATAATATGTTTATATTATTTTTAAACCGTGAATTCATATAAAATAATATGTTTATATTATTTTCAAACCGTGACCCGTATTATTAAATAATATATATTTATATTATTTCAAATCAATTTATAACATCGTGTGTCGATTGAGACTAAATAATAATATAATTGGTTATACTATTTACTCGTATACATATATTATTATTTTTTTAATTTTTGTGAATGACAAAACACCCGGTTATAATTATTATTAGTCGTGTCATTCGTCGCGTAAAGTAATTCCTAACTCCGTGGACACTTTCGTCCACTCTTGAATATTAGAGCGTTTCTTTAGGACGCTTCTCAATCCGTGTCATTGTCACATTTCCCATTTTCCTTTATCCCTAATTTTATGTGTTTATAATTTTAGGGCATTCGTAAGTCTTTTGAGACTTACACACTTTGTTCCAACTTTTTCCTTGTGTGATTCAAATCCTTACTCAAGCTCAGGTGAGTTTCACGGCCCCTTTTTACTTGTTTTACTATTGGGGGAGAAACATGCTTACACACAAACGTATTTTACTTGTTTTCCTGTTGAGGAAGAAACAAACATGAAACACCAACTATCATACTTTTACTTGTTTTCCCCGTGGGGGGAGAAACAGGTACGCAAGCAAATATTGTTTTTCCCGCCAGGGGAGAAAACATGATGCAACTATTTGATTATGGTACTTTATATGATATCACTGTTGAGACTAAGCGTAACATGCTATCACAGAAAGTCCTCATCTTATTTCGAACCGTTAATATGGATCTTAGCGAGGTAATGTTTAGTAGTACTACTGGGTTTGACAAATCCCACCCGCGTTAGTCGCGCTAACTCGATTGGATATCGAACGGGTGAAATGTTAGCCTACTCACATGTGCCAGAGTTGATAGACCTGGCAGGAGGCATATAAACACAGTCAGCTTCGGTTGCGAGCGCTTTAGTAAGACATGAACATAGGTTAGCTACCTATAGATATGCATATTGAATGTACATAATCTGGCAAACATACTCTTATTGTAAACTTGAAACCTGTGAACTCACCAACCTCGTGTTGACACTTTTTCTTACATGTTTCTCAGGTCGCTTTGGCACAGGTTGCGCACTTAGGACATGCATGGAGTCCTACTGTCATATCATTCATTTCAAATACTTTAAACAGTTTATTTAATTACATTAATCGACGCTTGTTGCGTGTAATTACTTTTGATTTCATATTAACGTTTACGCTTCCGTATTAACTCTGAACTTTTATGTTTTGACATTTCAAGTCCCATATAGTGTCGTTTGATGTAACTAATGACTGAGATCCTGGTGTGTCACCTTCCAAACGGTAAAACTCCGTTAGTGGAAATTGGGGGTGTGACAGTATCCCTGGCAAATCCTTTGGAAACACATCCGGGTATTCGCTTACCACGGGTACAGTAATATTAGATCTTTATTACTAAGTATATATAACACTACAATTATTCACCTTGTATAATATACAGGGTTTCTAACCTATATCATAATAAATGAATAACTATACTTGCTAAGTGTCGACTTTTGATAAATCTAGATTTTTGTTTTTCGTCTTTCTCTCCTATTAAATAATGATAATGTTAAATAATTAATTATCTAACATATATTCTAATATTTTATTAAAAAATACTAAGAGGATGTTTGGTAACCTATTAATGATTCCATTAAGAGACTACATCTGAATCGTTCAGAGGTATGAGATGTTTGTTTCGTTGACAGTCCACCTCTTAATGATTCATTTTACCTTTTAATGGTTCTGAAAAACCATTCTGAACCGTTCAGACCTCTTAATGATTCAGTACTTAATGGTTCAACACTTGTCAAACAGCCCCCTAAATGATAAGAAAAATTCAATTATTTCTTATTTCATAGATGACTAATCTATACTAATAAATAAATATTTTTTTGGGACACATGGCACTTTATTGTGCATACTTAGTATATTTTTCCCGCCTGTCTCTCCTATTAAATAGTTTACTAAAATAATATATATACTTTTAAATATTTAATATAAATCTAATTATGTATACTTATTATTTAGTTATAGATAGTTATTATATCATTAAACAAATGAATTTAATATAAATTAACATTTATCAATTACATAAAAAAAATATTAATAACAGTTGAAAAAAATGTTTTAAAATTTTAATTTAACAGAATTTATAACCGTCCAGTCAAATCATATATTTTTTAAAACATATTTTGACGAGTGTATTTGTTAACAGATTACATTATGTTTTATTCAACCAGTGTAATATACGGATTTTTAAAGAAATTAAAATTTTTTATTACTAAGTATATAACATTACATTTATTTAACTCGTGTAATACACGAGATTCTAACCTAGTAACATAACATACAAAGCTTTATAGAAAATATTATTTTATAACAAGTTGTATTTATTCAACCCATGTAAAACATAAGCCCTAGTAGCAATATAAAACAAAGAAGTTTGTAAACTTGAACACATTCAAAAGTTAATACGTACTAATAATAAGTAGTTGTCAAGTTGCTGGTCTATTTGTCTCCTCCTAGGCTTTCTATAAGTAAACACCTCTCACCCAACCACTTCAGAATTAATCAAATTTGATCAACTTGTCTGAGCTCCATCCTTCTCAGACATGACGAATCGTGGATCTTCTTCTTCATCATCCAATACTAACACCCGTAACAAACCGGTGTCGTTTCAGCGACCGATTCAACAAAAGCCTCCATCGCATCAAGATGTGGATCCACGAGCAAAGAAGTCAGACAGTCAACCGGTTCAATCTGGAGCCGCTGCTAAGCCACCGTCCACCGGAGATTAATTCTACTCATGGGCACAACGAGTGATCGTACTCTCTTCCAGTTGTTTTGTTGTAATAATCTTTGTGCTTATTAAATGTTGTTTTGATTGCAAGTTTGAGATAAATGTTTTGGTATTATTTGGATCAGAAGTCTGTTGACATTTCAAGAGGATGATCTAACTAGTTTAAAAGAAATATTATGCAAACTAACTACTGGATTAATGTATATTGTTATGTTTTAAAGTCATATTAACTAATTAAGGACTATATTTGTATATTCGATTCAGTAAAGCTTTGTTCGATTCAGGTAACGTTTCGTTTCTTCGATTCGATTCTCTCACATTTCTTATTCTTCTAATCAGTTTTGAAATTTTACGATTTGGTGATGGAATTGAATACAATGATAGATACAGTTGATGCCATGCCATTTATTGGATCAAATTAAATTCATGAGATACACTGATTTGTTGATTGTTGCCAATAGTCTTTTTGTTGCTAATGGAATTATTATCCAATTAGGGCTAATATTCTGTGTGTTTTTTGAATTAAGTTTGATCTTTTTTATTACAATATGAGTTACTTTTTAGGAAAACTTCATATAATAGTAATCAAGTCTCTCATTATTCTATTTTAGTCACTCAAACGTTTTTTTGTTTCATTAAAGTCACTCAAATTTCACTTGTTGTTTCAATTTTACGCAATTACTTGGTTAATATGCTACATTTTTATTTCATTCAATAGATATGGTAAAAATGTTGATTTACTCTTGATATTAGCGACCGCAGCACAGTTTTCTTATAAAAAACCACGAATCACACAAGTCTAGATCAATTCATATATCAAGGTTCTTCTCTATCTCTCTCTCACACACACAACTTAAATATCTTGATCACAAAACATGAATTGAAAAACTTTTCATCCAAAATGGCTCTCAACCGAAAAACAAGAGGAATAAGAATCTACCAAGAGAGAATGAAATAACCATAGTCTGACTCCATCCTATCTGAACACAACTTTCTTTTAGCCAGAAAAGCAATTCCTCATTTAGCAAAAGTTATTCTTAAAAGATATGAAAAATTTTGTAGTTATACAATCAAATTTATTATGACACCTAGCTATGATTGGACATGTAATGATTTCTGTTGTAGACATATTCAATACCTAGCAAAAGCTTAATAATCTATACTAATAAATAAAGGTTTAAAATGCACACGTGTCACTTTCTTGTGTCTTCTCACATTTATTTTTTCGCCTCTCTCTTTTTTCTTGTGTCTTCTCACATTTATTTTTCCGCCTCTCTCTTTCTCTCCTAATAAATGCGCATCTATTTTATTAAATAATAATGATATTATAAATATATTATTAAAGAAGAATACAATTATATTAAATAAGAATATATAATAGGAAATCAAAATATAACTAATTAAAGAAAAATATTAATTTGTTATATACACACATTTTCACTTGATATATCTCGAGACGATCATAATAGTCTGACAAGTTAGGACGTATTTACAAATTTATAAATTTTATCTTTTATATTATACAATCTCGTGTAATACACGGGATTCTAACCTAGTGATATATATATGTATAAAGGTAAAAGTAATACATTGGGTACATTTATGTTGCCGACTGTTAATATTAATTCTGCCGGCTAAGTACGTTTATCCTGGCGGCTATGTACATTTACATAGCCAACTATTAATATTTATTCTACCGGCTAAGTCTGTTTAGCCTAGCGGCTATACGTTTCATCTCACCATTATTAAATAATTCACTATACGTTTCATCTCACAATTATTATATTATATTCACAAAACAACGTAATTCTTAAGAGTTTTCTTCCACAAGGAGCTTCGTTAACTTCTCCGCCTTGTGTGCACAAAGTTTGACTAGAAATGACTCATCTCTACAAAAGCAGGCTACAAATTTATGCTCAAAAGAGAAACATTCATCTCCCTACGTATACGGTTGAAATACAATAAAATGCACACGTGTCACTTTCTTGTGTCTTCTCACATTTATTTTTCCGCCTCTCTCTTTCTCTCCTAATAAATGCGCATCTATTTTATTAAATAATAATGATATTATAAATATATTATTAAAGAAGAATACCAATTATATTAAATAAGAATATATAATAGGAAATCAAAATATAACTAATTAAAGAAAAATATTAATTTGTTATATACACACATTTTCACTTGATATATCTCGAGACGATCATAATAGTCTGACAAGTTAGGACGTATTTACAAATTTATAAATTTTATCTTTTATATTATACAATCTCGTGTAATACACGGGATTCTAACCTAGTGATATATATATGTATAAAGGTAAAAGTAATACATTGGGTACATTTATGTTGCCGACTGTTAATATTAATTCTGCAGGCTAAGTACGTTTATCCTGGCGGCTATGTACATTTACATAGCCAACTATTAATATTTATTCTACCGGCTAAGTCTGTTTAGCCTAGCGGCTATACGTTTCATCTCACCATTATTAAATAATTCACTATACGTTTCATCTCACAATTATTATATTATATTCGCAAAACAACGTAATTCTTAAGAGTTTTCTTCCACAAGGAGCTTCGTTAACTTCTCCGCCTTGTGTGCACAAAGTTTGACTAGAAATGACTCATCTCTACAAAAGCAGGCTACAAATTTATGCTCAAAAGAGAAACATTCATCTCCCTACGTATACGGTTGAAATACAAGGGCCTCCACATTCTCGCATCTTCAAAGGAAAAGTGACCATTGATGGAAATACTTATGTGGGACCCGATTTTATCTTAACCTTAAAAGATGCAGAACATGAAGCTGCTTTAGTCTTTCCTGTCATTGTCACAAGATGGAGCACATGTAGTTTGATTCTTAAACTATCTTTATTGATTTATATTAGTGATCAACTCTTGTTATACTCCCTTCATCAAAAGAAAAAATATGCATTTGTATAATCAACTTCATTCATGTATATGTTATCTTTTACCATTTATCCAATAATAATTGTTCACAACCGGTCTGTAACATCCAAAAAAAATCTCTTTTACTTAAAACACGGGAACTCGTTTAGGACTAAGGCCGTCAAGGAACGAGAGCATGGCACAATAATAAAGGTACTAGTCAAATTAAAGAGCTGGAAATGTAATTTCTATAAAGTGGAGGGGAGCAAAGTGAAAGTTTTCTTTAAACCTAAAATGCCATTTCTCCTATTCAGCCGCCAACATTCTATTTTGTTTTCCTTCCTTCGCCGGCTGGGCAAAACGTGAGGGTGGCTCACGGACCCACGGTTATAGCAGAGAGATCATATGCAAACGGTCACGACGGTAGTGGTGGTGGCTGTGCGGGCCTCACGGTGGAAATGATGGTGGTTCGTATGAGGATAACGGTGGTGGTACTTTTATGACGTGAGGATGGTAATGGTGTACTCATCGCGACATCAACAGAGAGAAGAATGGACGGGGCGTGTTCATCTCCGGTGACCGACACGTTCCAGATCCGACTTATGGCACAATTCCGAAGACAAGCTCATCATTCCGGTGACATACGGTAAGAACCCGTTTCTCTATTTCAGTTCAACGATGAATATCAACAACCTGAACCATGGTTTTATG
Organism: Smallanthus sonchifolius; assembly: GCA_023525975.1. NCBI lineage: Eukaryota > Viridiplantae > Streptophyta > Magnoliopsida > Asterales > Asteraceae > Smallanthus > Smallanthus sonchifolius. Next base: position 54,746,484 of record CM042046.1, on the reverse strand, counting down.
TGTTTTCCGGCAAGTTTTCATGTTGGCTGTTCCCGCTTTTCCGGCGACCGGCGGGGATGGTACACGAAGGTATAACTCATAAAACTTATTTATCTAGTGTTGGTTAGTGACAAGGGACTCGGGAAAATTATCGGGGCGTCTTTTGAGAACGTTTTTCGGACACATTAAAATAGGTTATATTTATGTAACCTTTTTATACAAATATTATTGTATAAACGTATTGAATTATGGCTTTGATGCTAGAAGATAGAGCTCGATGAATTATGGATTATTGGTTATTATTTGATGTTGGAATTAGACAATTGAATTGTCGGGTTTAGACAAAAAACAAACGGGACTTTGTCCGATTTTTGTTAGAACTAGAGAAATATATTTTTACAACTTAGACGTCCGCAATACGGTTTTGGGTATGATTTTGATAGGTGAGGTTTTAGGAAGTGAGGTTTCGATAGGAATCAGTCACGCGTTAATAACGGGACGTTACGCGCGGTAGATAAATGATTTAATAAGTGTTATTTAGCAGATGAGATGATCCAAGAATACACATGTTAACCGATAGAATGACAATCTGTAGCTGAGAGGCTAAGGTGCGTTATAGAGCCCTCTTTTAAATGTTTTAATTAGGCCTGACAAACTAGGCGGGTCAGGTGAGTTCGGGTCACGGGTCATAATTGGTTCGGGTCAATACGGGTTAGGAGCAAAATGACTTTGGGTCAAAACAAGTTTGGAGCAAAATTAGTCAGGTCAAAACGGGTCGTTTTTTTTTAAAACTTTCAATTTAGTTCGAGTCAAAACCGGTTCGACCAATACGGTGGGAGAGGGCGGGGTGGGCGGGTAGAGTGGGTGCGCGGGGTGGGGCCGTTGCGGCGTGGGGCGGGGGTAGGTGGGGCGCTGGTGTCGGCGATCGGGCGGTGGCGGCGTAGTAGAATGTGGCGGGTGGGTTTGGGGGGGAGCGGTGGGTGTAATGGGGTGTGGCGGGGTGGCGGCAGTGCGGCAAGGTGGGCGAGTGGCAGCGGTAGGCGGTGGCGGGTGGTTGGCAGTGAATGTAAGTGGTGGCGGGTGGCGGCGGTGGCGGATGGGGGCATCGGCGGGTGTGGTTGGGGCGGTAGAGGCGGAGCGAGGTGGAGTGGGGGCGGGGCGACGGCATGTGGGGTGTAGGGGGTGGGGGGTGACAACGTTGGGAGACCCATCTGTATTATTTTTAAGTTAACAAACTTTTATAATATTTGATAATTTTGACATGTTGACTTATTTATGGTGATCCAAATTAACCCATTGAATATTTGAGGTGACCTAAATTGACCCGTTAACTAATTTAAGGTGACTCAAATTAACATGTTGAGTTATTTGAGGTCAACCAAAATTGACTCATATTCAATTGATTTTTGCTTAAATGAACCCATTTTGTTATGAATTGGTCAAGATTGTCACCCCTAGTTTTAATGGTGTTTTGGGCTGGTGTGCATACATACGAAACGATGTTTATGAAATGATGCTTACAAAACTATTTTTACTAAGTGAAATGATTTGGAACGATCGGTTTATTAAAGGAATGATTTTTGAAACAAGAAACGTTTGTGAAAATAAAGTTTTATGAAAGGAAGGTTTATGAACAAAATGTTTATAAAGAAATGGTTTGAACTGAAAGTAAAAGGGTTTTGAAAATGAATGAAATGTTTTATGAAAAAAAAGGACAAAGGTTTTAAAGAAGTCATTACAAAAAGAGTCATGAGAATAGCAAGACAAGCGGAAACGAATAGCTAAAGGATCATGCAAAGAAGGGTGAAAGCCTGGGAATTGCGAGTCAGACTTAGTGGAATGTGAAGAACTCGACGTACGTTTGCTGCAAGCTAGAAAGTAGCTGACGAGGGTTACACGTCAAGAGCAAGTTACGGATTCTACCTAAAAAGATGAGCATACATATGAAGAATGCCAAGGAGCTAGTGTGGACTACGCTTAGCACAAACGCGCTATAATGGAATAAAAATCGGTCTACTGTCGAAGTATGCATGAGTATGAAGGAAATAACCGCACAATTGTATTTCTAAAGAATATATGAGTGCACGAATGCAAAAATGGCATCTCCATGTAGGTGACGATCCAAGATAAACTCATATGAGTATCTCCTTAACGAGAAGATAGATATACCACCAACAACAAGCAACGGAATCAACGATGTTAATTAGGGCGTGTAGGTTAAACCAAACGAAACCAGATCCGACCCAATGATTGTTTGTTTAGAATAACAATGTGAAGTAAGACGTAGGTACTCAGAAGAAATTCAAGACGACTTAGAGAACGCTCAACTATGGCTAAGTCTAATCAATAGCCGTGAGGGTTGTTAGACTTGGAAATCCGTTAAGTGACCCACTGAAATTAGAAAGGAAATGAAAGTACAAGTGTCACCGCACGTGTCATTTACTCGTAACGAAACCTATGGACGTGATTCTAAAGGAACCACGAACGGAAGATGCTAACGATCACGAGAAGCTAAAGAATGTCTATTGTTAGGTCACGAGGGGATGCCAATCCCTAAGGCCATCCAATGATATGAAGGAAGAATGGTGTTCGATAAACTGACGATGTGAAATGTAAAGATCATGACAAGTATGCTTTAAAGAAAGGCCAGAAGAGAGTTATATGTACGTAAACATGGAGGTAAGGATCATATACATAATGTTCCACCTGAATGAATACTTGCCTGACAATTTGAATATGATAGAATAATGCTTCATATGGATCCTTCAGGAACGAGGAGATATGGTTCCTTCGGGAATGAGACGATATGATTCCTTCGAGAACGAGATGATATGATTCATTCGGTAACAACATGTTATGGTCCTTCAAGGACGAATGTATAATGAATAGTTTAAGAGGTACACACAATGATCCAAACAGTCGAGAGACGATCGATAGTAACCGTCTAGATTACATAGTAGGCAACCTTAATGTGGAGATGAATTTATGACAATGGAGTCTTCTGTGGACGACTCCGAGCTTGATAAGACAGTTCTCGTAGAATGACGAGATAAGAACCCTAAAGGTTAGATGTGAAAGATCGACTAGGGATGTACGACACCGAAAAAAATAACGTCTATCAAGGACTAGAGATGTATAGTCAAGATTACACTAGAATCTAGTAATAGAAAAGCAAAGAATAATCATCGTCTATAGTTTAGGGTTTGGATCAGATGAAAGACGCTAAATCTTCTAGGAAACACTCCTAAGTTCATAAAGTGGCTCACGACTTGCTCAACGTGACAAACCACACATGTGTTTGGTGGACTCGATTTAGGCTACACCGTGGAGAGGTTTGGTTTGGGTAACATGCCAGGGCATTAGGGTGGGTCGTCATTAAAAGACAAATGGTTATTTTGGTTCAAGTTACCTACATGTGTTATTGTCCAGCATAGACAAAATAACCTTAGTACCCGTCTAACAAGTGTTACTTTTCAACAACCTATTCTAGACAAAACAACCCCTACTAAATGTTAACAGTGTTGTAAAGCCTAGGCGCCGATTAATCGCTAGGCGGTCACATGACGACTAATTTTGGCCTATTCGCTCCATTAGTCGCTGGGCGGTCCAAATCGGGCCTAGGCGGTCAGATTCCGGCGAACATTCCGGCGAAAACCTGAAATTTCCGGCCAAATTCCGGCGAAAACCTTAAATATCCGGTCAAATTCCGGCGAAAACCTTTGGTGTGGTTTAAAAATGAACATTTTTATAAAAATTACATATAAAAATGTGTGTATATATATAAAAAACTGAAAATTACATATAAAAATTCCAATCCGATTAATCCCGCCTAGGCCTAGGCCCTACCTCACCGCCCGACTAGTTCCTAGCGATTTTTACAACCATGAATGTTAATGCCATAGTTGTCAATAGCGCTTGTAGCGGGCGCTATAGCGCGCTACATAGCGAATTGATTAGTCACCGCTATCTCCATTTCTCGAGTGAATAGCGACCCAATAGCGTTTTTTCTTTTTTTTTTAATTATTTTTTAATTTTTTACTTGATTAATTTAAATAGGGTTGCTAATAACCCTAATATATGAAGGTTTAGATGATTATTGATTATAATTGCTACAAATCCTACAATAGTTGAATATAAAATATTTCTAAAAATTTCTAGCAGTGTATCGTTAAATGTGAAATAGCGCCCGCTATTTACCGCTATTCGCTACGTAGCGTATAGGTGGCTTGTCGCTATTTACCGCTATTCGCTATTGAAAACTATGGTTAATGCATTGTTATTAAAAGCACTCGCCTTATGCGGGCGATATTTCTAGGCGAGACCCTATAATTGCGCTTTTATCTGTTTAAGTTTCCCAGACGCTAGTTTTAAGGGTTTTTTTTTTATTTTAATGCTTAATATTAGCCGAGATTATCCATTTGACAACCATAATCCTCTCAATCTCATTGCTAGTTACTGTGATTTTAGGAGACGGTTGTAGATTTGTATAACAATTGATTTATTATGTATATCCTACAAAGATTATCTATATCAGCTGGGATTATATAGTTGATAATGTTAATGAGAAGAGAGGAAAACCATTTATACTGTATAATACTTATGTTCAAATTTTGGAATTATAGAATAGCTTTTTTTTACTTTATTTGAAGAGTAATAATATTCTTCAATACATAAAATATGTTAATTTTTTATTATTTGAGTGTGTTTTTTTTTCGAGCCCACACTTTTTTTGCGCCTAGGCCCTAGGCGAGGCCTATGCACCTTGAGTGCGCTTTGCACCTTTGATAACTATGTGTTAATGATCTTCATTGTATGTCTGAAAAGTCATATTTACAAGTGTAGTGAGAGAAAAACCATGTATCAATACAATCCATATGAAAAGCATGGATACATTTATGCTACAGTGTAAGAGTATAATCACCCTCGAATTCGCAATTCACAAAACATATCCAACAAGTTTCATAACTGGAAAGTATAGGTTTCTTGGTTTTTCGTTTTTAATTAGCTCCTCAATCAAAGAACGTCCATCTCTTGTTATGGTGGAAGGTCCTGGAGAAAAAAGGTTTACCCGTCTCTCTGTTGATTGCATGTGTCGTGAAGTTGTTGGTAGCTCATTTGAAGTGCGAGTGGGACGGTGAGTTGGAGAACTTTGAGTTGAAGATCTTTCATCCATACCTGAACTCTGAGTTGGAGATGTTTCATCCATGACTTAAGTTGAAACATGGTATTCTTTTTGTACAAAACATAAGTTAAAGAATAAAAAAGACACAAATAAAATAATATGTAGTAGGTTATTGAAAAAAGGTTAACTTTTCAATTCAGCTTTCAATTGAATATTACAATCTTCGTTTGTCTCTGTTTCATTTGCATTTGTATCCTTTTCTCCCAGGCTAAGGGGAGTGGGGGTATAGATTGTTCTGAAACACACCCTCATCTTCAAGAGGAAGTGATTGTTCAGAAAGCTAAACAATCACTTTTTTCTTGTTTATCAGTCTCTTCAAATAGCAGTAATAAACATGTTAGTATAAAGACAAAATGTTAACAAAAAACATGTTAGCAGCTGCACCACCTTCGCAAGTTGGCAGCATGGTGTTCTTGTTGTACAAAACGAAACAAGCCAGACAAATAAAATAGTCATAAGAATTACTTACTCATTATGAACTTTGTCCTATCATCACATAGTGCTTTCGCTTTAGAAGACTCATCATTCCATCTCCTAACTCCTCCAGGCTTGCTCCAATGCTTATCTTTCCTGCGTCGCAAAGGTGGCAATCCCCTTTTTATCGACGTCCAGAATTCGATCGCCTCTTCCATGGGAACATCGAATCGCTCTAAATTTATATAGGGGAAGTTTCGTCCCTTGATACCAAAATTCAACACCGAAACAGTCGCTGCAACTATCGGAAATTGTTGGCTCACGCGTTCGGGGATATTAATTAGGCCTTGAGTTTCATAGTTATGGAGGTTAACCTGTTATCAAACACAAAAAAAATGTATCAGACAAGAGACAAAAACCTCATGAAAATATCAAAACACTAAGAAACTTACATATTCACTTCTCAGATTTTTGAAAAACTCGACATACTATTCTTTTGTGTGTCCTTTGCTTGTATCTTGTGAGCTCTTGTACAATTGTTTCGACCATTGTTTCATAGGAGGGAATTCGATTGCATGGAAATTCTTCGCACCCATCATAGTTGCAAAGCCAGAAACCATTTCGCAGAGAAAAACCTGCATATTAAAAAAATAAATAAAATGGCTCGTGTAACTAAGGAAATAATACAACATGCATTACAATGAAAGGAAGAAAGGGCCCAGGCAGTTGAGACTGGCATAAGAGTGGATACATGCGAATGAAATCATGGAATCCAACCAACATGGTTGCCCCTATGCAAAGTTTTTGATATTTTCGGTGTCTTTTAACAGTGGGATGTATATGTGTGAAACAGAGCTGGAGTCGTTTGGAGAAATCATAGCTCTAATAGCCAGGAAGCAAAAAAGCTTCAAACTTTCTTCAGAGGTTAGTTCATCTTTTTTGAGTGTATTAAGTGAACTCAATGCCAATGTTCCCTTGCTTGCGGCCTTGAGATGATTAACAACAGATTCATGTACGAAATTCTTTAACACTTCGATTATGTTTTCGTCGGTTTCTACACCGGTTGCCGCATGTCCATCAATGTTCAATCTAGTAATGAACAAAATGTCCTGCAACCCATTTTTGAAGTTTGAAGACTTTTCTTTTAACTTCAACGAGGATGTCAAGATCCATTATGGGTTGCTAGACATTTTGTTCATTACTGAATTGAACATTGTTGGACATGCGGTAACCGGTGTAAAAATCGACGAAAACATAATTAAAGTGTTAAAGAATTTCGTAACTGAATCTGTTGTTAGTCATCTCAAGGCCGTAAGGGTGTTGGGGGCGGGATACCCGCATACAATCGAGTAAAGGAAAAGGGAACCGAGTAAAGGGGAACACCGCCCCCAATCACTCGAGTAGGGGTGATCGAGTAGTTGGACCGAGTGTATATACTCGGGTGTTTGGTGCTACTAGCCGTTGGGCATGTAGCCGTTGGTGGGGGTGGGGGTGGGTTGGGTGCTTTAAAAAAATTCTAATTTTTTACTTATATATACCCACATTCCACACACATATATTTTTACCTATCATCTATATATCTTTCATCTCATCTATATAATTTTACACTCTACAAAAAATGGAAGGGTCATCCAAAAAATCAACAAAGCATAGAAAATTTAGGCCAAAAGTTCAATCTCAACTGCGACCCGAACGAACCCAAGCCGCTCCCCAACGAGCCCAACAACCTCCTCAACGACCACAACCACCTCCTCAACCAATTCCAAGCTATTTCCCGCAACCTCAATATCCAAACTACTACCCTCAAAGTTCAACCGATCCAAATATGGATCATAATTTTTTATCGTAATTTTCGCTTGATATGGATCCTAATTTTTTATCTCAATTTTCCTACCAATACCAAAACCAACCGTATCGTGATCCAAACGAAATCATCCGTGAAATTGCCGCAAAGTATGGATGGCATTGCACCTTTTAGATTTTAAAATTTTATTATCTAACTTTTATTTATTTTGTAGGTTTTTTTATTTTTAATTGTATTATGTTAATTTTTATTTTAATGAAATCGTCTTTTTTTAAATTAAATGTTTATTTATAAAAAAAAAGTTGGTGAGTAAATGAGTAGGGTGTTTCCAATGAAATCTAAGTAAATGAGTAAATGAGTAGTTTTGAGGTGGCAGAATTCTATTGTGTAGTTTTGGTGAGTAAATGAGTATTGGGGTTAATGGCCCCCAACACCCTAAGTAAGGGAACATTGGCATTGAGTTTAGTTAATACACTTTAAAAAGATGAACTAACCTCTGAATAAAATTTGAAGCTTTTTTGCTTCCAGGCTATTGGAGCTGTGATTTCTTCAAACTACTCCAGCTCTGTTTCACACATGTACATCCCACTGTTAAAGGACATCGAAAATATTAAAAATTTTGCATGAGGGCAGCCATGTTGGCTGGATTCAATGATTCCATTCGCACGTATATACTCTTATGTCTGTCTCAACTGCCTTGGCCCTTTCTTCCTTTCATTGTAATGCATGGTGTATTATTTCTTTAGTTACATGAGCCATTTTTTTAATATGCAATTTTTTCTCTATGAAATGGTTCCTGGCTTTGCGACTATAATGGGTGCGGAGAATTTTCATGCAACCGATTTCCCTTTTATGAAACAATGGACGAAACAATCGTATAAGCTCTCACAAGATACAAGCAAGGGACACACAAAAGAATAATATGTCGAGTTTTTCAAAAATATGAGAAGTGAATATGTAAATTTCTTAGTGTTTTTATATTGTCATGGGGTTTTGTCTCTTGTCTGATACATTTTTTGTGTTTGATAACAGGTTAACCTCCATAACTATGAAACTCAAGGCCTAATTAATTTCCTCGAACGCATAACTCAGCAAATTTCGATAAGTGTTAAATTTGGTATCGAGGGACGAAACTTCCCCTGTATAAATCCAGAGCGATTCGATGTTCCGATGGAAGAGGCGATCAAATTCTGGACATCGATAAATAGGGGATTGCTACCTTTGCGACGCAGAAAAGATAGACGTATGAGCAAGCCTGAAAGAGGTAGGAGTTGGAATGATGAGTTTTGTAAAGCGAAAGCCCTATGAGATGATAGGACAAAGTTCATAATGAGTAAGTAGTTCTTATAACTATTTTATTTATGTGACTTGTTTCGTTTTGTACAAGAAGAATACCATGCTACCAACTGGCGAATGTGGTGCAGCTGCTAATGTGTTTTTCTTTGTTAACATTTTGTCTTTATACTAACATGATGTTTTTTGTTGCTATTTGAAGAGGCTGATAAACAAGAAGTGATTGTTCAGCTTTCTGAACAATCACTTCCTCTTGAAGATGAGGGCGTGTTTCAGAACAATCTAATCCCCCCACTCCCCTAGCCTAGGAGAAATGGAGACAAATTCAAATGAAAAAGAGACAAACAAAGATGGTAATATTTATTTGAAAAGTTAAGCTTTTTTTCAATAACCTACTACATATTATTTTATTTGTGTCTTGTTTTTTATTTTTCTTCAACTTATGTTTTGTACAAAAGGAATACCATGTTTCAATTTCAGTCATAGATGAAAGATCTCCAACTCAGAGTTCAGCTATGGATGAAAGATCTTCAACTCACGGTCCCACTCCCACTTCAAATGAGCTACCAACATCTTCACGACACATGCCATCAACAGAGAGACGAGTCAACCTTTTTTCTACAGGACCTTCCACCACAACAAAAGATGGTCGTTCTTTGATTGAGGCGCTAATTAAAAATGAAAAACCAATAGCCTATACTTTCCAGCTATGAAACTTGTTGGGTATGTTCTGTGAATTGCAAATTCGAGGGTGATGATAACCTTAGACTGTAGCCTAAATGTATCCATGCTTTTCATATAGGTTGTATTGATACATGACTTTTCTCTCACTCTACTTGTAAAGATGACTTTTCAGACACACAATAAAGATCATTAACACATAGTTATCAAAGGCGTAAAACGCACTCTAGGCGCATAGGCATCGCCTAGGGCCTAGGCGCAAGACGCAAAAAAAAGCGTGAGCTCGAGAAAAAAAAAGCACACTCAAATAATAAAAATTTAACATATTACGTATTGAAGAATATTATTATTCTTTCAATAAACTAAAAAAAGCTATTATTAAATTCTAAAATTTGATTATACCGTATAATTGGTTTTCCTAGACGCAAAAAAAGCGTTAGCTCGAGAAAAAAAGCACACTCAAATAATAAAAAAATTAACATAGTATACATACAAATCATACAAGGGTTTAGTTCATGAGAAAAATCATTTTAATGAGAAAACAAAAAAACTTCTTATTAAAGGTACTGTATATGTGTAATCCATCCCCAAAAACCTAAACTCTACACCCCACCCAGCCCCTAAAAACCTAAACCCCCTACCCCACCAACCCCCCAAAAACCTAAACTCCCACCCCATCTGTCACACCCCCAATTTCAACTAACGGAGTTTTACCGTTTGGGAAGTGACAAACCAGGATCACAGTCATTAGTTACATTGAACGACACTATATGAGACTAAAATAAAAATATATCATAAATGATCAAAGTAAGTGCGGAAACGCGCCCAAGAAAAAGTCCCAAGTGTCTAGTCCAAACGAAGTCCAAAAATAAAGTACAAGCAATTCAACAATATTAATTTATAAATAAATCATAAGACTCCATGCATGCCCTATGCGTGCACCTGTGCCTTATCTTATGCGACCTGAGAAAACATGTAAAAAAACGATGTTAACACGAGGTTGATGAGTTCAAAGGTTTCAGTATAAATAAACGTTTACCAGATTTATTGTACAATCAATATATATATCAACAGGTAGCTAACCCATGTTCATGTTTGCTGTTACGCTCGCAACCGTAAACTGACTGTTTGAATTCCTCCTACCAGACCTATCAACCATGGTGCACGTTTAGGTCAATATTGCACCCGTTCGATATCCAATCGAGTTTGTGCGACTAACGCGGGTGAGGTTTGTCAAACCCAGTAGCACTACCCAACATACCTCGCTATTCTCATATTTAAACGGTTCGATGTGAGGACTTTCATGATAGAGTTTACGCATAGTAATAACAAGTGATACATAATGTAGTACAAAAATCAAAAAGAGTTTGCGTCATGTTTTCTCCCCCAGTTTAAAAGCAGTAAAAGGGGCCGTGAAAGCTCACCTGATTGCGTAGGTAGTAATCACACAAGTACAACATAATTATTATGGTTAAAATGGAATATGTGACGACACACGGAACACGGAATGTCCTATAAGAACGCTCTAAAGATCAACGAGTAGAAGAACGTGTCTACGAGGATACAGGATTCTTAAATTAATCAATTAAGAAAAACTACGATTTGTGACGAGTGACAAATAATAAAAATATATATATATATATTGTTTTTAATTGAGTTCAAATATTGAAAATAATATATTATTTTATAAACGAGTTTTAAATAACGGATACGAGTTACAAAACTAAACCCGAGTCTACGGGTGGTGTTCCGGTTTTAAAACATATTAATATAATATAATAATTATTGTTTTGGAAATATAAATATAAATCAAAACTAGACCGGGTCAGAGGGTGAGGCACGACTGTGCTAAAACCTTGGCACGACCGTGTCTCCCGGATTCACAGTTACAGAGTTTAACAGAATAACCCAATAAGTCCAAATCCGTTTGGTTTCGATCGCGATTGACCAAAAGGACATGGGGGTTATGCTAACCGGTTCATTTCGAGTCTGAGGGGTTGATTAATTTCAATAATAGTTATCGAATTGATAGGGTTCGGCTAAATCGGAAAATAATACGAACCCTTGGTTTCTGATTGAGTTAAATTTGATAATGCTAGCCTAAATTATGATAGGGCTTTTGATTAGCATATTGAAACAAAGCTAAGGAGATACGTGATTACCAGAATGGATGACAGATTGATAGTGTACGGCTAGAACTTATCCGACGGCGACGGGTTTGATCTCCGGTGACTTTTGCTACAACTCCAGCCAAATCAACGCGTACAGGAGCTTCAGAGAGGTTCGAATAAGGCGTGCAGTGCGTTTTCTTGAGAGGATTATGATCAAAATGACTGAAATCGACGGATACATGAAGGTGATCGGCGGTTACGAGATAAATCATCATAATTTAGATTAACTTGACGTAAAAACGACGATTAAAGTCTTAATTAGGTTCGTTAATGTCATAAATGTAGATATCGGTTACTAATCACAACGAATTTGCGATTAAAGACTGCGTTTACGTTTCAACTGACAAGAGGCGCGACCATGCCAAGGCACTTGGCGTGACCATGCCTACTAGGGTTTCTGGTTATTTACAAAACCAGCCCTTGCAACATCAGCTTTGACAGAAATGATCCATTGGTTTTATAATTGGGTTAACTTGGTTAGGATTGAACATAATATTTAACGGAAATACCAAGTGAGTTAGCTTGAAAAGTCGGATTGTCACATCATCCCCTAGTTGAAATAATTTTTGTCTGGAAAATTAAAATAGATAAAAATTTTTTTCCGGATGTCATATCATCCCCTAGTTGAAAGAATTTTCGTCCCGGAAATTAAAATAGTACCTTAAGAGCTTGACGTTGAGTGCTTGAATAGATTAAGATACTTGCGCATCATCTGATTCTCACGCTCCCACGGGTCCGTGTTTCGAATTCCAACGGACTCTGACAATAGGGATTTTACTACGCTTAAGCGATTTGACTTCCCTATCCATGATTTCCACATGCTCTTCTATGAAACGCAACTGTTCATCGATGTGTAGTACCTCAAGAGGAACCGCGAGTGAATCGTGTGCTAGACATTTCTTCATGTTTGAGATGTGAAAGAGTGTACACCACTAAGTCCTTCGGGTAGGTCCAATTAATACGCTACTGGGCCAATTCTCTTCACTATCTTGAATGGTCCAACATAACGAGGATTCAGCTTGCCTCGTTTCCCAAAACGAATGACACCCTTCCAATGTGAGACTTTTAACAAAACCATATCCCCTACTTGAAATTCTAACGGCTTACGACGCTTATCGGCATAGCTCTTTTGACGATCACGAGCTGCTGCCATACGGTTTCTAATTTGAACGATTTTCTCAGAAGTTTCAAGTACGAGTTTAGGACCTGTAAGTTGACTATCCACAACCTCGGCCCAACAAATAGGAGAACGGCATTTCCGTCCATATAATGCTTCAAATGGAGCTGCCTTGATGCTAGTGTGATAACTGTTGTTGTAAGAGAACTCCACCAATGGTAGGTGAGACTCCCAAGTGTTACCGAAATCAATCACACAAGCTCGTAGCATGTCCTCCAAGGTTTGAATAGTACGTTCTGTCTAGCCATCAGTTTGAGGATGGTATGTTGTGCTCATATCTAGACGCGTGCCTAAAGCTTTATGTAACGATTGCCAGAAACAAGAGGTGAATCGTGCATCACGATCCAAAATGATAGAGATTGGCACCTCGTGCCGAGATACTACTTCTTTCAAGTAAATATGAGTAAGCTTCTCTATTTTGTCTGTTTCCTTGATTGATAAGAAGTGAGCGGACTTTGTTAAACGATCAACGATTACCCAAATGGTATCACATCCGGTAGGAGTTCGTGGCAACTTCGTGATAAAGTCCATGGATATCTGCTCCCATTTCCACATGGGAATCTCTGGTATTTGGAGAAGACAAGAAGGCTTTTGATACTCAACTTTGACCTTTGCACAAGTCAGGCACTTGCTCACATAGGTGGCTATATCGGCCTTCATCTTTGGATACCAATACAGCACCTTTAGGTCATGGTACATCTTGTCAGAAACTGGATGAATAGAGTAACGAGATTTATGAGCTTCATCCATGACTAGTTCCCTTAAGTTTCCGAATACTGGAACCCATATTTGCTCGACGAAGTAGCAAATACCGTCAGATTTGACCTCGAGTTGTGCTTCCATACCGCGTGTACCTTCCAGCGGTAGGTTCTCCTCTTTCAGGGCTTCAAGTTGAGCACTACGGATTTTGTCCGGTAATCCGAGGTGAATTGTAAGCTGTAATGCTCGAACTCGTTTGGGATTGGTTTCTTTTTGGCTTAGGGCATCATCTACAACGTTATCTTTACCCGGATGATACCGGATCGCACAGTCATAATCATTCAAGAGCTCGACCCAACGACGCTGTCTCATATTCAGATCTTTCTGCTTGAAGATGCTGAAGACTCTTGTGATCGGTGTAGATGGTGCACTTGGTACCGTACAAGTAATGTCTCCATATCTTAAGTGCGAAAACTACAGCTCCCAACTCTAGGTCATGAGTGGTGTAGTTTTTCTCGTGAATCTTTAGTTGACTTGAAGCATATGCGATCACCTTTTCTCGTTGCATTAATACACAACCCAGACCCTGAATGGATGCATCGCAATACACCACAAAATCATCCGTTCCCTCCGGAAGAGCTAGAATAGGTGCACTGCAAAGTTTCTGCTTGAGGTGTCGGAATGCTGACTCTTGGTTATCGCCCCAGTTATAGGCTTTACCCTTCTGAGTTAAGGCAATGAGAGGTTGTGCAATTTTAGAAAATCCCTCGATGAATCGACGATAATAACCAGCCAATCCCAGAAATTGTCGCACCTCAGTCGGAGTCGTCGGTGCTGCCCCATTCTTGATGGCTTCTATCTTTAATGGATCGACATGTATTCCTTTCTCTTTAATCACATGTCCTAAGAATTTAACTTCCCGGATCTAGAATTCACACTTGGAAAACTTAGCATACAGCTGCTCTTGCTTAAGTAATTCCAGAATTAAGCGTAGATGTTCCTCATGTTCCTCTTTGTTCTTGGAATAAATGAGAATGTCGTCGATGAAAACGATGACGAACTTATCGAGATATAGCTTACATACACAGTTCATGAGATCCATGAATACCGCGAGTGCGTTGGTTAATCCGAAAGGCATAACCATAAACTCATAGTGGCCGTACCTTGTCCTGAAAGCAGTCTTAGAGATATCCTCATCTCGGACTCTCAATTGATGGTAACCGGACCTAAGATCTATCTTGGAATAGAAGCTTGATCCTTGGAGTTGGTCAAAGAGATCATCTATACGAGGCAGAGGATAACGGTTCTTGATTGTCACTTTATTCAGTTCACGGTAGTCGATACACATACGGAAAGTCCCGTCCTTCTTGACAAACAGAACTAGAGCTCCCCATGGCGATGAGCTAGGTCGGATGAAACCTTTATCCAACAATTCCTGTATCTGAGTGGATAGCTCTTGCAATTCACTAGGTGCTAATTTGTAAGGTGCCCGAGCGATCGTTGCCGCTCCGGGTGCTAGATCGACTTGGAATTCAACTTGACGGTGAGGTGGCAGACCAGGCAAATCTTCTGGAAACACTTCCAGAAAATCACGAGCGATGGGAATATCATCAATTTTCTTCTCTTCTGATGGTTGTTCAGCAAGGCACTTCTGTGCTTTCATGAATGATATGATGCCTACGACTGCACCACTCTTTTCGCCTTGACAGGAAAGGATTTCTCCACTAGGGAGAGGAATGCGAACAATTTTCTCACCACAGACAATTTCAGCTTGGTTTTTAGATAACCAATCCATACCAATAATTACATCAAAACTACCAAGTGTGACCGGCATAAGGTCGATATCAAGTTTATGACCAGTCAACTCAAGCTTACAACCCTTAAGAATGTGGGTTGCTTCAATTATTTGGCCATCAACTATTTCTATTATATACTTAGCTTCTAATAGAGTTGGAGTTCCTTTTATCATATCACTAAGCTTATTAGATATAAAACTCCTATAAGCACCGGTATCAAATAGAACAAAAGCAAAGTAATTGTTTAAGAGAAACTTACCGGTGACCACATTATGATCATATCGAGCTTCACCGGGTCCTAGTACGAAGGCTCGTCCTTTCGCACCATTCCCTCCATTATTGGCATTATTGCCACCATTGTTGTTGCTTTGATTGTTGTTGTTACCATTGTTGCCCTGATTAGTGCCGTTACCGTTACTATTGCTATTGTCATTACCATTTCCATTACCACCCCTCTTCAACTGAGGACAATCCCTCTGAATATGTCCTTCCTTACCGCACTAAAAACATCCTCTTGTAAATCCCTATGGTCGAAATGGTTGCTTGTTCGGAAGTGCAACCCTACAGTCTTTCGCAGCGTGGCCCATCTTACCACATCGCTGGCAACGCTGTCGGTCACAAGTGCCTGTGTGGTGATAACCACATTTGTTGCACTTGGTATACTTCCCGGCATATTCACCATGATTCGGACCTGAAGAGGTCATCTGATTGAAGTTCTTAACAGGCTCAAACTTACGCTGCTGCTGCGGTTGATTAAACTGAGGTCCTTTGGAGTTAGAGTGAGAGTTGGAGTTGTGATCAAACTTGCGCTTATGATTATCGATACCTTTAGAAACTGAACCCCTCGGGGGTAGAGTCACTTGAGTTACCGCTTGGTCAGTTAACTTGTGGGCAAGTCTGATAGTCTGCTGGATGGTAGTAGGGTTGGATGAAGTAACCATACTCTGAATCTGAGGCACTAGACCTCCAATATACAGCTCAATCCTCTTATAATCAGGAGTCACCATATGTGGACACATGGTAGCAAGCTCATGGGAACGAGTGGTATAAAGCTCAATTTCTGAACCTTCCATCTTCAGGTTCCAGAATTCTCCTTCCAACTTTTGAATTTCATCCCGAGGACAGTACTCCTCCTTCATCATCGTCTTAAATTCCTCCCACGACAGTGCATTTGCCATAGCCAAACCCAACATCTGAACCTGTGCATTCCACCACGTGAGAGCCACCAGAAGCGAATTTGACCTGATTGGCCAAGGGGCAGTTGCACATGGCAAAAACTCACTCTACTTTCTCAAACCACCGGAGTAGTCCGAAAGCTCCTTCGGCTCCACTAAAGGTGTGGGGCTTGCAGTCCATAAATGATTTGAATGTGCATGCTGGTTGCTGATTCTGCTGGCCTGGATTTAGAAACATAATATAGGTTCGAGGTTATAAGGCTTAGGAAAGACGCTTTGAGAGATGAATTGACCTCACTAGTCAATGGTTATAACATTTACCTGCAGCATTCTGTGCTGCTAGAGCCTTAGCCACACTATCGTTGATTAGTGCTGCCAGCTCCGCTGCTGTCTCAGCCACCAGCACGACCTCCACGTCCTCTTCCCGACATGATTCTTCACATTCACAAATACAAAACAATAAGAAATATATCGCATATTAAACATTATTTATGTACAAGTAAGAAAATACAGAATCTAACATTTTGAAAATTAAATAAATTGTAAAGCTACAAAATAAATAACTCAAAACATTAAACTTCTCATGCTTTTATTGAATGAGAACAACATTACCCATCTAGGTTTGAAAAGAGAAATAACATAAATGAAGCATGAATAAAAATGAAAGATAGAATAGAAGGATCATCAAACATCCTCGTCATCGTAAGAAACACATGGTAGTGCATCATCAATCTCGACCTGCTCCTCCTCGGGTGGCCCCTCCTCTAAGGGCTCATCCTCGAAGGGCTCCTCCTCGTCGTCCGAAAGTGGAATGTCCTCTG
The DNA here is from genome assembly GCA_023525975.1 of Smallanthus sonchifolius. NCBI lineage: Eukaryota > Viridiplantae > Streptophyta > Magnoliopsida > Asterales > Asteraceae > Smallanthus > Smallanthus sonchifolius. Next base: position 54,729,292 of record CM042046.1, on the reverse strand, counting down.
GAAATAGGGCTGCTTGTAGTTGGGTTTCTAAGTGGGTCACTCTCTCCCGAAGTCCTTCAGCAGCATGGTCTGCTACTTGTAGCTGGGCTTCCAGATGAGTCACTCTCTCCAGAATCCCTCCTACATCATGGTTCGAGGTGTCCACCCTCGTATCCAATTGTGTAACCTGATCCAACAAATGGTTATGGACCTGATCCGTCACTGCTAGCTTAGCGGTCAAAAGCTCTATCCCTACCTTATTCTCTTCTATTTGCGGCTCTCGTTCTAGAATGCCGGGTATCTCATCAGTGGTTTCCTTCATCTCTTTTAACTCCTTAGTTATGATAAACACAAAAGCTGCAAAAGCTTGTTCCATGGTGCATGGCAAGCTTGGCAAAGTAGATGATGAGGAAGTTGAACAAAAATAGGGTGATGGAACATTACCCATCTCGATCCATCTTTGGATCATCTTCGGATATGATTCCAATTAAGTGTTGTGTTCCTTGCTTGTGCATTACTTGGTTCACCCTGTTCTACCGAGTTGTCACTAGAACTAGTCCGGCGCCTTTTGAGCTTCGGGGATAATAAGGTATATGCCTTAGGTGATGGTGGTGGGGTTGACAACATGATCCTGTAACATAATACATAAGTGTCAATACATAACGCTTATGATATGTAACTAATATGTGAGGTTATAGTCTAGTATGCAATCCTAGTTCTCTATAACCAATGTCTCTGATACCAATCTGTCACACCCCCAATTTCAACTAACAGAGTTTTACCGTTTGGGAAGTGACAAACCAGGATCTCAGTCATTAGTTACATTGAACGACACTATATGGGACTAAAATGAAAATATATCATAAATGATCAAAGTAAGTGCGAAAGCGTAAAACGAAAGTAAATGCGCAAAACAAATGCCAAGAAAAAGTCCTAAGTGTCCAATCCAAACGAAGTCCAAAAATAAAGTACAAGCAATTCAACAATATTAATTTATAAATAAATCATAAGACTCCATGCATGCCCTATGCGTGCACATGTGCCTTATCTTAAGCGACCTAAGAAAACATGTAAGAAAACGATGTCAACACGAGTTTGGTGAGTTCACATGTTTCAGTATAAATAAACGTTTACCAGATTTATTATACAATCAATATATATATCAACAGGTTGCTAACCCATGTTCATGTTTGCTATTACGCTCGTAACCGTAAACTGACTGTTTGAATGCCTCCCACCAGGCCTATCAACCATGGTGCACGTTTAGGTCAATATTGCACCCGTTCAATATCCAATCGAGTTAGCGCGACTAACGCGGGTGAGGTTTGTCAAACCCAGTAGTACTACCCAACATACCTCGCTATTCTCATATTTAAACGGTTCGATGTGAGGACTTTCATGATAGATTTTACGCATGGTCATAACAAGTGATACATAATGAAGTACAAAAATCAAAAAGAGTTTGCGTCATGTTTTCTCCCCCGGTTTAAAAGTAGTAAAAGGGGTCGTGAAAACTCACCTGATTACGTAGGTGGTAATCACACAAGTACGAGATGGAAATCTCAAGCTTTAGCCTGACATGGCTCACAAATGTCCTAGAATTACAACATAATTATTATGGTTAAAATGGAATATGTGACGATACACGGAACAAGGAATGTCCTATAAGGACGCTCTAAAGATCAACGAGTAGACGAACGTGTCCACGAGAATACTGGATTCTTAAATTATTCAATTAAGAAAAACTACGATTTGTGACGAGTGACAAATAATAAATATATATATATATCGTTTTTAATTGAGTTCAAGGATTAGAAATAATATATTATTTTATAAACGAGTTTTAAATAACGGATACGAGTTACAAAACTAAACCCGAGTCTACGGGTGGTGTTCCGGTTTTAAAACATATTAATATAATATAATAATTATTGTTTTGGAAATATAAATATAAATCAAAACAATCTGACAAAAGATTTTCTCACACACGACCGCGCCTAAGACAAGGCACGACCGTGTTAAGGTTGCGGGCGCGACCGTGCTGGTCAGGGGCGCGACCGTTTTGATCAAACAGAAGACACAATAAAGCTGACCACTAGGCACGACCATGTCTGAGCCAGGCACGACCGTGTCTAGGGTTCTGAGGCACGACCAGGTCTAGCCAAGAGGCACGACCGGGTCAGAGGGTGAGACACGACCGTGCTAAAACCTTGGCACGACCGTGTCTCCCGGATTCCAGTTACAAAGTTTAACAGAATAACCCAATAAGTCCAAATCCGTTTGGTTTCGATCGCGATTGACCAAAAGGACATGGGGGTTATGCTAACCGGTTCATTTCGAGCCTGAGGGGTTGATTAATTTCAATAATAGTTATCGAATTGATAGGGTTCGGCTAAATCGGAAAATAATACGAACCCTAGGTTTCTGATTGAGTTAAATTCGATAATGCAAGCCCGAATTATGATAGGGCTTTTGATTAGCAGATTGAAACGAAGCTAAGGAGATACGTGATTACCAGAATGGATGACGGATTGATAGTGTATGGCTAGAACTTGATCTGACGGCGACGGGTTTGATCTCCGGTGACTTTTGCTACAACTCCGGCCAAATCAACGCATACAGGAGCTTCAGAGAGGTTCGAATAAGGCGTGCAGTGCATTTGCTTGAGAGGATTATGATCAAACTGATTTAAATCGACTGATACATGAAGGTGATCGGCGGTTACGAGATAAATCGTCATAATTTAGATTAACTCGACTTAAAAATGATGATTAAAGTCTTAATTAGGTTCGTTAATGTCATAAATGTGGATATCGGTTACTAATTGCAACGAATTTGCGATTAAAGACTGCGTTTACGTTTCAATTGATAAGAGGCACCACCGTGCCAAGGCACTTGGCCCGACCCTGCCAAAACAAGGCGCGACCGTGCCTAATAGGGTTTCTGGTTATTTACAAAACCAGCCCTTGCAACATCAGTTTTGATAGTAATGATCCCTTGGTTTTAGAATTGGGTTAACTTGGTTAGGATTGAACATAATATTTAACGGAATTACTAACTGAGTTTGCTTGAAAAGTCATATTGTCACACCATCTCTTCAAAAACCTAACCTAGAAGCTAAACTAAACCCAAAAGCTAAACCCACTATTTTTTGTGTTTTTTTTAACAAGGAAGACGATGAAAACAAGGTCTCCGAAGCACTTTTTTAATTTTTTTTATTTATTTTGTTAGTTATGATTTTATTATTATTTTTTTTACCTTTAATAAGTAGTTTTTGGTTTTCCAATAAACAATGAGTTTTCTTATAATTTTTCCCCAATTATACAAATACATAAATATACTAAATAAATAAAAAATACATATAAAACATACATAAATCCGTTAAACATAAACAAACATACATACAAATACATATGAATAAATACATAATTTTATATATACATATAAATAATACGAATACATAAACATACAAACATACATACACATATATACATACATAATAAATGCCCAATTACACAATTACAAACATATACATACACACATACATATATATATATATATATATATATATATATATATATATATATATATATATATATATATATATATATATACACATTCATATTAACTAATCATACAAACTAATCATCATAAACACAAATTACACATATATACAAAGTAATCATCATAAACACAAATTACACACATACATACACATACGTACAAACTAATTATCATAAACACAAATTACACACATACATACAAACACTAATTTGCATAAACTAATCACACATCTAAACCAAATTACATAAACTAAGCATAAATTGCTAATCCCATCATACATATACTCATACATACAAACATACATACATACACATACATAAAAAATTATAAAAATTTTAGATCTAAACCAAATTTTATCACAAATTAGTAATAAAAATGAGTAATTACCTCTCTCTCTCTCTCAAACAATAAATGTTTCCCTTTCTAAAGACCTTCCGACGTTGGATTTACAGAGACGACAAGGGCAAAGCTACGCTTGTGATTTTCATTACATATTTCTTGGTTTGGGCTAAAGGTTTTCTTGATTTAAAAACCGTGTCTTAGTAATTAATTTTCTGGTTTAAAATTGGTTTATTTACCTCTATGTTTTATAAACAGTAAGATAAAAAAGAATGGTTTATTTAACTACATGTTTTATAAATAGAAAGATAAGAAAAAACGGTTTATTTAACATAATGTTTTATAAAAAAAAGAAGAAATGCAACTTTATATTTACTAGCAATGAACGATGACATCACATATTCCAATTGCAAGTTGCCTAGTTGTATTATTAAACTCCAATTGCAAGAGCAATGAACGATGATATCACATATTCCAATTGCATGTTGCCTAAGAAAAAAAATTATGTCTTCACTTCTTACGTTTACAACAGCCCATCTTAAACTTCAAGGTCATGAAAGATTTATTGTTATTCTAGGTAGAAATTAAATAATTTAAATGACTAATTATACGTTTTGAAAGATTTACGTTTACAACAGCCCATATTATAATCGTCCGTTTTTTTAAGTTATGAAAATAAATAATTTAAATGACTAGTTATACGATTACTACCTTGCACCAAACTAGACATCTACAGTACTAATTTTTTATCGGTTTGTTGTCTGGTTTGCCACTTGTCAATTGTTAATTGGCAGATATTTTTTTATTCCGCTCGAATTTGTGTTTGTATAGAGTTAATGGAGGAGAACTATAAACACAAAACCCATTCTTTACAGGTGGATATTTTTTTATTCCGCTCGCCTCACCATGGGGTGGCCTTTTTTGATTTAACTTTTTTTTAGTCCTTTTTTGTTTAGTTTGATCTAGCTTTTTTATTTTTTTCCTACATTTTAGCATTTTATTTTAGTATGCACAAAAATTTTATTTTTCTTCTATTTTTATGTTGCATATATTAACACTTTCATTGTATCAATGTTTCAAGATGTATAATCGTGACTTACGACTTTAGATCTTGCGTTGAACTACATGTAATTTTTGCTACCAAGATGAAATTTTAATTGTATGTATGTCTACTCTAATAATCTGTTTAATTAGTTTTATTTTTATCCTAATGCGACTTTATATTTACTAGAGATGATTAAGAAAACTAATTAGAGTTTCAAGCAAATTGTACAATGCAATTTCCAGTGGGGGTATGCGAATTTATTTAATTTTCTATTGCAGGTGGACTGTTTTTATATAAGGTTCATAGATTTCTAATCTACTGGACATAATTTATATTAAGAGTTAATAATAAAATTATATTTTATCAACATGCATATGCTTGTTACAATAGAAACAAACTAATTAATTTATCATTTTTTTCTTATTATGTAACTTTTAAATTTTAAATTGGCACAAAAGTTCTCTCTCTAAAATGGGTTGTAGAAAATAGTCTTGGGATATGATTTAGTGATTTGCACTTGTAATTTTCAAATACTCAAATGTTTAACAGTTTGACAAATTCCAACTATTTATGAATAATAGATAAATGACTATTCCGTTACAAATTGACGTCGTCGCAGCATGGCGCGGGTTCCTAACTAGTGTGTGTATATAAATTTAGTTAACTTTAGGTGTATCTTAGTCATTTCAATTTGTGAAATAAACCCTCTCTCTGACTCCCTCTCTCAACACACAAACACCCACCTAGAGCTTTTGTGATATGTTTAGAAACGTGACTTTACAATTTACCCCCTTCCCATACTTGGTTTTGGATTGAACTTAAATTGTAAATTTTGTAGTTTATAAAATATGCATCAGAAGTAAGTTAAAAATATAATTTATTTATTTATTGATATATATCAATATATGTAAAAAAAATACACCTTAAAACAAATTAAAAAGTATATGAGCCGGCTAGACGAGCCATGAGTTGGTTCAAAGTTTTTATGCACCGAGCCTGAGCTTAGCGTTTCGGCTTTGTTTAAATAAACAAGCCGAGCGCAAGCCCACCCTCCCTCAACTCAGCTCAATTACAGTCCTAGACCTGACTTGAACAAGGCCGAAAAAAATTAGTATTTAGCTATAAAAAAGCACCCTAAAAATCTCTGACTTCCATAAAAAAGGTTACTGGTTCCGCAGGTGTTTTTCGAGCACCTAAAGACTCAAAATTGCATTCAAAACAATTTTTTCTGTTACTGTTTGTATTTATGTATTAAGTGATAATTTAACATTATACCCCTAATCATGAATAGATTTAACTTTTTTTTCTTTAACGGATGAAAATATTTAGAGTAAAATCCCATTTGAAGAGATAGAATCAGTCTTGACTGATGAAAATCTCTTGACACAAGGTTCCACTTGTAAAGTTTACACGGGAAGACTCTTCCAATCAGGGGAGTTTATCAATATTGTTGCACGGATATCTCCGCAAAGAACTCTTTTGCAAAACGAGTTCAGTATTTCTAAAAATATCAAGCACAAGAATATCGTCTCTGTTTATAAGATTTCTTATAGTGCGGAAGATGAAGAGGGAATCATCATAAACAAGCATGAGGCCAATGGAAGTCTAGAAAAACATCTAAGTGACCCAACCCTCACTTGGATGCGAAGATTGCATATATGTGTCTGTGTTGCACATGCCTTGAAATACCTTCATTATGATGCAGAACCCAATTACTATGTGATACATGCTAACTTCAAAAGCTCCAAAGTTTTACTAGATCACAACTGGGAACCCAAGTTACACGGTTTTGGATTTGCTCATAGAGTTAAAAAGCATCATCTTCAGGTCACTGGTAAATATAATGGCTCATTACAATATATGGACCCGGCATATGAAAACACCAGTGGTTTGACTCATAAGTCAGACGTCTTCTCTTTTGGCGTATTGTTGTTTGAAGTCTTGTTTGGGAGAGAAGCGTCTATCCAACACAATGATAATTGGTATTTTGCTCGATTGGCCAGAGCACATTATGAAGACGGAAAACTAGATGATTTGATCAATCCCGATCTTCGAACACAAATGAACTTGCAATCATCAAACATCTTCGCTGAAACAGCATATTATTGCTTAAAGGAGCAGCGACCAGAGCGTCTAGACATGAATCAAGTTCTCTCAAAACTTGAGAAAGCGTTGGAACTTCAACACAAACATGTAATACTCTGACTTCAATTTTTTCTACCTTTAATCAGATAATAACCTATTTTAAGTATCATTATTTTGATTATTCATATGAAAGGATCACCTAGAAGCTGTTGCAGTTGAAGGAACGCCATCCAATCACTTGAAGGTAATTATAAGTAGAAAACGGAATACATGTTTTTGTTATTTTTTTTTTGTAATTCAGTTTTAAATATCTCTGAAAATTTATGAAACTAAAAAACTCAATAAAAAAAAATTGAAGTTAAAGACACAATTTTTTTTTCCAAGTCGTGATGTAATATAGGATGCATCCCCTCTACTTTTCTTTTGACAGGTAATATTGCAGGGGAAAGGCTTGAATCACTTGAGATTTAAATTAAGTGATATAGAGTTGGCAACCAATAACTTCTCTGAAACATTCTGCATTGGGTCAGGCGGCTTCGGTAAGGTTTACAAAGCAGCACTTGAACATTTTGATGACATAAATTCGTTAGTGGTTGAAAGGAAGAATAACGGTGTATTACTTAAGAAACATAGCATTGTAGCTATTAAACGCATCTCTAGTAGAGTAGACGGGCAAAGCGAAAAAGGATTCCTTGCAGAAATTGAAATGCTTAGTAAATGTAGGCATCCAAATATAGTTTCTCTTTTAGGCTTTTGTGAGGAAGGATCCGAGATGATTCTAGTTTACGAATACGTGTCTAATGGAAGCCTTGATGATTATTTGGGAAATGTTGGTAACGTGACTAATCTTACTTGGGTTCAGCGTATACAAATATGTCTTGATATTGCATATGGATTGCAGTACCTTCACACAAGTACACAGGACAAACAATGTATAATACACCGGGATATAAAGAGTGCAAACATATTATTAGATGATAATTGGGTGGCAAAGATTGCTGACTTTGGGCTCTCTAGGTTACACCATGCATGGCAACAACGCAGCACCCTCGTTACCAATAATATTGCCGGGACAGAAGATTACTTGGATCCGGAATATTTAAGTACGGGTAGATTGAAAACTGAATCGGATATTTACTCTTTTGGAGTTGTTTTGTTTGAAATCATGTGTGGGAAATTGGCATATGATAAAACTTTCAATCAAACGGGGCTCCCATCAATAGCACGACAATGCTTCAACGAGGGGACATGGAATAATTTGGTGGATCCAAAAATAAAGGAAGCTGATGAGAACATTTATATGATAAGGGGAGGAGTCAGTCAAGATTCTTTGGACACATTTTCAAAAGTCGCATATCAATGTTTGGCAGAAACTCAATCTGAGCGTCCAAAAATAGAATTTGTCATCAAGGAACTTGTGAAAGCATTAAACTTTCAAGTAAGTATATATATCTTTTCAAAATGGAATTCATTTCCACCCGGTTTCGAATCTGGTAACTCCCCCTGCACTTACTTATAGTATTATTCATCAGTGAATCTGGTGGAGATGAATTCATTAGTTTTTCTTTCTTCCATTTTGATTTATTTATTATTATTTTTTTAACTGGGTTTCGTTTTTTAACTTTGTTTCATTTAACTATAAATAATTCTTTTTTAAATTCTTGGGTTATTGATACCTTATGTTTTTGGTACACGCGTGGGCTGCGTTAACTTTTCAACGTTAGTTTTCTTTACCGCTTAATGCCCCCCGTCGCGACGTGGGTTCTATATGCGCGTAGTCTTACCCGGGTGACGCGGGTTCAAATCCCGAGAGACTTTTTTTGTTTGTTTCAGCTCAAGTATTGTTTGCATCTGTGTGTTCGAAAACGTAATTAAAACACTAAAATGGGCTGCTTGGAGTGGATTTAGGTGGACGCGCAATGGCAACCTGGGTGTCGCAGGTTTGAATCCCAGGAGACGCGTGTGACGCAAATTTTGTTTGCATATGTGGTAAAAGAAAAGGAATTAAAAACACTCAAGTGGGCTAGTTGGAGTGGTTCGAAGCATGGGCGTTTTATTTTTTGGTTTCAGCTCAAGTTATGTTTGCGTATGTGAATTTAAAAACATGCTTGAAACACTAAGGCTGGCTGGTTAGAATGGTTTTAGGCGGGTTTGCATTTGTAATATGGTACACGCTTTTTTACCGTTTTTAAGATCAACACTCTTTTTTTATTTATCTAAAAAATAAAATATGTTTTTTTTCCTACTTTTAGGTGTTTTTTATAATGGTTGAACGTTTTTTTCGTTGAGTCGATAATATTGAAGAGGTCTTCAAAGCGGAGCATTACAAGAATTTAACCTTCCCACCGTAACACGTGGATTCGAAAAGTTTTTTTTTGTCCACGTTTGAAAATGGAGTTATATTCAAATTCGGGTATTTTTTGGTATCGTAGGCTATAGTGAGTCTGCGTCTCGAAGTAAGTTATATCCCTGATCGCGGTGTCAAGGTCAATAAAAAACATTTATAAAAGCTACTACTTATCTACCTTAGACTGTTGACAAGGAAGTAGGGTTGTCGAATTCATAGGGAATCAGTGGAAAGTTTAATTTCTTAGTTTAGTAAATGATATATAAAACACAGATCAAATAAAGATGTAACTTCCTCCAGACTTCAGGTTCTAAGTTTCACATACAATCCAGTTATTCAGTTTAGACACCACATAGACATAGTGTTGGAAAATCAGTTGAAATAGTAATTGAAGACAGATTCTTTGTCAGAAAGCTTATGCAACTAGTTTGTCATAACCAGTATAATTCAATCACTCAATTTATCAGTGTCAAGTTACCCACTTTAGTCACTCAACCCTGCTACTAAGTTTTGTCATCAACCGATCAAGATTGTAAAGCAAACAAACTCAAAACACATAGATAAAATTGTCTAACTCAACCAATACATCAATCAATCAGTTATTGTCAGAAACTAATAAATCTAAAATAGGTGAACAACTTAATCAAATACGAAAACCTAAACGAACCATCCGTCCGGAGGAAGCCACACGCAGCTTAGACACGCATGCTTGTCAGACACGCGAGCATAGCTTCAATACTTGATCCGGAACTGATCTTGCCTCTGAAAATCGCCCTCAAAACACCCAAAAACGGCTGGGAATTGATAATTTCCATAACCCTAAAGGTATACTTCAAATAGGGCCAAAATCCTAAAAATCCGCATGTAACCGACTCCCGACCGTACGGTGGTACGCTGGATCTGCTCCCCGTACGCTCAACCTTCTGTTAACGACCTTTCTATACGGTGCTTTGGTATGCCCGACCGTATGGTACGCCCAAATGACCGTATGATACGCCCAAATCCAGAATTAATCTTCATTTGCACATCCGGCTTCTTGAGCTACCCCAAATCGATATATTATGGACCCCACAACTCATTTTATAGCTCGAGATATGCTTATGTCAAGTTTTGCACTATAGAACTTCCTATTTAGGCTCCCTCTTTTGCATAGTTTCACCTTTAATCCTTCTACTTCATCCCAAATGCTTCCCGAAACGCGTACTTAGCATCCAATCACCTGTAATAGACACAAATACAAATACCAACATAATACTGACTCGATATACAAAGTAATACCCATAAAACTGTACGAACTAGACTTTTAAACACGAGATATTTGACCTTACATCACATCCCACACTTGACCTTTTTCATCCCGAAAAATAATTATTCATGGAATCATAATCAGAAACTTGCAACTATACTTTCATTATACACTGCACAGATTTTCATAACATGTTATCTGTAACAATCGGTATTTCTGTCTGATTAAACCCAACCACCGACTCTCGAGCCCCCAATTCCGTGTTCTAATATTATACATTACCAAGCAACAATCTGTCTATGGGTCTCATACTTAGAAAGCTACGACTCAGCCTAATCCTATCTCAAAGTCATGTTTAGGCACGGGTTAAACCTTATAGATTTCCCACCCTTATAAACACGAATTTATAAGTTTTAAAAATTATTATGGATAATAGATCGATGCATGAATGATATGAGCTTTTATTAATGTTATATGAATAAACTTAACCCAGTGGTGTTTCAATCACGCTGGATATGCTTACATCAATCCCATCTCGAGATATGCTTATGTCAAGTTTTGCACTATAGAACTTCCTATTTAGGCTCCCTCTTTTGCATAGTTTCACCTTTAATCCTTCTACTTCATCCCAAATGCTTCCCGAAACGCGTACTTAGCATCCAATCACCTGTAATAGACACAAATACAAATACCAACGTAAAACCGACTCGATATACAAAGTAACACCAATAAAATTGTACGAACTAGACTTTTAAACACGAGATATTTGACCTTACATCAATCCCCGCATTCAAGGCGAACAGATAAGAGCCAAACTCCCGCCGCAGAGCACGGGTAAAAAAACTAGTTACGTTTATTTATGAAAATTTGTTTATCAGTAAATTAATTACAATGTGAGATCGTTTAATTCAATATTCTTATAGATATACATATATTTAGTTTTTTATTTCTTTCTAAAATGATGATTGATAGTGCATAGAAACTAATTTAATATTTTAGATAAGAATTTTGTTTTCTAATTACGATGTTAATTTAAGTGTAACGATTCACAGAAAGCTGGCAAGGACAACTTCCATATATCACTTGAAGCCATAAAATTTGGCACAAAGAACTTTAGTGGTTCCAATTGCATGGGAGAAGGAAGACATTGGAAGCTTTATGAAGGAGTAGTTGCACATGCTAATGGATTTAGCCCCGTTGTTGTAAAGCGGTGGGATAGAATGTCTAGTGAAGGACATATTAAGTTCTTGACAGAGCTTGATGTTCTTTTCAAGTATAAGCATGAGAATATTGTTTCTCTTGTCGGGTACTGTAATGAAATGGATGAAAACATTATCGTTTATGAGCATGCCTGTAACGGAAGACTCGATAAACATTTGGGTGATCCTAGTCTTACATGGATGAAACGCCTCAAGATATGCATCGATGTTGCAAACGGATTGGAATTTCTTCATAAAGGCGGTGTAGATCAAGAGGATTCAGTGAAACATAGAGACATTAAAAGTGGTAGCATTCTACTTGATGGTGATTGGAATGCTAAAATTTCTAATTTTGAGTTGTCTTGCAAAAAAGGTTTTTATGGTAGGGCTGAACATGTGGATGATAATGATTGCAACTCATCGGGATACATTGACCCAGAATACCAAACTACGGGATATTTAGGAATATGGTCTGATATATACTCATTAGGTGTAATTTTAATTGAGATGTTGTGCGGGAGATTGGCATGGATTGAGGGATGCAAGGATCACTCTCAATCGTTAGGCCCTTTAGCTGTCAGACATTACAATGCGAAAGGAAACCTTGATGAGATGATATTTGAGGGTATAAAGGAACAAATTGCGCCTAAAGCGTTGACTGAATTTCAGAAAATTTTCGTTAAATGCTTAGAGGATGAATGGTATGTTCGACCAAATGCAAGTGATGTAGTAACAAAACTTAAGAAGGCTCTGCAATTCCAAGTAAGTTTTCGAACTTTTATTTGATTGAGTTAGCTTCTGTACATTTGTACTAAAACTTTAATATTCAATGAAACATAAATCAAAACATATCAACAAATAAATGAAACAGAAATGTTTTGTCGAATATTGAAAAAAAAATATTCAACAAAAACACGTCATATATGTGGCAATCTGTTCAAGAATCAAGGTTCATATCTCTTTCTATGCTTTTCTTTTTTCTAAACATGTTCATGCGACTCCGAGCGATCACATGCAAAATCACCGGTTCTAGATGCAGCGGGTTGTATCTCTCTTTATTAACTGCTAAAATGATATGATCAACATGAATTTTTGTCCAAAATATGAAACTATTTCGTTTATTTTGAGGAAAAGTGGAAGTAAACTGAAGAGTATAATTTTTTAGAATCACTACTTACACAGACTCTAAATCTACACCTTTTATCCTTCATGAGACTTGAACCCTACACCTTTACCACACCTTGGTATTGCTAGACCTTGAAAACTGTAAATGTGTGTGGGTTTTCTATCTGTATACAAATATAGACTTTAATATCCTATAATAAGTGCAGGTTTTCAAAAGTAGCAGAGTTGTTTGATGTCTCCAAATTGAAGATCAAAATAAAGATAAAAAGTCGGTTTTTATCACCAGGTGTCAATTACGGTGCTTATCTCGTCTTCAAATTGTGTGATAGAAGAAAATTTTCAAGTAAACCAATGTACGTGAACCTAAAGTACAAAAAAGGTCGCGAAAACTTACATGCATATTTCGCAACATGGAGAGACGACAAGTGGATGATGATTGAATTGTGTAGATTTTTGAGTGAGAAGAAATATACTAAATTTGAGTTTGTACTTGAAAGCTTTTCACGATATTATTGTGGAAAGTGTCCCATCTATGTTGAAGGCATCGAATTTCGAGTCATTGACAACGTAAGTTTGAAAACACCCTATAGCTTCCTATTTGTGTTTTAAAGCATCGGTAGATGTATATGTAACTATTTTATAATAATTAGTATATAATATGTTTTTTTTTTGTTTTTAAGGTGAAAAATGAAGAAAGAGAGGAAGTCCAACAAATTTTGAAATCAAACTCAAACAAGGATCAGGTAATTGACCTTTAAAAAACTGCTTAAAAGGTCTTATTAAGATACAATATTCTTTGGTAATAAATCCTTTCTCTCGACCCTTTTTATGAACAGTTGTTATCCGTAAATGAAATCAGTGAAAAGGAACATCTTATGCTTTCAGCAATGGAGGTTTTGTATGACTCTTCTAAATCGAAATATTTTCATTTGCAATCCTCTGCCGAGTCAAGGTTTTCTTTTCAAACTAACTTAATCATGGCTTCTAATTCTTGTTGTTCATATACATTTCCCAGTTATACAACTTCACTATGATTTATCATCATACATGCAGATTTCAAGAGGTGATTGAGCTACTACCACAACAAGTATTTCGTATCAATTACAAAATTCAAAGTCAAATGTTGTCACAAGATACAGAATATTCGTGTCACCTTGTTTTCAAACTTTCAGAAAAATGTGTTGGGTTGCATTGTCCAGTGAAAGTGCGAGATCTACTCCATCGAAACAATAAAGAGGATGAAATTATCTATTTTAGATCCCCAAGCCCATTGAATTTTCATGAAAAATTTAGTGTTCCAGAACAAAGGCAAGATGGATGGATGGATGGAGGTTAAAGTCTGGAAATTAAACTCAAATCATCAACTTAAAAATGGTTGTATTCCCGTGAATTTGAAGTTGATAACTTACGAGGGAACTATGTCCGGCCTTATTCTCTGTGGCTTGGAGTTTCGGCCCATGTAATATTCAGTGTATTGGCAAAAGTTTCCTGTTGTACATGTAGACTGGGATGGGAGAGTTCACTCTTCGTGTATGTTTTAGTTAAACGTAAAAGAGCGCCATCATAGATCTTGTTTGTAATTCGTGATCCAGCAATTTAAATTTACATTCGCATGATTCTCTTTCATTACGATTAACTCTCTTGAATTGCTACTTAAAAGCTTCTCTAAGACCAATATGAGGTTGTCATACAATGATACTTAGAAGGATGTTATAAACGTACTTATGAAAAGCGTCATATTGGTGAGCAGTTTACATGGTATTAAGTGGAGGCTGTCATTCACACTCTCTTTTCCACGTCAATATCACGTCATTTTTCTCATTCCATCATTAGAAGAAGCGTGACCATCTTTCATATCCCTAAACTTTATTTTTAAATAAAAATAAAAAATAAATGTAAACAAAATAAACTTCAAATTAAATTTCATTAATATACAAAATACAAACCATAAAGAATATTATTTTTCATTTAACTAGAAACAACCATAAAATAAAAATTATAAAATAAATGAAGATTAATAAAACAAATTATAAAAATTAAAAAAGTTTATGAAAATAGTATTTAAAATAATATTTCATTAAACAAAATATAAAAATTAAAAATATATGTACAACCTAAAAACCTATATATACAACATCTTGATGCACACACATGTAAAAGTCTTGATGAATTTTGTTAAAACTTTAATTTTCAAGATGAAACTTTTAATTTTAATAAAGAACAAGAGATAAATGAAAAAAAATCTCTGCACCGATTTGAACCGCCTAGCGATTAGTAGACCGATTACATGAAAATTCCAAAGTGATTATCCAATTAGAGATAGATCGCCCTTAAATCACCTATTAATCATGATTAATCCCGGTTTTTGCAACACAGGTTGTATTACAAACGATATCTTACAACCTCCCACAAAAACTTATTGTTACTTGTTACTAATACTAGTGTTATACCCGCGCGCGTTGCGGCGCTTTAAACGTCAAAATTAACGTTCTGAAAACTTCATACAATCAAAGTAACATCGATGTTCTCAATTCCAGGGTTTACACATGTTACAGTGGTTCAATGTTGGCGATTATTAAAGATCTTGTTAGGGTTAACTTTATAAATCATATTTATATACACATTGTTTATGAAAAAAGGAATTAAAGTTTCTTTCTTAAAAACATTATTATGTGAAATTATATTTTTGTGTGTTAGATCATACATAATTAGGTTACTGAATTCTTCTATTTAATATATTACTTGTATTATAATCTAAACTCGTTTTTTGTTTGTTTATCAATCATCTCGTGATATATTGTATAGTACTCAACTAAATAATAACAAACACCCCAAATAAGAAAATATCAGTCACAAACATAGTAACTTAAATTGATTATTAACTGTTATTCGAAACAGTATGGTTCAGTTTTTATTTAATTGCTGAAGTTAATACGTGTTTAGTATAAATGGAAGAATAACCACTAGAAAATGCAATTTCTCACTAAGTTGATAGAGAAGGTATCCACCCCTTTATTAGGAAGACTTCATTCTCCCCCTCAACCGATGTGAGATATTACAATCCACTGTTGAGAGGAAGAACGAATCCTTCCTTATAAGGAGGTGGATACCTTCCTTATAAGGAGCTCGATCCTAGCCATGGGCTTTGCCTCTTGGACCCCGTTTTCAGGGGCGCTGCCCCGGACCTCCGTTACTTAGGGGCTTCGCCCCTAAAGTATTGATTAGGTAATCAAATAAATTCAAACAGGTGTGCACGCCGCACCTCCTATTTTGTTTGATATTTAATATGGTTAATTTGGTCAATTAGTTAATACAATTACACTAAAATAGCCAACACCTTATAAAGGGGTGGATACCTTCTCTATCTAGACGCGTTTTGTCTAGACGAGCAACTCGTCGGGTGAAAAGATTAAAAACTCTAACTAGTTAATAATTATTTTCCAAAAATACAAGTTCATTAATTAGTTCAAAAGTCAACCCAATAATGGCAACAACTAATTTTGAAACAAACAACTGGTACGGACTCACTTGTATAAAAGAAAAGCACAAGATTAGCAACACTTGAAACATGAAATCAGACAGTTATTGAAGATGATGATGACAATGAAATCTCAAAAGCAAACAATCATTTGTTATCAACATGAATGTGAGTAGCATCTCCGAACGATGTTGGCTTAGCAGGGCTGGTTCCGTCTCCTTTAACGGTGTCGGTGTTTGAATCCTTTGCACGGCGATCGACGTCTTAATGGATGGAGGTTTTTGGTCAATGGGGCGTAGAAAGGAGACCGGTTTATTACTACGGGTATTATTATTGTTGGAGTTGGAAGTAGAAGATCCAGGCCTCCATGTGGCTGAGAAGGAAGGAGGTCCACTTGAACTAGACATTATTGTAAAATTATTAATTAAGATATGTTGTTGAATCAGATTCCAAACTGAAAGTGATCTATTTATTAATTAGAGGGATACATATACAAATCTACCTAACTAGTTTTATACCCATCCCAGTCCAGGTTTCCGAAATTACTAACATTCAAACTCGACAAACATGTTCACCCAAATGTTGCGTTTAGTAACTTTTGATGGAAATGCAAGAAATAGCAAATTAAAACCGTTGTGCTATTGTCATATAGAATGTAATTTATAAACGAAAACATCAAACGATAAGATAAATGGATATAAATATACAAAAACATAAGTAAAAAAACAACAGATTCAATGACAAAGAACACAGACTTAGGAACGATTCTTAATTCTAATCATGTGTGCCTTGGGCATGTTCAGTTGAAACACTATCCTAGTAAACTCCATAGACAAAGCATAGTAACCGCCTTGTATGAATGCGTTCATACGAGCTCTTCTCTATGTTCACCACCATAGCACAAACCACGTCTCCTATGGAAACCATGCTATGCATTCCCACAATTATCTGTCAATACACAGGAAGTTATTAAGATGTTCGATCACAATATTAGAGGGGTCAAAACATGTAGGTCAATTTGAGTTATATTTTATTGCAGACGGGTCAAAAAAGTCAAGTTAGAAAGAATTAACGAAAGAAGGGGCATCCTCTTCAGATTGTACATACCATGCCCTCAACTTTCTTGTACACTAAGCTTTTGTATATTTGCATTCACAAATGATAAAGATGCATCTACTTCAATTTCATAATTATAAATAATAGTTGCTACTGTCCCTGTAAAATTTCAACTCATTTTGAGCTCAAATATCATACTTGAAGTTTTCAGTAGGCATTGATTCATTAATCAAACAGAAAAAGGTAAAACATATAAGTTACCTTCATTGTTCTCATAAGCGCCATCGTCATAAAGAGGCTCAGTCACAGAAGCAGGACCCACATGGTTCTCAATTCGATCTCCATTAGAACTTTCATCTTTAGCTAGAAACTTGACTGATATTTGCTAAAAAAAAAAGAACTGTTAAAAAGGTCAATTGACTACCTGAGTAGCTAGAAACTTGACTGATGTTTGCTTGAAGGAGAGCTGAATCTCTATCTTCCTGCAACACATATTAACATATATTTTGTTAAGTACATTAGTTACCTATTTTTATATTTTTTTTCGGCTAAATGAAGCAACATAATATCTCCAAACGGGTACAAAAAATTAATTACAAAAAAATTATCTTAACACTATAACAAACAAAAAAATTCATACACGTAGAAAAGTCAACACCTAATGGATTATAGCCAAGTGCCAATTAGGAAGATTATTAGAACGGTGTATAGGAGGATATAGTATTATGTGAAGGAGCATTGCCTATCTTTCTATCTTTAGGGATCTTAAGTAATTAACAGGAACTTACATATTACTACGAGCCAGCTACTTTGCCCATTTTTCTGCACGTGTGACTAACTACAAGAGTACAGAATACTAACATTACAAATACTGGTGCAGAATAATACCAAACACTAATCAAGTTATCAAACTACATAAATTTCAATAAAAAGTATAAAAAACATTTGCATACCTTTTTTTTTTTTGTATTTCAAGACCCATATAGTAAATACATGAACAGATAGCTAAGTTTTATGATAACCCAAGCTGGTCAGAGAGGGGAGGCATGGGTTCACTCCCAGGTACTGCATCCTGAACATTGGTGAGCTATAAAATACATGAACAGATAGCTAAGTTTTATAAAATCTAAACCCCAATTTCGAATATGCGACTAATATCTAAACCAAAAGAACCAACCTTGTGAGTTCTGATGTCTTCGTTAATTTGAATTCTATTTGTCGTATCTTGAAATCTCCTACAAAACAAACATCATAAAACCCCAAATTCAGTATTGCATTAACACCATACATCGATTGAGGTATGAGTAAGATACCGTAAAACAACAGCGCGAGTAGCGGGCATGCCATTGGGTATGATTGTTTCCTGCAAAAGCCCAAATTCAGAGCACGGTTTCTAGGGTTTGATCGAAAAATCAGAGTATACCTTATCAAATGAAATTGATGAGGGTTTTACATTCAAGAAGATGGTGAAGAAGCGGAGGCTTGCGGCAGAAGAAGATGATGGTGGTGGCGGAGGCTTGCGACGACGAGGCTGACAGTAATCTGGAACCAAATCGTAGATATTGAAGCCAAATCGATTGTTATGCAGGAATTGAGGGAGGGAAGGGGAGTGGGGAAAGAACGTGTGTAATCCGCCGCGAGAAAACACATTCGATGGTTTTGATAAACAACTGCCATTTTTTAAGAGTTTCTAGGGTTGGGATCTTTTCTTAAGGCGGTTACACGTAATTTAAACGAACAGATCTACTTTAAAAAAAACACACACAGCGGTTGACTCACCGCTGTCTATATAATTATTAACTAACCCTTAAGAAGCGTAGGGACACCGTTAGAATCCTTAACTAACCCTTAAATCGCCGGAAAACTGCCAGACGCCGTTAAAGGGGTCGGAAAAATACAACCCTTAATCCTTCAAGTGAGGCGACGCGTCGGTTTAACAATCGGTTTCCGGCATCTATAAATAGGACCTCCGCTAATCATTTGTATCCATTGATTATCATAGTCGGAAAATCAACAAAACAAAGAAATCGTTTCCATTTCAGGCTTCGTCAACGAAGTCAAAAAGGCATCAAGCTTCTCCTTCGTTTTGCAGAACAAAAGTTAAGATCCGGAGAGAGAGAGATAGATTCTAAAATTTGGGGGATGAATAAAAAACAAGGAAACTAAGAAAAGATGATTTGTACTTTGATTGAAGAAAAGGCGGCAGATAAGGTTGATTGTAGATGACGGAGACGACGAGAGCGGATGATGGAGGCGTCATTCCCTAACCCCTAATTTTTTTGAAAGGCGAACATTGAATGTTGTGACGTCGCACCCCCGTCACATGGGAGAGTCTCGTTCAACTCCGACCAATATGTTATCTTAACCGGGCCCACTTGGCGTCAGAGCTGGAGAGCTTTCAAGGAAAAACCCCACCCAATACGGTCCCTTCCGGGCTTGAGGGGGAGCCGAGGCTCGAACCCAGGATCGGCGTAGGTAAAACCCTGGTGCATCAGCCTAAAAGGCCTCATTTGCGATGCCGCAGAAATTAATGGTGATGGCAGGGATTGAACCCGGATCCTTTGAAACTTCAGGCCTCACCTCAACCACTACACCACAACCTCTTTGGCTCCTTAACCCCTAATTTGATTAGATATTCCGGTTGAAAGTTGAATAACGAAGAAAAGAAAAAAAAATATTTCTATTTACTTAAAGTATTGGGGTCACGCAATTGAAAAGGAAAAGATTTTATTTACTTTTTTTTTTAACAGTAATTTTATTTACTTTTCTATTGTGATAAAGAAGTTGTTTAGAGCAGTGTTTTGAAAACCGGACCGGACTGGCCGGTCGGACCGGAAACCGGTGGTCTGACCGGTCCGGTTACATATGTTGAACCGTTTCTGCAGCGAACCGGCGGTCGGACCGGAAACCGGGTGGTCGGACCGGTTGAACCGGGTGGTCGGACCGGTCGAACCGCTTGAGTATTTTTTTTTTTTTAATATTTTTTAAGTCTCTTGGCTTCGTATTTCGTAGGTAATTGTTAGTTTAAAATTATTGAAATTGACTTGTTGGTGGTTTTTGAAAGGATTAATGGTTGTTTGGATTGATATATTTTTATAATATTTATGACGTCGTCCGGTTCTTAAATCCGGTCGAACCGGTAAGGAGACCGGTTCAACGTCCGGTCCGGTTCTAAAAACATTGATTTAGAGTTAAAAAGAAATAAACAATAAAATTATATTTATTCTAATGGAAAAAATGGTTGAGGATATAAAAATCCTTGCCTTCATGTGAATGAAAACTAGAGGTAATAAAAATCACTACTGACGAATGGATAACATACCCTTCATCAGGTGTACGGTGAAAAAGAAAAATCTGGAATATTGTCAAGTGTGTCTTTGTTATAGTTGTTTGGTTGGTTGGTGTGCTTTTCTTTGAGTATATATCTCATTGTTGTTTAAAAAAAATCTATTCATCAAAGTAATATAAAACTATATTTAGTTAAGTTATTAAAAAGGAACTGTTTTATTTAATTATTCAAAATTCATATTTTATTTGAAAACGTTTATACCATTTTTTGTGATTAATTTTAAAGGTCAGTTAATTTAGTATTTTAAGGTTTATATTTTATTTATATGAATTTTCATATTTAATCAAAATTACAAATTAATATGTATTTTCGCATTTTATTTCTATATAAGGGTTAGTTAATATGTTTAGTATATTAATAAGTATATTATTGATTAATTACACGGATGGCCCATATGGTTTACACAGATTTTATTTTTGGCCCATAGGAATGGAAAACTACAAGTTTGGTCCAATAGTTTGCACGATTGTAACACATTTGACCCCTGAGTGGATGTCAGTTAAGTTTTTTAGTTAAATATATATGAAATGATTAAAACACCCCTAATATTAAATATATATATTATTAAAAAATATATAACTAAAATTTAAAATAATATCTTAGATGAAACCCACTAACCTCAAAATTAAACAAACCCCTCCTTTCTTCTTCTTCACATCCCTGCTAATGAGATATGATCTTCTTCCACCACCTAGGGCTTTCTTGTTCCACCACCACACATCCACCACCATACAAACACCAACCTCATCAACCTGCAAATATTCAATCTTCCGATCAGCTCCCTTACAATGATATTGACGCAACACCAGCTTCGGTTAGATCTTCTCTGACACATCTACCACCACCGCCACCGGTAACACCATCTCTGGCACAACTCGGTGGTGGTGGTTGGTTGCCCCATCTCTACCCTGTTGTGTAGATTGATTCACAGGAAGAATGAAGTCTTCGACGTGAAAGGGGAAGAACGACAGCGGATGAGAACGGCAGCGGCTGAGAGGGGAAGAACGGCAGCGGCCGGCGGGGAAGAACGGCAGCGGTCGGCGGGGAAGAACGGCAGCGGCCGGCGGGGAAGAATGGCAGGGGCTGACGGGGAAGAACGAAGGTGGCTGAGATGTCGTCGGTGGATGAGGGGGGTTAGGGCATTAGTTTTTCTTTGTTTCAGACATTTGATTTTGTGGTTCAGGTTGTTTCAAGCCCATATGATTTTGTGATTCAGGTTGTTTCACACAGACATTTGATTTTGTGGTTCAGGTTGTTTCACACAGACACGGTATGGATGACAATCAAGCTCGCCAAAGTTTAGAATCTAAGTAATCTCATTTTATTGGTAGCCGGAGGCGGTGGTGGTTGTCGACATTTTAGTGTCGGAGATGATAGTGGTGGTGGAGGACAAATGTTGGGGAAGAAGATGATAAAGGGTTTGGGTTTGGGTTTGGGTTTGGGTTTGGTGGGTCCCACATGTGTTCCAAGAATTTATAATATTTCTTTTTTTTTGTCTTTTAAACTAAGGGTATTCTAGTCATTTTATAAAATTTAACAGCTAAACTTAATTGACATCTACTTCAGGGGCCATATGTGTTACAATCGTGCAAACTATTGGGTCAAACTTGCAGTTTCTCATTCCTAGGGGCCAAAAGTGAAATCCGTGTAAACCCCATGGGCCATCCGTGTAATTAATTCTATATTATTTATATGACTTTATCCGGTTCTTAAATCCGGTCCGACCAGTGAATCGGTAACGCGACCGATTCGCAATCCAGTCCGGTTATCAAATAATCCATTTTCTTTGAATTTTCATTTTCGTAATTAGTAAATTATAAATCAAAACGTTACTGCCTGAAATTTCACGTGAATGTATCTTCACATTTTATTAACCTTAAAATATTTGTTTAAGAAAGCAATTTATCATTGTGGCTCAACCAGTTCTGTAATATCCACGATTTTTCCGACATACTTTTTCCCTAAACTTTTGTGCGTATTAAAATTTAAATTCTGGAAATCTATGAAAAGCCTAATTTCTTAAATAAAATGTTAATTTATTTGATATATATATTTAAAAAAAACAATTATACTTAAGATATATATATATATATACATATATAAAGCTTATAAATATATATCATATGGTTAATTATATTAAATTCTTGAAACTTATAGATTTATAATTATATAAACAACATAATCAATAAACTTATTTTAAATACTAAAACTTATAAACTAATAAATCTTATACAATATTTTGTAGAATTATAAAATAATAAAACTTAGCTAAATGTTATAAAAATAAAACATATATTTACTTTACAAAGTCTAGGGACTAAAACTGGCAACTCTTGAAACTTACTTTAAACTCGAAACCAAGTTTTATACATAAAATAATAAAACTTTGAAACCTCGGAGACCCATTGTGTAATTTGACCAAACTCTTGAATCTGAAAGCGATCCCCAGTTCGAATCCCTCCCATGGCCGGTTTTAGGCTCGATTAATCGAAAACGCGTTAAACGACCAAATTCAATGAACCTCGAGTCTCGCCTTAGGCATGCGACATAACCCGAGGTGTCCCGATGTTCGATTTCAACTTTAGCAACGCGTGGGTTCGAAATTAAACTTGTATTACTCACCCGTAATCCTCCCAACTGTTCGTGCATTAAATGGTGAAATTGATTATAAAAACCAGATGTTTTACCTCAACGACAGACACTCTAACTTCTCATACTCTTAATTCATTCGATTTACACCTCTATTACTCGTTCGATTCCGGTGGCAGTCGACCCAGAACTCAGATCCATTCTCCCTCGATTCGACTTCATACCAGGTAATTCTAATGGCCATTCTCGTCGCTTTCATCCAAGGAACAAAAGCCCTCTGTCAATTTGCCATGACAGAGGGTTAATCGATTCGCATTTTGGATTTTGGTTCTAGGGTTCATAAGGAAATTGGGCGTGTTTGAAAGTGTTGTGTAACATCTCAAAAATAAAACGACGGTTAAAATGACGAAATAAATGAACGAGGCATGACGGGTCGGGTCGGATGGGCTAGAAGGGGAGCCTCCCCTATAAATAGCCAAGGTCACAACCCATTTCTCTCATTTGCAACTTCTAGAGAGAGAAACCGTAGAGAGAGAAAGTTGTCGAATCGACCCGATATTTGAGAAGTGTGTTGCTCCATAACTCGTGAGAAGAACCTCCGGACCAGAAGCTCGATTCAGGTAACGATCCGACCTAAATCTGAGTTTTTGTTCGTTTTTGGGTTTTTCGGGTTTTGGGTAAAAAGGTTATGTTTAAACGGATGAAACTGGAAGATGAGTATAGATTTGAGTTCCTTAATGGAAAACGAACGTTTTGAATGCAACAGGTTCGGGATCTTGACATGATCAGACCCGAATGCGAAAGTTAGGGTTTTCGCGAAGAACAGGTCGTGCGCACTTGCTAAGTGCGCACGGAGCAGGTCATGCGCACTTGCTAAGTGCGCAGGAGGAAGGACCTGCGCACTTGCTAAGTGCGCAGGAGGAGTGACCTGCGCACTTGCTAAGTGCGCAGGAAGCATGGTCTGCGCACTTGCTAAGTGCGCAGGCAGCACGGTCTGCGCACTTGCTAAGTGCGCAGAAATCAGAACTGATTAAGTGAAGTCAGTATGTTAGAATGGTTAAACCGTTAGAGTCGGTATTGGTCTGATGTACATTAACTAATCAATTCAGATCGGAAGTAAAGTTGTTGGACCTTTGTTAGGACAACCGAGACTAGCTTATAAGGTGAGTTCTAGAAGCCCTCTTTTAAATGTTTTAATAATGTTTTTGGGCTGGTGTGCACACGTGATGATTTTATAAAACGATGTTATGAAACGATGTTTATGAAGGTTGTATGTAACGTTTTATAAAATGATGTTTATGAAGGAAGTTTTAGAAGGAAGGTTTTAAAAGGAAGGTTTATGAAGGAAGTGTTTATGAAATATTTTGCCAAATGAAGTTTACGAAGTGTTTTAACGAATGAGAATGTTTTTAATAAAACGTACGAATGCTTTAACTGAAGTTTTTGAAGTAAAAGAAGCGAAGGTTTACGAAAGTCACAAACGAACGAATCTGCCAATATTCCTTAGGGAATGAAGGTTAAGGGATGGGAAGTATGTTATGGGCCTTTACCTTTTAGGGGCCTCTGTGGCTGGCCAACTGTTGTACAACTGGGGCGATGACGGTCGCCAAGGGGATTATCGTGATCCTTGAAGTTTGGTACGATTTACCTTACGGGGTAGTCGTGCTTGAAGTTTGGTACTTGCGCCCGACGGGGCGCAGTGCTTGAAGTTTGGTACGCGCTATCCTTTGGGACGCCGTGCTTGAAGGGTTGGATAACCTAAGTATCGGGCCCTAGGAGTTCCTCACCCGAAGGACAGTACGGTGATGATGGGCCTAGTGGTGGTGATCCTTAAGTTATTCAA
Source organism: Smallanthus sonchifolius (assembly GCA_023525975.1). Lineage (NCBI taxonomy): Eukaryota > Viridiplantae > Streptophyta > Magnoliopsida > Asterales > Asteraceae > Smallanthus > Smallanthus sonchifolius. The sequence continues at coordinate 54,704,048 of CM042046.1, read as the reverse complement.
CCAGTATGTAACGTTTGGATTTGACGGTTACGAGAAGGCGCAGATTCTATATGTTCGTTGACTTATGAAGTGTTATGTTTGTTATTGTATTATTTACGTACGCTTTTTATTAAATGAAGTATGAAGTGATGTTTTTGGCAATTTATTTGAAGTTAAGGTTTTATGTTAAAACTAGAACTCACCAGCGTAGCTGACGTTTTTAAGTGTGCACATTCAGGTTAAGGTAGGTAATGAGGATGGACGGTGATGCTTGGCAAGCGAGAAGAGTTACCCGGCTGATCATGAAGACTGGCATCCCGTTAAGTTTAGTTATGATGTAAATATGTTTTAAACTATGTTTACGCTTCCGCATGTATGAACAAGTTTTAATTATGATGAATGAATGAAGTTTCCGCTGCGTTATTTGATATTCATGTTTAAGAACTGTTTGTGAATGAGTAAATCGAACAGGTGGGGCCTCCCGGGTTTGGGGCCTTACATGTTGGTATCAGAGCAATAGTTTGAGAGATTCGGACACTCCCAGTGTCTGAACTTAAACTTTGAATGGGACCGAGAGCGGATGCCAGTACGGGTAACTCGAGCCAAAGCATCAGGTATGAAGGTAGTATATATATTACGTATATAGTATGCCTTAGAAAGGGTTAAGTAAGGACTTGTGTCTGATGGAATCACAAAGGTGGTCAAATAGAAATCGAAAGGTAGTGTAATGGTTAATTACGGATGGCCAGTGTATATTAACATCTTACAGTGCTTATTGAATTCTATTTGTTAACTAGCGTGATGACATTAGATTTCTTGTCTTATAGAACGTAATGGCAAGGAGAGGAAACGGAAGGCGTGGTGGCCGTACCGGTGGTCGTACCGGCGGTCGAAATGGTGGGCGTGGCAGGATCCCTGCGCGCCAAGAGTATAGTGAAGAAGGAAGTGTTCACACTGAACCGGCGCTTAGTGTGCATGAAGCTGAGCAGACACAGGTTGAAGAACAACCTTTCACCTTTGAACCAGAAGTGAGAGCAACTATAGCTCGAGAGTTCACAGAATTGATGAAGACTTCCCTGCCAGGTCTTTTGGCAGAAGCATTGAAGCAGGTCAATGCGGGGGGTGGGTCTAGCGCTGCAGTTGGTGCTTTAAGGCATGTGACCCGCCGGTCCTGACTGGGAAGAAGGATGCGGTGGCTACTTTTGATTGGGTAATACGTATGGAAGCCGCCATCCGTCTGAGAGAGTGTCGAGCTAATCAGGTAGTGAAGTTTGCTGCTAACTCCTTGAGGGAGGAAGCATCTCATTGGTGGGAAGGTATACGTCAGGCAAAGGGGAGCGAGATTGTGGATGCGATGATGTGGGCTGACTTGAAAACTTTGGTGATCAAGAATTTCTGCCCAAGGAACGAGATTGAGAAGGTAGAGAGGGAATTTCTGGGTTTGAAGGCCGGGAACATGACGCACCGGCAGTACACAACCCGATTTAATGAACTGGCACGTCTGGTGCCACACCTTGTCACTACTGAAGAGAGAAAGATTGCCTGTTATATTCAAGGGTTGTCGGACCAGGTCCGCACCTATGTTAAGGCAAACGCCCCTACTACCTATGATTCGGCAGTAGAGCTAAGTGGCGTGGTATTTGATGATCTGGCGCTGAATGTTGTTGCCATTGAAGAGCCTAAGAAGAAGTTGAGTTTTCCCGCTAAACGATCGGGTGGGAAGTTGTTTGGGGCTCGGGACAAGCAGGCCAGGGTAGGCGAGACGATAGTCTGTGGGAAATGTGGGGTAAGACATGCGGGTGAATGTCGGTTAGGATCGAATCTGTGCTTTAAATGCGGCAAGACCGGACATTACTCCCGTGAATGCCCGCAAGGCTACAAATGCTACAATTGTGGGGAGAATGGTCATATGAGTCGGGAATGCACCAAGCCCAGGATGGGGGAAACCGGGAAGGGAAAGGGCCCGGAAAAGAAGGGAGAGGGATCTCGTGCAAAGACTCGTGCGTACGCACTGACGCAGGAACAAGCCAGGGCGGATCCCGATGTGGCGTCAGGTACGTTCGTCCTTGACAACACTCTTGTTTCTGTGTTATTTGATTCGGGTGCCGGTAAGAGTTTTATATCTGCGTCTTTTTGTAAGAGAATGAAGTACGCTGCCAGTAAGTTAGAAATGGCCTTTAGCGTAGAAACCGCTTAGGGTAGAACTGCAAGAGTAACCGATGTAGTTGACAACTCCACAATAAAGATAGAAGGTCATAGATTCCCTGTCAGATTGTTCGTTATGGTTTTGGGAGGGTTCGATGTTGTGTTGGGTATGGATTGGCTAACTGCCAATGAAGCGCAAATTTTATGTAAACGAAAGATAATCCAACTCAAGGCTCCGGATGGTAGCAAAGTCGAGGTTTTTGGAGATCGTGACGTCTCGATGCCAAACGTCATCTCAATGATTAAGGCAACGAATTACTTGAGGCGCGGATGCGAGGCTTATCTGGTATATGTAATTGACAAGTGTAAGGAAGTGAAGGAACTAGACGATGTACCCGTGGTACGCGAGTACCCGGAGGTGTTTCCAGAGGATTTGCCTGGGATACCACGCGATAGAGAAATTGAGTTCCGAATTGACTTAGTACCAGATGCCCAGCCCGTGGCTAAGGTTCCATATCGACTAGCACTAGTGGAAATGAAGGAACTTATGGTCCAACTAGACGAGTTACTTGAGAAAGGATTTATCCAACCGAGCATCTCGCCGTGGGGTGCTCCGGTGTTGTTTGTAAAGAAGAAAGATGGTTTGATGAGAATGTGTATCGATTATCGCGAGTTGAATAAACGAATGGTGAAGAACAAGTACCCTTTACTAAGGATCGATGACCTGTTCGACCAGTTGCAAGGCGCAAGTTGGTTTTCGAAAATCGACCTTCGGTCCGGGTACCATCAGTTGAAGGTGAGGGAAGAAGACATACCGAAAACTGCATTTCGCACGCGTTATGGACATTTCGAGTTCCGCGTAATGTCTTTCGGATTGACGAACGCCCCCGCAGCGTTCATGGATTTAATGAATAGGGTGTGTCGACCGATGCTGGATCGATCGGTAATCGTGTTCATCGATGATATCCTTATTTACTCCAAGAATGAGGGTGATCACGCGTGTCATTTGAAGGAAGTGTTGGAAGCTCTAAAGAAGGAGAAGTTGTATGCTAAGTTCTCCAAATGCGCGTTCTGGCTTAGGGAAGTCCAGTTCCTAGGTCACGTCATTGGCCCGAACGGCATTATGGTTGACCCAGCAAAGATAGTAACGGTAAGTGAATGGGACATTCCTAAGACGCCAACTGAAATCCACAGTTTCTTGGGATTGGCAGGCTACTATCGGAGATTCATCCAGGATTTCTCGAAAATAGCTTCGTCATTGACAAAGTTGACTCGGAAAGAAGTAAAGTACGAATGGGGTTCGACCCAGGATGAGGCGTTTAAGGAATTGAAAGAGAAGCTAACACAAGCTCCAGTCTTGGCCCTTCCCGAGGGCAGTGAAGACCTGGTGGTATACTCTGACACGTCAGGTCAGGGATTAGGGTGTGTGTTGATGCAACGCGGTAGAGTGATTGCATATGCGTCGCGGCAGTTGAAAGTTCACGAAGTCAACTATCCGACTCACGATTTGGAACTTGCTGCTGTCGTATTTGCATTAAAAATCTGGAGGCACTACCTCTACGGGGTGAAGTTCACTATTTACTCCGACCACAAAAGTTTGAAGTATTTCTTCAAACAAAAGGAGCTTAATATGAGGCAGAGGAGATGGTTGGAACTCCTGAAGGACTATGACTGTGAAATAATGTACCACCCTGGAAAGGCAAACGTGGTGGCTGACGCTCTAAGCCGAAAGGATGTGCCTACTCCTATTAGAGTGAAAGCTTGCCAGTTGGTGGTAACATCGGATGTGATGAGCGAAATCGAAAGAGCTCAAGATGAGGCACTTAAAGAAGAAAACATAAAGAAGGAAAGGATGGTTGGCCAACAGGACAAGTTGGAATATAACACCCTTGGTGTTAGAACACGTTATGGACGGGTATGGATACCTATGGGTGGTGAGCTTAGAACCAAAATCTTGGATGAGGCTCATAAGTCTCGTTACTCTATCCATCCTGGTACCAACAAAATGTACCAAGACCTGAAGAAGGACTACTGGTGGCCTGGAATGAAATGTGATGTGACGAAGTATGTAAGCAAGTGCTTGACTTGCTCGCAAGTAAAGGCTGAACACCAGAAACCGTATGGAAAGATTCAACCACTTGACATACCAGAATAGAAGTGGGAACACATTACCATGGACTTCATAACCAAGCTACCCCGCACAACTAAAGGTCATGACACCATTTGGGTAATTGTGGACCGATTAACGAAGAGTGCTCATTTCCTACCTATTCGCGAGACGTTCTCGTCGGAAAGGTTAGCAGAAGTGTTTATCAACGAAGTAGTAGCACGGCATGGGATGCCTTTGACGATTATATCTGACCGGGACACACGATTCACATCGAGGTTCTGGAAAAGATTTCATGAGGCGATAAGGCTTAATATCAGCACAGCATACCACCCGCTAACGGATGGTCAGTCCGAAAGGACTATTCAGACGTTGGAGGATATGCTCCGTGCTTGTATTATCGACTTCGGTGGCAATTGGGACAGCCATCTGCCGTTAGCTGAATTCTCCTACAACAATAGTCATCACACGACGATAGGCATGCCGCCTTACGAAATGTTGTATGGGAGTAGATGTAGGACCCCGGTTTGTTGGGGTGAGATTGGACAGAAGGAATTAGGAAGTCTCGAAGTCGTAAGAGAGACGTCGGAAAAGTTTGATCAGATCAAAGCGCGAATGAAGGCCGCACAAGATCGTCAGAAGTCCTATGCGGATAGACGACGAAGGCCTATTGAGTTTGATGTTGGGGACAGAGTAATGTTGAAAGTGTCGCCCTGGAAGGGAATCATACGATTTAGGAAGAGAGGAAAGTTAAGTCCGAGGTTTGTCGGACCTTTCAGGATAATGGCTCGGGTTGGGGAAGTCGGTTATAGGTTGGAGTTGCCGGATGAGTTAAGTGGAATTCATTGTAATATCTGTACTTTTCCGTTTACAATTTCCGGCCATTTGGCATTTATTGTAAACCCTAATTATCCATATTTAATAATATGTGAAAATTCTTAAATGAATTGCTTAAACTATGTGGCTAAAAACCATACTCAAACTATGTTTTAGGGCTAATATTCATGGTATTTGAATAAAGTCCCTAAACTATATAAAATAAATCTCATAAATTATCTAAGTGTAAAAAAAAAAAATTATACTTATTTAATTTGAAAAAAAAAAAATCCTAATGTGTTTTATTTAAATTAAAACACAAATTATATAAATTAAAATGACTTTTATAAATTTTTATGAATTTTTAAGAAATAATAAGATTTATTCCTAAATAAATCAAATAAATAAAGTTTAATTAAATAAATATTTTTAAAATAAAGTTCTATAAAAATATGTCATTTTATATCATTTTTATAGAAATAAACAATTCTTTTATAATTTAAATTTAATTTATACATTTAAATATCAAAATATATCAAATTTATTAACTAAAAACCCTATTTAACCTAACTAACTTAGTTTTTGGTTAAAACTTAACTACAAGGGCTAAACTGCCTTTCCTCAAACTTATTTTCAAGTTTAAGTTGACCGGAGTCAACTTAACAAACCTCAGGGACCAAAGTTGTATTTTTCTGTTTTAAAACCCACCCAAAAGGGGTCGTGGGTTCGAAACAAGGGGAACCCGGTTTTGAGTTCTGAATATTCGAAAACGCGTTTTGAGATGATAAGAGCAAAGATTCGTAACTGAAATCCCATTACAACTCATAAACGAGCATGATGAACTCGTTTAATTCGAAATTTTAACTCGTAACAGTAGAAAACGGCTAAAAACTTTAAACCGTCTTAAACCGTAATCAAAACTCGTTAATTCGCGAATTTATTTGTCGAATTGAGGTTATACAAACCTCGACGACACCTAATGCGTCCATTTGAAACAAATCACAACTCCTAACACTCTCTAATTCTCTCTCTCGGAATCTCAGTTCAGACGAACTGAACAACGAGTCCAGAACTTCGATCAGTTGATCATTCCAGGTAATTCAATACGTCATTAGGCTTGGAATTGAACGTATAACAAAAGCCCTATGGTTAATTGAGTTCCTATTATACGGATTCATCGAATTCGAACAAACTCAGATTAGGGTTCTTGTGTTTCAAACGGATTTGGGATTTTATTTCGAAAACGTCATTAAAAGGAACCTCTCTCCGTTTGTTTACGAGGTAGTCACTTGGCCGAGATGGCCGGGTGCGCGTATTACGAACGAGAGGTCACGGGTTCGGGTCCGGCTAAGGCCCTCACCCGTGAGCCTTTTTTTTGCTTAAACGAACACAAACCGGATCCAAGATCCGGGTTAAATATAACCCAATTCAACTTATTACCATGTTAGCCACTTGGCCCAACGGTCAGGTGCACTGCTGCTAAGCCAAGTATCCCAGGTTCGATCCGCCTTGTGGCCGGTTCGCCCACTTTTCAACATTTTCCTATTTTTGATTTTTCTTTTTATTAAATCTTTAATCTTTAAAAATTCATAACTTTTTATTTACAACTCGAAAATGTACAAATAAATAGTCCAAATTTTTGTAATAAAATTCTCTACTGTTTTATAAAATAAAAACAGAAAACTTTCTGAGTTTATAAAATTAATTATTTAAAAGTCTAAATTTAAAGCTTGGACTATTTATTTAAAATTAGTAAATCTATTCCAAAAATTATACAAAAATTACAGAAACTTAATCTATATATTTTTAACAAAATATTAAGTTTCTGGAACTTTTAGACATTTTTACTAATTTTTACTAATTTTGTTTTGTAATTAAATCAATGGAATTATTGATTTAATTAAACTAAAAATAAGTAAATTTTATAAAAATTTACTTATTAACAGAAAATATTTATAAAATTTATAATTTAAATTATATTTATATTCTTACTATCTTTTTGACATATTTAGTTAATTAAACACATTTATTAACTAAATTACTAAATAAGTAATTAATTAAATAATCACTTAAAATATTTTATAAAATCTGAAATTATATTTAAATTACTAAACATAATAATTTAGTAATTTAAATACTTGCACACCTTAAACTATAACCAAATTACTTTTCAAACCTTAAACTTTCCAAAATCCTAATTTCCCAAATTCGAGAACACGAACAAACCTTAGCTTATTCCTTTAAACTAAATGACTAAACTACAACTATAATAGGTTAATTGTGACCTACTTTGGATTATATCTTTGGATCAAACTTAGCTCGGAAACTACTTACAAACCATGTGAGTTTTCATGCCCCTCTTTATACATTTTATCACTTTTGGGGTGAAACATGTTCCTATATAATTACACTTACACTATTGACAAATCTCACAACTTGAAACAAATTCCCTTATGTTAGACTTGTTTAATTGCATTATGTGACTTATTTGTTGATTACACTAGTTCATATTATTAACTGTTTCGACAGCCTATGAATGGAATTAGTGGTACCATGTGGGTTAGCTACCCCATGCATTTCTTTGATCTAGGATGCATGTAATGAATTCTGAAACTGAAAAACTGTTAACTATATGTTGGACAATCTGAATTGGATAAATCTTAAAAGGAAGGTTTAATTTGGACTGTGTGTATATACAATAAGACTATAATGTATTACTTGTCTTAGCATGGAATTTGTACTTTATCTAAACTACTATATCTATATCTACCATGATTGCTCACCAACAATTCATTTTGTTGATAACTCTTATTTTAAACATGTTTCAGGTGCGCCAAGTTCAAGCAACGCTTGATTTATGTTCAACACTTAGGCTTGGACTTAGAAATTTGAAATCTGATTTTATCTTGTTTGGAACTATGTTTTGTCTTGTTTATTTGAACTATTTGTAGCCTTTGAGGCACTTTTAATATTATTGAATAAAATTATGAAATTTTAATAGTTCCAAGTGCTATGAGCAATCTGGTCACAATTCGGGTCATACTCCGACGTGTTCCGCCGCCCGGTTGGGGTGTGACAGATTGGTATCAGAGCCTTGGTTATAGGGATTTAGGTTATTAGAAATCTTTAACCTAGACTATAACTTTAGGACCCTCTTTTAGTCTTGCATGATTAGGAACTTATGTGTTTATTTGTCAAATTTCTAAATCTTTAACACAAATCTTACAAATCCTCAAAATTCTAAGACTTTACCTTATATTTCCATCAATATTCTTTTATATGAAATTCTTCAATGTTTTAAAATATTTTATAAAACCCCCTAGACTTTGTAAGTCTATCCAAAATCTCGTTAAGGTTTAAGACTTTGACAATGTTCAGAAACTCGTGCAATCTGGAAGGGTGAATGCCTGTATTCTGAGTTTCCTGTCTAGGCAAGCGTATTCGTACAAATCCAAATTACTGGACCTGTTACGCTTACCTGGGGATTCTCGGGATGAGTGTTCACTTATAGGCTAAAGCATGACTTTCTCAAATATTGTTGAAATCTTATTAACCTTGATATGTCCTAAGTAATTGTGAGGTAAAACCCAACCAACACAATTACTAACTATGTGTTTAAACTTAAGCCTATCTTTACTTTCAAAGCTAACTCTTGAATATTATTATTCATCTCAAACTTGCATTTTACTTTATTTTCTTATAGAATGTCTGATCTCGTTGATACAAATCCGGCACTCACACAACAAATTGTTGATCGGATTGCTGCAATACTACCAGCTCTGTTTCAACATCGTGATCAAAGCTCTTCTAATAACAACAACAACAATGCTTGCAACTTCAAATACTTTAATTCGTGTTCACCACCAAAGTATTCGGGTCATGAAGGAGCCACTGGACTACTCCAATGGTTTGAGGGCATTGAGAACACCTTCCTTAATGCTGGTGTTCCCGAGGCACTCAAGGTTCAATATGGCTCAAGCGTCTTTCAAAAGCGTGCACTAACTTGGTGGAACGGCGAGAAAACTACTCGCACCGTTCTTGTTGCTATGGCTCTTCCTTGGGCTGAATTCAAGGAACTCATGATCAATGAGTTCTGTCCTCGAAACGAAATGATGAAGATCGAGAAGGAATTTTGGACTCTCTCCCAAGATAGTGGTGACAATTCTGCTTATGTCACTCGTTTTTATGAGCTTTGTCTACTCGTTCCTCACCTAGTCGACACCTTGGCTAGGAAGATTGAGAAATTCTGCAAGGGACTCCCAATTCAAATCAGGAGTGTTGTTCTTAGTAGTAGACCTGCTACTATCGAAGAAGCTGTTCGTCTTTCAGCCACACTTACCGACACTTATGTCGATGCGGGAATCCTTCACCGCAAAGGAGGGAAGAAACCTGCTGTGGTTGCTGCTGTGACTTCTAAACCTGAACCTACTGGTAGAAACAGGAAGAGAAAGTCCAATCATAAACAAAATTATGGGACTGTTACACCTGCTCAACCTGTGAGCCAAGTAGCACCTGCTACTACTACTACTACCTTCAGTCCAACCAAGAAGGCTTATTCGGGGAGTTATCCTCAATGTGATATTTGCAAGTCTCACCATCTTCCCAATGCACCATGTTGGGTTTGCACAAAGTGCAAAAGATTGGGACATACTCAAGATCGTTGCCGAACCCCAAGCAACACTCAATCTCAAGTGCAAGGCCATAACGTGATACAAAACACACCATCCTTAACTGTTAAGGCTTGTTTCCAATGTGGAGATCCAAGTCACTTCAAGGATAAGTGTCCATTACTGGCCAATGCAATAAAAGCTTCAATCTCTGCTTCCAAAGGCCGAGTCTACACCATTACTGCTAGTCAAGCTCAAGCCGACAACGATGTTGTCAATGGTACGTATCTGATCAATAATCAATATGCTACTATTTTGTTTGATTCTGGTGTGGATAAAAGTTTCGTGTCCTTTGACTTTGAACCAATGCTTGCTAAGACTAGAACCCAACTAGACAAAACTTATAATGTAGAAGTAGCTAACGGGAAATCCGTTAAAGTTGACTCAATTATTGCAAACAATCTACAACTTAACGAACATACTTTCTCTATTGACTTAACTCCTATGCAACTTGGGAGTTTCGACGTGATCGTCGGCATGGATTGGTTATCCAAACATCGTGCTGAGATCGTTTGTGCCGACAAATTCATAAAGATTCCTCTGCCGTCTGGTGAAGTACTACACGTGTATGGAGAGAAACAACCCAAAGGCTTAAAACTGATGACTATAACAAAAGCTCAGAAGTACCTCAACAAGAATTATCCAGCTTTTCTAGCTCACGTTGTGAAAGAGAAGGACAAGGGTAAACTCATGGCTGATATTCCTGTGATTAAGGACTTTGCTGAAGTATTTCCGGAAGACCTACCGGGAATTGCCCCTACACGACAAGTCGAGTTTCGTATCGACCTTGTGCCTGGTGCAACTCCTGTGGCAAGAGCACCATATCGTCTTGCACCATCTGAAATGCAAGAACTTGCTAGTCAACTTCAAGAACTCTCTGATAAAGGATTCATACGTCCTAGTTCCTCACCATGGGGAGCACCTGTCTTATTCGTCAAGAAGAAAGATGGATCTTTTAGGATGTGTATCGACTATCGGGAACTCAACAAATTGACTGTCAAGAATCGATACCCACTTCCAAGGATTGACGATTTATTTGATCAACTCCAAGGAGCTTCTATTTTCTCAAAGATCGATCTTCGTTCGGGTTATCACCAACTACGTGTTAAGGAGGAAGACATTCCCAAAACAGCTTTTAGAACTCGCTATGGACACTACGAGTTTGTTGTCATGCCATTCGGTTTGACTAACGCACCTGCCGTGTTCATGGATTTGATGAATCGTGTTTGTCGACCTTATTTGGATAAATTCGTCATTGTCTTCATTGACGATATTCTTATCTACTCAAAATCTAAGCAAGAACATGAAGAACATCTTCGTTTAGTACTTGATCTTCTTAAACAGGAACAACTTTATGTTAAATTCTCCAAATGTGAATTCTGGCTAAAGGAAGTCCAATTCCTATGTCATGTTATTAACGAGGCTGGGATTCATGTTGATCCTGCTAAAATTGAAGCTGTAAAGAATTGGATTGCTCCTAAAACACCAACAGAAATCCGTTCTTTTCTTGGACTAGCAGGATATTATCGACGCTTTATTTCTAACTTTTCCAAGATTGCTGTTCCTCTCACTGCCCTAACTCATAAGGGTAGGATCTTTGAATGGGGACAAGAGCAAGAAGAAGCGTTCCAAACTCTTAAAGAAAAATTGTGCCATGCTCCAGTCCTATCTCTTCCCGATGGCAGCGACGACTTCGTTGTTTTCTGTGATGCTTCAAAGCAAGGACTTGGATGCGTTCTCATGCAAAGGGGTAAGGTGATTGCTTATGCCTCAAGACAACTTAAGGTTCATGAAGATAACTACACCACTCACGACCTCGAACTTGGTGCGGTCGTGTTTGCTCTCAAAATTTGGAGACATTATCTCTATGGAACCAAATGTGAAATCTTTACCGATCACAAGAGTTTGCAACATATATTCAACCAAAAAGACTTAAACATGAGACAACGTCGTTGGATGGAACTGTTAAATGATTATGATTGCGAAATCAAATATCATCCAGGGAAAGCTAACGTGGTGGCTGATGCGTTAAGTCGGAAAGAATATCCTAACATATGTTGTGCTCTTATTCAATCGGATATTGAGACCAAAATTCTTAAAGCTCAACAAACGGTTCTTTCCGAGGGCAACATGCAAAAAGAATTGGGTTGTGGAGTTGAAAAACAATTGGAGACTCGACCCAATGGGTTGCTACACTTCTTAAACCGCTTATGGGTTCCTGATCGGGATGATCTTCGTACTTTGATTTTTGACGAGTCTCACAAAACTCGTTATTCTATACACCCAGGAGCCGATAAAATGTACAAAGGCCTTCTCCAACACTATTGGTGGCCCGGCATGAAGAAAGATGTTGCCGTGTACATTTCAAAATGTCTTACTTGTTCTAAGGTCAAGATTGAACATCAACGACCTTCGGGTTTGCTTGAACAACCCGAGATTCCAATGTGGAAATGGGAGTGTATTTCCATGGATTTTATCACCAAACTTCCAAGAACACCTCAAGGATTTGATAGCATTTGGGTAATCGTGGACCGACTCACGAAATCAGCTCATTTTCTCGCAATTCGAGATGATTGGGGAACTGAGAAGTTGGCTCAAGTTTATTTGGATGAGATCGTTCGTCTACATGGCGTTCCTCTTAATATCATATCTGATCGTGATAGTCGTTTCACTTCCCGTTTTTGGGGATCTCTACAATCGTTCATGGGTACTCAATTGAATTTGAGTACAGCTTACCATCCCCAAACTGATGGTCAAACGGAAAGAACGATTCAAACTCTTGAAGATATGTTACGTGCTTGCGTCCTTGACTTTGGAGGCAATTGGGACAAATATCTTCCACTAGCTGAGTTTTCGTATAACAACAGCTACCATGCTAGTATCGAGATGGCACCTTTCAAGGCTTTATATGGTCGCCATTGTCGTTCTCCTCTTGGCTGGGATGAGGTCGGTGAAGCACAAATCACTGGTCCCGCTCTAGTCCAAGACACCACTGATCGAATCATCCAAGTTCGCGACAATCTTCGTTTGGCTCGGGAGAGACAAAAGAAGAATGCTGATATTCGTAGAAGACCTCTTGAATTCCAAGTTGGTGACATGGTTCTTTTAAAGGTATCACCTTGGAAAGGCGTTGTCCGGTTTGGGAAGAAAGGGAAATTCACACCGCGATACGTTGGACCTTTCAAAATCATCAAACGTATCGGGAAAGTTGCTTACGAGTTGGAATTACCCGACAAGCTTAGCAATGTACATCCCACGTTTCATGTATCTAACCTCAAGAAGTGTCTTGCCGAGGGAAACCTCCAAGTTCCTCTTGACGAAGTTCACATTGACGAGTCGATGCACTTCGTGGAAAAGCCTATTGAAATCATGGATCGAGAGATCAAACAACTTAAAAGAAGCCGAATTCCGATTGTGAAAGTACGTTGGCAATCTAAACGAGGACCCGAGTTCACTTGGGAACGTGAAGATCAAATGAAGGCCAAGTACCCACACCTGTTCAGAAACTCCACTACTTAATTTCGGGACGAAATTTCCTAAAGTAGGGGAGACTGTAATATCTGTACTTTTCCGTTTACAATTTCCGGCCATTTGGCATTTATTGTAAACCCTAATTATCCATATTTAATAATATGTGAAAATTCTTAAATGAATTGCTTAAACTATGTGGCTAAAAACCATACTCAAACTATGTTTTAGGGCTAATATTCATTGTATTTGAATAAAGTCCCTAAACTATATAAAATAAATCTCATAAATTATCTAAGTGTAAAAAAAAATTATACTTATTTAATTTGAAAAAAAAAAATCCTAATGTGTTTTATTTAAATTAAAACACAAATTATATAAATTAAAATGACTTTTATAAATTTTTATGAATTTTTAAGAAATAATAAGATTTATTCCTAAATAAATCAAATAAATAAAGTTTAATTAAATAAATATTTTTAAAATAAAGTTCTATAAAAATATGTCATTTTATATCATTTTTATAGAAATAAACAATTCTTTTATAATTTAAATTTAATTTATACATTTAAATATCAAAATATATCAAATTTATTAACTAAAAACCCTATTTAACCTAACTAACTTAGTTTTTGGTTAAAACTTAACTACAAGGGCTAAACTGCCTTTCCTCAAACTTATTTTCAAGTTTAAGTTGACCGGAGTCAACTTAACAAACCTCAGGGACCAAAGTTGTATTTTTCTGTTTTAAAACCCACCCAAAAGGGGTCGTGGGTTCGAAACAAGGGGAACCCGGTTTTGAGTTCTGAATATTCGAAAACGCGTTTTGAGATGATAAGAGCAAAGATTCGTAACTGAAATCCCATTACAACTCATAAACGAGCATGATGAACTCGTTTAATTCGAAATTTTAACTCGTAACAGTAGAAAACGGCTAAAAACTTTAAACCGTCTTAAACCGTAATCAAAACTCGTTAATTCGCGAATTTATTTGTCGAATTGAGGTTGTACAAACCTCGACGACACCTAATGCGTCCATTTGAAACAAATCACAACTCCTAACACTCTCTAATTCTCTCTCTCGGAATCTCAGTTCAGACAAACTGAACAACGAGTCCAGAACTTCGATCAGTTGATCATTCCAGGTAATTCAATACGTCATTAGGCTTGGAATTGAACGTATAACAAAAGCCCTATGGTTAATTGAGTTCCTATTATACGGATTCATCGAATTCGAACAAACTCAGATTAGGGTTCTTGTGTTTCAAACGGATTTGGGATTTTATTTCGAAAACGTCATTAAAAGGAACCTCTCTCCGTTTGTTTACGAGTTAGTCACTTGGCCGAGATGGCCGGGTGCGCGTATTACGAACGAGAGGTCACGGGTTCGGGTCCGGCTAAGGCCCTCACCCGTGAGCCTTTTTTTTGCTTAAACGAACACAAACCGGATCCAAGATCCGGGTTAAATATAACCCAATTCAACTTATTACCAGGTTAGCCACTTGGCCCAACGGTCAGGTGCACTGCTGCTAAGCCAAGTATCCCAGGTTCGATCCGCCTTGTGGCCGGTTCGCCCACTTTTCAACATTTTCCTATTTTTGATTTTTCTTTTTATTAAATCTTTAATCTTTAAAAATTCATAACTTTTTATTTACAACTCGAAAATGTACAAATAAATAGTCCAAATTTTTGTAATAAAATTCTCTACTGTTTTATAAAATAAAAACAGAAAACTTTCTGAGTTTATAAAATTAATTATTTAAAAGTCTAAATTTAAAGCTTGGACTATTTATTTAAAATTAGTAAATCTATTCCAAAAATTATACAAAAATTACAGAAACTTACTCTATATATTTTTAACAAAATATTAAGTTTCTGGAACTTTTAGACATTTTTACTAATTTTTACTAATTTTGTTTTGTAATTAAATCAATGGAATTATTGATTTAATTAAACTAAAAATAAGTAAATTTTATAAAAATTTACTTATTAACAGAAAATATTTATAAAATTTATAATTTAAATTATATTTATATTCTTACTATCTTTTTGACATATTTAGTTAATTAAACACATTTATTAACTAAATTACTAAATAAGTAATTAATTAAATAATCACTTAAAATATTTTATAAAATCTGAAATTATATTTAAATTACTAAACATAATAATTTAGTAATTTAAATACTTGCACACCTTAAACTATAACCAAATTACTTTTCAAACCTTAAACTTTCCAAAATCCTAATTTCCCAAATTCGAGAACACGAACAAACCTTAGCTTATTCCTTTAAACTAAATGACTAAACTACAACTATAATAGGTTAATTGTGACCTACTTTGGATTATATCTTTGGATCAAACTTAGCTCGGAAACTACTTACAAACCATGTGAGTTTTCATGCCCCTCTTTATACATTTTATCACTTTTGGGGTGAAACATGTTCCTATATAATTACACTTACACTATTGACAAATCTCACAACTTGAAACAAATTCCCTTATGTTAGACTTGTTTAATTGCATTATGTGGCTTATTTGTTGATTACACTAGTTCATATTATTAACTGTTTCGACAGCCTATGAATGGAATTAGTGGTACCATGTGGGTTAGCTACCCCATGCATTTCTTTGATCTAGGATGCATGTAATGAATTCTGAAACTGAAAAACTGTTAACTATATGTTGGACAATCTGAATTGGATAAATCTTAAAAGGAAGGTTTAATTTGGACTGTGTGTATATACAATAAGACTATAATGTATTACTTGTCTTAGCATGGAATTTGTACTTTATCTAAACTACTATATCTATATCTACCATGATTGCTCACCAACAATTCATTTTGTTGATAACTCTTATTTTAAACATGTTTCAGGTGCACCAAGTTCAAGCAACGCTTGATTTATGTTCAACACTTAGGCTTGGACTTAGAAATTTGAAATCTGATTTTATCTTGTTTGGAACTATGTTTTGTCTTGTTTATTTGAACTATTTGTAGCCTTTGAGGCACTTTTAATATTATTGAATAAAATTATGAAATTTTAATAGTTCCAAGTGCTATGAGCAATCTGGTCACAATTCGGGTCATACTCCGACGTGTTCCGCCGCCCGGTTGGGGTGTGACATTCATCCTACCTTCCATGTATCACACTTGCGAAAGTGTTTGGCGGATGAATCGGCTCACGTACCACTCACCGACATCGAGGTCGACAACAGCCTTAATTACATCGAAGAACCCGTTGCCATCTTAGACAGAAAGGAGAAGCGGTTGCGTAATAAGGTTATCCAATTAGTTAAAGTCCAATGGAAACATCGGAAGGGATCGGAAGCCACTTGGGAAACTGAGAAGGAAATGAGGGAGTCGTACCCTCAACTATTTGACTTATGATAGGTTTCGGGGACGAAACCTATTGTAAGGGGGTAGACTTGTAACATCCAAAAAATAAAACGACGGTTAAAATGACGAAATAAATGAACGAGGCATGACGGGTCGGGTCGGATGGGCTAGAAGGGGAGCCTCCCCTATAAATAGCCAAGGTCACAACCCATTTCTCTCATTTGCAACTTCTAGAGAGAGAAACCGTAGAGAGAGAAAGTTGTCGGATCGACCCGATATTTGAGAAGTGTGTTGCTCCATAACTCGTGAGAAGAACCTCCGGACCAGAAGCTCGATTCAGGTAACGATCCGACCTAAATCTGAGTTTTTGTTCGTTTTTGGGTTTTTCGGGTTTTGGGTAAAAAGGTTATGTTTGAACGGATGAAACTGGAAGATGAGTATAGATTTGAGTTCCTTAATGGAAAACGAACGTTTTGAATGCAACAGGTTCGGGATCTTGACATGATCAGACCCGAATGCGAAAGTTAGGGTTTTCGCGAAGAACAGGTCGTGCGCACTTGCTAAGTGCGCACGGAGCAGGTCATGCGCACTTGCTAAGTGCGCAGGAGGAAGGACCTGCGCACTTGCTAAGTGCGCAGGAGGAGTGACCTGCGCACTTGCTAAGTGCGCAGGAGGAAGGACCTGCGCACTTGCTAAGTGCGCAGGAAGCATGGTCTGCGCACTTGCTAAGTGCGCAGGCAGCACGGTCTGCGCACTTGCTAAGTGCGCAGAAATCAGAACTGATTAAGTGAAGTCAGTATGTTAGAATGGTTAAACCGTTAGAGTCGGTATTGGTCTGATGTACATTAACTAATCAATTCAGATCGGAAGTGAAGTTGTTGGACCTTTGTTAGGACAACCGAGACTAGCTTATAAGGTGAGTTCTAGAAGCCCTCTTTTAAATGTTTTAATAATGTTTTTGGGCTGGTGTGCACACGTGATGATTTTATAAAACGATGTTTATGAAGGTTGTATGTAACGTTTTATAAAATGATGTTTATGAAGGAAGTTTTAGAAGGAAGGTTTTAGAAGGAAGGTTTATGAAGGAAGTGTTTATGAAATATTTTGCCAAATGAAGTTTACGAAGTGTTTTAACGAATGAGAATGTTTTTAATAAAACGTACGAATGCTTTAACTGAAGTTTTTGAAGTAAAAGAAGCGAAGGTTTACGAAAGTCACAAACGAACGAATCTGCCAATATTCCTTAGGGAATGAAGGTTAAGGGATGGGAAGTATGTTATGGGCCTTTACCTTTTAGGGGCCTCTGTGGCTGGCCAACTGTTGTACAACTGGGGCGATGACGGTCGCCAAGGGGATTATCGTGATCCTTGAAGTTTGGTACGATTTACCTTACGGGGTAGTCGTGCTTGAAGTTTGGTACTTGCGCCCGACGGGGCGCAGTGCTTGAAGTTTGGTACGCGCTATCCTTTGGGACGCCGTGCTTGAAGGGTTGGATAACCTAAGTATCGGGCCCTAGGAGTTCCTCACCCGAAGGACAGTACGGTGATGATGGGCCTAGTGGTGGTGATCCTTAAGTTATTCAACCAGTATGTAACGTTTGGATTTGACGGTTACGAGAAGGCGCAGATTCTATATGTTCGTTGACTTATGAAGTGTTATGTTTGTTATTGCATTATTTACGTACGCTTTTTATTAAATGAAGTATGAAGTGATGTTTTTGGCAATTTATTTGAAGTTAAGGTTTTATGTTAAAACTAGAACTCACCAGCGTAGCTGACGTTTTTAAGTGTGCACATTCAGGTTAAGGTAGGTAATGAGGATGGACGGTGATGCTTGGCAAGCGAGAAGAGTTACCCGGCTGATCATGAAGACTGGCATCCCGTTAAGTTTAGTTATGATGTAAATATGTTTTAAACTATGTTTACGCTTCCGCATGTATGAACAAGTTTTAATTATGATGAATGAATGAAGTTTCCGCTGCGTTATTTGATATTCATGTTTAAGAACTGTTTGTGAATGAGTAAATCGAACAGGTGGGGCCTCCCGGGTTTGGGGCCTTACATGTTGTTTATAAATTTCTTTTTCCATATAAATCACCAGCGAACCCGTAGCCGGGTGGTTTGGTCACTTGTGTGTTAACTTGGGTGGCCTGGGTTCGAATCCGGCCAGCCCAAGTTTTGCTATTTTAATTTTTTTTAAGGCTTCTTAACCAGTTTTATACTTTCCAGTAATTTTTATAAATCCTATTAAACTTTTATAAACTTAAAAATGACTCTTATTTATACTTTTAGGTTCTGGAACTATTTTAATTAATTAAAACTTGTAATAAATAATCCTTTAAAAATAGTTTTTAAACACTTAAAGCTATAAAAAATACTTTTAAACTTTACAAAAACTTATACTCTAAACAGGAGATATTTTATTTGAAACTTTAATTTGTTATTATTTCCAAATTATCTCTGTTTTAAAACTTTGGAACTAAATAAATACTTTAATAAAAACCGAAATAACTTTTATAAAAAAAAACTAGAAACTTAACTTATTATTTTCTAGAATAATACATCTAATTGTTTAAAGCTTTAAAATAAATTAATAAACTTTAATTTAAAACAAGAAACTTATAAATTTATACATTTATATAAAATTTATATTAACTTGAACTTCTTTATTTATTTAAAACAGAAAACTTATTTAATTATTTATTACAAGATAAATAAACATTTATAAACTTGTAAACTTATAAATACAGAAAACTTTAAAATTTATATAACACTTATATTTATTTGTTTATATAAATTTAAACAAGAAAATAAATATGCTTTATTTATTTTCCTAAATATTTATAAACTTTGTAAAATTTAATAGAAACTTTAAACCTTTACACTTTAAAACTTATAGCTTAGAATATAAACTTTATAAGAAATATTAATTGACACTTTTATAAACTTATAACTACATGTTATCTTATTTAAACTACAAGATAATTTATAAAATAAATACTTAATACCTAAATACTTTAATAAATCTTAAATGATTTATATTAATTATTTTAAATAAGGTAATTATTCTTTTAGATAATTATTTATCCTTATTAAATATTTTACTCTTTACTATTAATACTTAATTATTATGTATTCTTTAAATATTATTATTAACCCTTAATAATTAATTATCCTTTAAATATTTATTCTTTATTCTTACAATAATTATTAATAATCTGTAATAATTATTCATACTTTAAATAATTATAAATCTTTAATAAATATTTAGTCTTTCGTTTAATTATTATTTCAACTCCATTTACAAATACTTAGAAAAACTATTTTGATTATTATTGCCTATTGTGTGTAATTAATAATTGTAAGACTTTTAAATAATTATTTTAATTAATAATAATTCTAAACTACAAACTTATTAAGACGTTGATATCCAAGTCTTGCATTCAAAACCTTATTTGAAACTTTGATTTAAACTTTATAAACACAATCATTCCCGTCTCCCATTTGGAACCCTAGATAAATCTTAGAATCCTAGATAGTTAGCCATAAACATATAGGATCAAACTTGAAACTTTAGACTTGCATTATTAGGCTTATTGTGAGGATATTCTCCCTCAAGGTCTTGCCATACTTAATCTTTGTTGGACATTCCTTCCTCAATCCAAGTGAGTGTATTTAGCCCCTTTTCGTTTTACTTTACTTATAAACTCGGGGGTGAAACATGTATCAAACTTACAAACTTATACAATTTTTGTACAACTATGCCTACATGTTTATTCTTGCGTTATTATGCTTGAGACTTGCATGCTTAAATTAAACTTAATACTAGCATATCCATTAACTTTGATCAATCCTATAGTAACAATGATAGATCTATTGTATTTGACCAATCCACCTAGATTGATTGACCCTTCGGGGGGAGCCCATGGTGATTGTGTTGATCAGTTCTTGTAACATGATAATGGAAAACAATAATATAAATCATACCTGATAAGCTAACCACCGGGTTCCCGTTTAGGGTGTACGGTTAGGATGGCTA
This sequence comes from Smallanthus sonchifolius, assembly GCA_023525975.1. Taxonomy (NCBI): domain Eukaryota; kingdom Viridiplantae; phylum Streptophyta; class Magnoliopsida; order Asterales; family Asteraceae; genus Smallanthus; species Smallanthus sonchifolius. The sequence goes on along the minus strand of CM042046.1, from coordinate 54,683,488 downwards.
AGGTGAGTTCTTGAGACTCACAGTTATGGTAGAGAAAGAGGGACGATTATGGTGTTGGTAATTGAATCATTCATTAGTCAATTCCCTCTAATTATCTCTCTTTATATATGTACACCTAAGGGGAAACCCATTAATAGCCCATTAAGAGTAATTAGGCCCATCAACTAATTACTCGCCATAGGTTAATAACAAAACATTTGATCATTTAATAATAAGATAAATGATTATAAGAGCCACACAATAACTCGTGTCTTACAGATTGTTACTGAATTTAAACTTTAGACTTTTAAGGGTAACCTTCGGGTTATGCTTAAAATTTGGTTGGAGGATTGATATGCACAATGTTTAAACTTGTTTGCTCTCACACTTATACCATAGAATGCATGACATAGTGAATTGTAAAACTTTTCAAAGACTTTGTTAAACTGTGTCAAAACCTTCGTATCTCACCAACTATTTTTAGTTGACAGATTTCTTCACATGTTTCAGGTATATCAACATGAGACTTTGTTGTGATCACTTAGGATGCTTTGGACCTAGATTACTTATCGAATAAACTTTGTATCTTGTTATGCTTTATTTGTTACTTGTAATGTAAACTTGAAAGTATTAATGAAATTATTTAAACTTTAATAGAAAAACTTGTGCTTTTGAACAACCGCGTCCGCCCCGACGTATAATCCACAGTCGGTTGGGGTGTGACAAGTTCAGGGGCCCAAAGCGAAATCAAAATTCGAGGCCCTTTCCAATGGCAGATCCATGATTTTTGTCATTTGGGAGAAAAATGGGTCGGGTCAGATAAAGAAATTGTATTAAATCCTAGCAATGTCTTCATGGCAGATCCATCGATTGAGGTATGAGTAAGATACCGTAAAACAACAGTGCGAGTAGCGGGCATGCCATTAGGTATGATTGTTTCCTGCAAAAGCCCAAATTCAGAGCACGGTTTCTAGGGTTTGATCGAAAAAACAGAGTATACCTTATCAAATGAAATTGATTAGGGTTTTACATTCAAGAAGATGGTGAAGAAGCGGAGGCTTGCGGCAGAAGAAGATGATGGTGGTGGCGGAGGCTTGCGACGACAAAGCTGCCAGCAATCTGGAACCAAATCGTAGATATTGAAGCCAAATCGATTGTTATGCGGGAATTGAGGGAGGGAAGGGGAGTGGGGAAATAACGTGTGTAATCCGCCGCGAGAAAACACATTCGATGGTTTTGATAAACAACTACCATTTTTTAAGAGTTTCTAGGGTTGGGATCTTTTTTTAAGGCGGTTACACGTAATTTAAACGAACATGATCTACTTTAAACAAACACAGACAGCGATGTATAATTATAATATGATGTCACACATGTTCTCGGTTCCTTCCTACGATGTTACATATATGAAATTTCTTAATCTTTTAATTTAGCATCTTTATTTTTATATTTTATTCTTTTTAAGTTTATTATAAAAAGGTTTTTTTATCCTGAAGAATAGTGTGAATCGGTTTGCATACACACCTAACTAATATGATGGCCCCTACGCGTTCTTACATAAAGACATGGGAATTTAAATCCTTTTAGCATGTTCTTGTTTGTATTTTATTTTTTTTATGTCTATTACAAATTTAAATCCTTCTTGTCGAAATTAAACTAATTAGTTGTATCATAATATGATATATTCATCAGATGAGGAGTCACTTTATCAAAAAGTTGATAAGTGATGATATGTTGTCTTTGTGGAAGACTTTTGGTATCAAAAAGTTTCATAATTGTCACTTATTTGTAACCATTTATCAAAAGATTCACAACAATGGAATATTGAAACTTAGAGTGGTTTTTGAAATGTTATGTGGGCAAAGAGGTTATGACTAACTAAGGCTTTATCATCTTCTAATATGAGCAGGTTTAAGAAAGTTGTGGAGATGTTAGATATTTCGAATCTGATTATCAAAATCAAGACAAGAACTCAACTTTTATCTAGGGATGCTGCTTATGGGGTCCATTTAGTCTTCAAATTCTCAAATTCAAAAACATTTTCAACTAAACCTATGTATATGTACACAAAGGTGAGTGAAACCTTACATGAATATTTTGCAACATGGAGAGACAACAAGAGGATCATAATTGAGTTGTGGCGATTCTTGAATCACAAGGAAGATTTTGATTTTCAGTTTATAATGAGAGCTTCTTACCATGCTACTGTGGAGATTGTGCCATTTATGTTGAAGGCCTTGAGTTTTAAGCCATTGATTTGTAAGTTTGGAATGCTCTTTGTTCTCTATTCTAGATTCCTTTGTTCATTTCTTATATTTAGGGTTGTTAAATGGGTTGGTTCACAGGTTGATGAGACAACACGAATCCAAAAATCATGTTATTAAACACATGAACTCGAACACGACACAAGTCACAAGGATGGTGCATGCCTTGCGTGTCTCTTTGGGCCGAGTTGGGTTACTACGTTGGATGCTCCGGCATCATACTCCCCGAGTTAGAACTAAGACTCGACCACGAGTCTTGTAAAAAAACTTATGAGTTCATAAATTCATGCAACCGTACGGTCTTAACTTGTCTTTCCTAACAACAAAATCTTATAGTGTGAAATTCAACCACTATGGTAGGAGTAGCGATGCTTTGAAGACCACTATCCCAATTAACATCATTCTAGACCACCATGGTTGAGAAACCTCACTAAGAACTCGGCTTTACAAACAATTGTTCTTGGTCACAACTGGAGTATCATGGATAGATTTGCACCTACTTTAAGGATACCCCTCTTCCCCAAAGCCTTTATCCCGGACATTGAACTTTGGTTCAGTTTCCTTCATTGCTTGCATCCCGGAAGTTGGAACGGACCCCTATTGCTACCTCGTCCAGCAGATCTGCGGATAGAAGACCCATCTCTTCCCATGTCCCATAAGTTGGGATAAATTCCTTTACTGCCTCGTTCGACGAATCTACAAATAGAAAATCTGTCTCTTCCTCGGGTACATGATCACCAATGCTTTTGTCGTTGCCTCGTTTGGAGAATCTACTTACAAGAAGGCATTAATCTTCACGCAAGGCCATTTGAACAACCATGCTCTCATACCAAATGATGTAAGTGGGAAGCGCGTTCAAATGACTCAAACTTATGATTGTATTCAAATGCTTGGAACCGAATAGTTCCGGCCTAAAGTCTGCTGTCTCAAGAGCCTTACGTGGTCTCAATTACCATTTCAAAATTCAAACCAAAAATTATGAAAAATGGTGTCTTGATTGAATTCTTAAGTACCAAAAAAACTAGTTTAGGAAACTTTATAATAAGGAAACATAATTATTACAATTCAATCAATTATAAAAAAAATATTGACTAATGGATAGATAATTGATTTTCCAAAATTACACCTTAACCATTCAATTTTTGGCGGCTACATTGCGGGTCGTCTTTGGGTCGGGTTGGGTTACTAGGTAGGATGTTCCTGCATCATCTTTGTTTTCCATTCTAGATTCCTTTGTTCATTTCTTATAATTAGGGTTGTTGAATGGGTTGGTTCACGACTCGAACCCGAACATAACATGAACCCAAAAATCGTGTTTTTAAACACATGAACCCGAACATGAGATAAGTTTTCGTGGGCTGACTCAAACATGGCAAGTTAACCCGAAATTTTATTTTATTTTTTATATAATACTCTAAAATTACAAATTTATAACAAAAAGTACAAATTTATGTAAAATAATTACGATTATGCTCTTTTAAATGTAGGCATATCAATCGGTTTAAGTTATTACATAAGACATAATTTTTAAAATTGTATAAAAATAACAGGTTAAACTAGTCAACCCGTGAACCTCTTTACCCAACCCACATAAGCAAAACTATTCACCATTTTTTACCCGAACCCGATTGCAAGATACCCACTTTTCTTTTCACCTCAAGCTGCAATGGATATTGACTTTTTTTAAAGTGTCCAAAAGAATGTAACTTGTTGATCATCGAAAAGAACACTGTTTTTAAACATATCGCTTAGACCTCCATTGACAACTTGAACTTTCCAGCCCATTTTTTGAGTGTAAATTAGACTTGACTCGGAGTATTTCCGTTGTGTGCCCATTCTAACACCGTGGGCTTGGACTTCACCCCGTGGGGAG